>VZTI01002865.1:95993-194690 GCA_013397865.1 Struthidea cinerea | reverse complement strand
CAAAAAAACCAAAACAAACAAACAAAAAAAACCACTCAAACTGAAAAATCATGAACATTCACAGGCAGCAGTCCTAGCAAACTGCCTAACAAAAATCACACTATCAGGTAAACATGAAGTTTTCAACTCAGTAAGATAAATTTTAGTCATACGAGTAACAGAAAACTGGTCCTTATGAGTGCAGATGTAGGTCATTTTACTCAGTGGTGAAGACTGCAGATTATAATGGTGTAACCAGTGATATTTCTTGTGCTCTGTCTAGAGGTTTTGTTGTGTTCAGTGAACATACACCTTAGATATTAAAATAATACTTGGTGATTTTACTGTGTCTCACACAATAGTGTGAGATTGATGGTCAAAATTAATACTGATTTTGATCTGAGATTGTTGTTCCACTAGGTTCTTGTTGCACATCTTTGTCTCACTGTGGATGAGCACATGCTGGGGGCCATATCCAGCCAAAATGAAGTGACAGCAGGTAGAACAAAATTGCAGGAAGAAGGTGGAGAGGGCTTAAGCAGAGAGAACTGAGGAATGGATGTGAGGAAGTGCCTGGGAAATAAAAAATGGAGAAGGAGGTTAGGAACCAAAAGGTTGATGGTGAACTGGGTCACTAGGAATGGTAGAATATGTCCAATGTTGAAACAGACAGAGAGGAGTGGAGAAGTGGAGAGAAATATTGGTGTTGACAGGGAAGAAAAGTGAAAGACGGGAGGAATTTACTGTTGGGGGTCCATGCAAATTGGATAATGCATATTCATTGCTGTGCAAAACAGCACATGAGGACATTTGCATAAAACCTCCAGCTTTCTGAATTTACAACTTAAGCAGGTATCTCTCTGATGGTAAAGAAAGGAGAATAAATGATCTGAGTTAGTGGCTCTGGGACTGGGACTTGGATAATAAGAGCTAAAAGCTCAGGCAGAGCCAGCAGTTTATCCTTTACAGGTGCTGGCACGCACCTAATGTCCTGTACCCGGCTTCAGAGGAAAATACCTGACCAGACGAGAGAGGAAGACACTTTTCAGGAGTACTGGTTCTGCTCTCCAGCTAATTCATTAGCAGTGAAAAATAGCATGGTTTGAGAGCAGTTTGGAGATGCCTTTGCAGCCTCAAGTGCATAGGGAGATTCTTGAGGAATCTCTGTCATTCCTTCATGCCCCATATTCCCTTCTCTGTCACTGCAGTTACTGATCTGTGGCAAGAGGCCTTGCAGTCTGACCAACACTGGTGCTCCTAAGCCTGTGTTTTATGAAACTCAGCACTGGGCTTTTTTAGCTAACATTTAATGTGTGGTAAAACTTAGCCCCTTTTTTGGCACAGGGCAATTGTATTTGGAGGCTTTATAATATGCATATTGCAGTAAATTTATTTGTGCTGCCTTATGTCACAGAATCATGGGATGGGTCAGGTTGGAAGGGGCCACAGTGGGTCACCTGGTCCAACCTCCCTGCTCAAGCAGGGTCATCCCCGAGCACATTGCACGGGATTGTGCCCAGACAGTTCTTGAATATCTCCAGTGAGGGAGACTCCACAGCCTCTCTGGGCAGCCTGTTCCAGTTCACAGTCACCTGCACAGTAAAGAAGTTCTTCCCCACGTTCAGGTGCAACTTCCTGTGCAGTTTCTGTCCATTGTCTCTTGTCCCATTCCTTGGCAGCACAGAGAAGAACCTGGCTCCATCCTCTGACACCTTTCCTTCAGACACTGATAGATATTGATGTGGTCCCCTCTTACTTCTCTGTTCTTCAAACTGAACAGGCCCAACTCCCTCAATCTATCCATGCAAGGGAGATGCTCCAGTCCCCCAGTCATCCCCATTTCCCTCCACTAGACCCACTCTAGGAACCCCATGTCTCTTTTGTACTGAGGATCTCAAAACTGGATGAGGGGCAGGTGCTGCCTTGGCAAGTTCACTGAGGACACAAAGCTGAGAGCAGTGGTGGATACCCCAGAGTGCTGCACAGCCCTTCAGAAGGACCTCAGCAGGGTGGAGAGATGGGCAGAGAACTGCCTGAAATTCAGCAAATGCAGGGCCCTGCACCTGGGGAGAAATAATCCCCTGCACCAGTGCAGGATGGGTGTCGGTGCTAAAAAGCTAGAAGCAGAGAAATTCTTCAGCCTTTTCCTCTCAAGGGGTGGATGGCCGAGGAACCAATTACCTATTGCCACTCAACACACTTTTTGCGATCTATCCTATATAGTAGTCAGAAAATTATTGAAGAAAAGCTTCAGCTTCCACTGTTCATGAGCCTGGACTCTGTGTCGTTTTCTTTATGCGCCTCGGACGTAACAGCGACATATGGGGGCCAACCCACTGGAAAGCAGCTCTGTGGAGAAGGACCAGGAGTCCTGGTGGACAACAAGCATCCATGAGCCAGCAGTGTGTCCTTGTGGCCAAAAAGGCCAATGGTGTCCTGGGGTGCATTAGGAAGAGCATCAACTGCAGGTGACCCTGCTGCTCTACTCAGCCCTAGGGAAGCTGCATCTAGAGTGCTGTGTCCAGTTATCCTTCTAGCTTTTTATTTTCAGTGTTGTACTCCACGTTTCATTAGGTTTAAAGAACTTTTCAACGCCTCTCTGGACAACCTGTACCAGAGTTTGGTTGCCATCACAGTGAAAAAATGTTATGTGATGTTCAGAAGAACCTTCAGTTTGTATCTGTTACCTCTTGACCTATCACTGGGCACCACTGAAAAGAGCTTGTCTCTGTCATCTTTATACCCTCCCCTCAGGTATTTACCCACATGGATTAGATCCCCCTGAACCTTTGTTTCTCCAGGTTGGAGAATTTCAACTCTCTCAGTTCTTCCTTATATGTGAGGTGCTCCAGTCTCTTAATCATCTTAATGGCCTTTTGTTGGACTCTTTCCATGTCACTTTTGTACTGAGAAGTTCAGAAGTGGACACAACACTCCAGGCGTGACCTCACCAGTGCTGAGTAGTGAGGAAGGATCACCTCCCTTTTACCTATGGGCAACACTCTTCCTAACTGCTCTTCAGGAAACCATTTGCTTTCTGTGCAGCCAAAGCACGTTTCTTGCTCGTGTACGACAAGGTATTTACCAGAACCCCCAGATCCTTTTCTGCAAAGCTCCCTTCCATTTGGGCAGCCCCCAGCATGCACTGGTGCCTGGGGTTGTTCCTTTGCACTTGGCCATGTTGAGCTTCATGAGGTTCTTGTCTGCCCGTGTCTCCAGCCTGTTGAAGTCCCTCGGGATGGCAGCACAACCCTCTCGCATGTCAGCCACTCCTCACATTTTAGTGCCATCAGTGAGCTTTGCCCCATCAACCACATCATTAATGGGGATGTGAAACAGGACTGGACTGATCCCTGGGGTACAGTGCTGGTTACTGGCCTCCCCCTGGTCTGCTTGCCACTCATCACCAGCCTGGGCACTGGGCCATTTTTCAGTCCATCTGAGTGGTGGAATGGCCCACTGTCTGTTTCCCTTCGGCAAGCATCACGTCAGAACAGGTTGTGAATGGATGTTCACAATGTAGCTTCGCCAATATTTTCAAGACTTCCTCACTCATATAAGGCACAGCCTAGAAATAGTACAAAAATAGGTATCTTAAAATGTATCAGTGATGGCCAAAGTCACAGCCCAATGTGCTGTGAACTGTGGGAACTGGAGCCTGAATGCTGAATGAGTGGGAATACATAAGGCATGGAGAATCTATGAAGTCCTTGGAAAATGAGGGCAAGGATCTTCTGCCTTGGCAAGAAAAGAAGGAGCCAGGGGAATGGAAAAGGTGGGACTTTCGGATTAAAGTGTGAGACAGGAAAATATTCTTTGCAGTACCATTCTCAATAGTCAAAGGGTAAGATATTCAGTAAGAGATGTCAGAGAGACGTAGAAAATTGCAATTTGAGCAGAATACCAGGACAATAGAGACAGACATGCTTTATTAATACAGAAAAGGTAACCAGTTTCGTATTTTGGGAAGGAGGGTATTTGAAGGTAAGATCTAAAAGGAAAAAATTAAGGTCTAAGGTGTTTCCTGATGTTTTGTCAAAAGGTACTGAATAAATAATTAAGGGTATAAAAGGGGAAGCAAGACAAATGATATTTTATAAGCAGATATTTTAAATAAATGCCATTACTGTGGCATTTTCTGCACAGTGAGTCATGACACTGCCTATTTTTTTTTAATTTACATGAATTGTCAAAGACTACACTGGAAGAATAGGAGAATATATATATATATAGACACACTAATTTTATTCATAGATTCTGCAATAATTCATTAGATATTATGTTATTTCTTGACATAGTCACATGTATGTTACTTGTAACGCTGCAATTTAAATACTTTTGCCTAGTGGTAATTTGCTGTAATTATTCTACAAATATTTCTACTGTTTGATATGGCAATTGTATTTTAAAATACTCCTTCTAAAACATTAGTGAATGAGGCAAATTCCAATGCAGAGAGTGGTGTATTCAAAAGCAGGTTATTGAAATTGTCAGTGACCTGAATACCTTAGTCCTTGTGACATGCATCAAGGAGTCCCAGCAGGAGATATTTCATTGGCAGCAGGAAACATTGATATTGGAGCATGGGATTTCTTGTGCTATAAATCCAAACCTTTGGTAACCCAAAAAGCTGTACATTTTTGCTAAACTAAAAATGCATTTAAAACCTCCTTTCTTTGATACAACTACTACCACTTTTCAGAGATCATGCAGTAGCTCTATTACTAAGCATGTTCCTTTTTTTACTAATAAAAAAAGACGTATATATGTATATATTTCTACATGTGTTGCAAGTTCTCAGTGGAAAGCAGGACTAATTGGATTTGGAAATAAAACTGTTATGGCTTCCCCACTTCTTGGAGTTTGCTGAATTTTCTGCTGTTACTGCAAGAAAAGAAAGCCAGCATTACAAATCTGAGGAGACCAAGATCTTTTTATTTTTACATAAATTTACAACAATATTTTCTTGGTTTTCCATGATTAGAAGCTTGGGATTTTCTTTGCATTTAATGGATTCCTCATTATCATGGTTTTTTCTAGTAAGTTGCCTCCTGTGTACTGAATCCATATTGTTGTTGTTTTTTGTGGGTTTTTTTATTGTAATGATTTCTTTCCTGTTTGTTTGTTTATTTATTTATTGCTTGGGTTTATGCCAAATTATTATCCTTTCTCTTAGCTGACTTCCAATTCAGGTCTCATTTATCTCTAGGTCTGTTCTTCTACTCTGAAGAATCCTTTCTTTCCTTCACAGCTTTTTTTCCCCTGTGCTCATCCTGGCCTCTCCTGTTGGTTACACTTGTATTATACATTCTGTTTGCTTTAGCATATATTCAAAAATGCATGTATTTCTCTCATTTAATTGGGTTCTATAATCACATTCTAAAAGTATTTTTTGTTCCTTATGCAGCCTTTCACTCCTTTCTGACTAACCAGTTTATCAGGACAGACATTGTTACAGCCTTTGATGAGAAAGTATTTCTAGTCTTCGGTACAACCATAGAACAACTCACTAAAAACAGTTGCTTGCAGGAATTGAAAAACATGTTTTAGACTTTTTCATTTTATGATACTCTACCCTCCCCTACTGTGCTATAATTGTTACCTTTAGTAGTAGATTAGATGATTTGGTAAACATAAGATAAATGTGCCAATTTCTACTACTGACAGAGAACAGATTTACTTCTATGATGATGGCTGTGAGTCAGACCCCTTTGACAGTGGTGGCACGCGGTTGTCGGATTAGTTAGGCATGAAGAAATATTTGTGATCTAAGTCTTAACAGGTGGTGATGGGGTGGTAGGTTTTTTCCTCTGTGAATTTGTTTACACATGTATGAGTGGAGGGAGACTTTGGGGGAGGAGTTATGCTGAGGGTACCCTGAAATTGTATGAGAATTTTATTTTACTCTGCCACTTGTGATTTATAGAAATGTGTTTAGTAGCTGCAGAAGGTGGGGGTTGGGAGGTACTGCCTGTGGATTATCATATGATTTCAGATAGTGCAGGAAGGAAGGAATAAACTGAATGACAGATACCTGTCCTACTTCTCCCGTTTCAAACACCTCTGGTTTTGCCCATTTTAGACCAATCTTGTGAAGCTGCTTTTGATGCACCAGGCAAATCCCAATCTTCTTAACTGCAATAATGAAAAGCCTTCAGGTAGGTGAAAATCCATGTACATTATGGGCCTATTAGCTATTATGACACTGTTTTCTTTCCTTCCTGCTTTCTTAGATATAGTTTATTTAGTGTGTAGAGTTATAAACACATACATGTGTGTACATTCTTACATATGTTGCTGAAAACTGCTAGTCATGGTAACTCAGGATATCATATCAAATGACATCATAGTCTTCCACTTGTTTCATTCCCCGTTTATTTTTGGCTATGTTTCTTACTTGAGAGTTCTTCTGTGCCTTGGTGGTAGCTGCCTTTACACATTTTTGGTGACTTCTCACTGAGTTCCTTTCTGTCTTAACTTATTATAGTACACTGAGTTGGAATTTCTATAGCTGTTGTCTGAAAACAAATTCAACACCTAGTTTTGAAGTGTAGCTGCCATTGTTTACCACAAAAGGCACCTTCTTAAACCAGATAGCAACAAGGAGCTGAGGCACTGGCTCTAAAGATAATAGAATGGCAGACTCTATTAGGTTGGAAGGAACTTCAGATCAACTGGCCTAACACAGAGATCAAAGCAGAGCTAATGTCAGTAATGCTAGCTAGCAGTGTTGAAAAGAAGAAACACATGGTTGTTCAACCTTCTATAGCTAGGATAAAATTAAGATGGAACTCAGTAATGTAGATAATAGGAACTCTCTGTCAGATCATGGATAAAACCTCTTTTGCATAATAAAGGAAAATATGCTATGCTTCAAGTGCTACTGCCTACAAATACATTCACAGGGAACTTCATGACACTTAACCTTAGAAGAGTTGTTTGGGGTTAGATACATGCCAGTGTTTATTTGTAAAAAAGGATGTGGACCAAATTCAGATAATCTAACAATACAGTTAGCTAACCACATTTAGTAGGTATTTAACATAGTTGAGTTAACTGTCTTTCTGGTCTGCAAACAGAACTGATTTCAACACTTCTGTATGTATAAGACATATATCTAGTTTGTAGAAACATAAAACATTTGAAAAGGACTTAAGTGCATGTTTTTATAGAAACAAAGTGTTGAAAAGGGTTGTGTTGTTTATCCTGAAGTCCTGTGAGTTATTGAATACTTTGGTTTGCTACACAGCAAGAATAGTTTTGAGGTTTTGCAGATGACAGCTTAAGTCTGTACTGAATTTACTTTGCCTTTGTTTTCCCAGTAATTTCAAGTATTATTTTATGATTAATATCTGAACAATTCCTTTCATGTTACCTAGGCACATGTTTAGTCTTAATCTGATCTAGAGATTTTAATTCAAAGGAGCTTTTCTGCACCATTTTCTTGTCTGATGTCTTGGTATTCCAATGTCTTAGATGTTGCAGCTTCTGATTTTATTGAGGAAATGCTTCTGAAGGCTGAAATTGTTTGGGAGGAAAAAATGAAAGACCCTTTAGCTGTTTCTGCTTTATCTCAAGAAGAGCCATATGAAGAGATCATCCATGATTTGCCCACAATTTCCAATAAACTGTAAGTAAATTCTGGTGTTGTTACAGAGCAATCCACTAAAGCCAGATTATCATTTGAACCATATCTGTCAATCTGTGAATTTTAGCTGTGTGTCCTTGGAGATATTCAAATCCCATCTGGATGTGGTCCTGGGCAACTGTCTTTACATGTCCCTGCCTGAGCAGGATGATTGGACCAGGTGCCCTCTAGGAAGTCCCTTCCACCCCCAGCCATTCTGTGATTCTGTGTGATTTGACGGGTCAAGTAACTATTTCCTTTTGGAAATCTCCTGAATCATCTTTTGTGTTTTTATCTCTCATATCTTTTTGTCAGTTTTAGTTTTATAATTATAGATTATGAATAATAAAATATATTATTGTAATTGCCATTAAAAATTATCTGGGGTTGCCTTAGCAGAATTATTAGAGGTTTATACCGTAGACTTGAACATCCTTTTGTTAAGGTAGATGGGTGTAGTGTAAGTAAAACAACTGTTGCCTATGAGAGAAGCAAGGACAAGTCCTGAAAAAGAAAAATCAGATATGTGTTTGCAGATGAAATTACACTGGTCAAAATTGTAGTTATAAATTTATATTTAGATTTGTGCTGCTGAAAATTCAAGTGAAATCAAGTAGCATTTAGCAATGTGGACTTAAAACTCAGTATTGAAGAGTCAATTTGTGTCTTAAATTGTAAAATGTGATACTTTTGTATTTCCTTGTGAATCTTAAAAAGGGCTGCCATGGGTATGTGAAAAGAGATGTAAAATAGATATGAAGCACTATTGACTGTTTTATGGTAGTACATGACATACTGATATTTCAAATTCTGAGTTCCAGGTACTGCGATCCAAGGAATTTCAAAAGCTATAGATAATGTTTTTATGCGATGTGCAGTTGCTGTATATTTGAAGTATATATTTGTTGGTTGCTTAAGCTTGCGAAACACTGACATTCATTTTTCTGTCGTAATCACTGAAGAGTGTGTGAGGAAAACAATAAATAAAGCCTCTTATAAAGAGACAGATAAGATATATACGCTTCCATTTCATGATAGTTATAATTTATGGTTGGCAGAATGTGTTTAGATGCATTAAAATTTGGAAGAGGTGAGCAACTGTCATGAAATGATCAATCTGTTAAACTGAGAATTCCATGGGATAAATTTATATTTAGTAAAGATTGCATATTTCATGGATGGTAAACACAGTGTATTGTTTCTGCTTCATGATTTGTAGTCATTAATATATGTGGCTGGGTATATGATACTAATGTTTATGAAATTACTAATTTTTCATGCTTGTTAATTTCTTATGAAATAAGTCCTCTAGTCTAACCCACTGTTTCAATAATTTAAATCATACTCCTGAAGTTTATGTGGCCTTCAACTGTCTTTTAAATGAAAAATTTTAATTTTGGGGCATGAAACTAAGCCTTTAGATTCTCAAATGTAAGTAAAAATTTTATTTTAAATTATTGATATGTTGTAATACCAGAAGTAGAAGGTAGGTCACTCTTGTACCTATGTTATGATGCCTAGCAAAAGTTATTCATAAAGATCTTAGAGACTTTAAAAACTTTTTCATTATTCTTGCACGTAGATGATGCATTTCCATGTGTTTTATATTCTGGAAGTCTGTACTGTGGTGCACATATTGTACTGCATACTGATTTTAGTGCTAACACCCATTAACCTCTGGAAGACATGACTTGCACAGAGTTGAAGTGGTCTGAAAATATTTTTTCTCTACTCTTTCCTTCCTGTAATACATAGATTAAGATAGCTAATTTTTGAGAGTTTTCTATATAATGACCCTTTATATGACAATAGTACAGACCTGCCATGCGTAAAAACGTTTACTGGAAGTTTTGGAAAAGCAAAGTCCACTGAATGAAAAAACAAAGAAAATTGATTTATTTGTGGAATTGTGATGAGTTTAGCTTCTATTGGCAGCTGTATCCCAGTGTGGGACCGCATCTAGTTTGTGGTGCCTGCATGAGAACACAGCACCAGGTGAAACCAAAGCCCTGTCCAGCTCTGTGCACTGACTTTGGCAGTGGTCCTTTGCACATAGCCAGGGGGCCGTTATTAGGATGCAGAAAGCTTGAAGTAATGCCACTTCGGCACGTTCTTGAGACTTTTAGCAGTCTTAGGTTTAGAGAATTCATCATCCAGAGCTTTGTACTGGCTATCTATCGGGTCTGCTATCAGTGCAGGAGAGTATCAGCTGGTCAGCCAGCTATTCTGAGATCGGAGCGCTCTTGGAAGGGAAAAGTATTGATGTATTTTGCCCATGCATGTCTAAGGTATCACTACTGAAAATGGAAGATTGTTGGTGAACCATACCACACAGAGTTCCATGTTATTTAGAAATCCTCTAATCTTGATTTATAGTGACTGAAGATCAGGTGGCATCTCAAAGTTAGTTATCTCAGCTCTTATTATCATGCTTATAATTGTGAAACCCAAAACCTTACAGAGAGTTATTATTCCAAATGATAGTAGACATATTCTTAAGATATAGTGAATTATCCTCCGGAGCGGCTCCATGCTGCCTGTTACAGAGGCAACCTAGATGACTGGTTTCAGTATTTTTTTTTCAATGGCTAATGTTGAAAGCAAAGAGTTTCATCTTTCATGCTCTGTTAAAAGAGTCTGTAGAGAGATGTGTAATATGCTAGGTTGGAGATAAGTGTCTGTGTTGTTCTTGTGTTCCAAACCAATTTTTTAGTGCTGAAGAGTAGCTCACGTAATAATCCACATGTACCATTGCTTTATTCTTTATTGCATCCATTCTTCATCAGCTCTCCTGATGTAAGAAAGTATGTTTAATCTGAGGTGGTAAGTTTTATGATAGTTCCTAGTAACTCTATGTTGTGGCCATATTGCTTTGTGGCCATTTCTCAGAAGAAAATGGTGTTCAAAAGCAGGCTCAAAAACGATGAACAAACAATTATAAATAGCATGTCTTCCGTCAGCAAACCTAATTTTGCTGGTTCAAATTTAAATTACAGCATTGATTTCTGGAAGAACACTGTGAAGAGGTGAATTGAAAGTCAGCCTCTACTCAGGTAGAGGAAACAAAATTTAGCATTCAGTATATTTGAAATATGCTGTTACCAAGCAAACCTGGTTTTCTTCATTGCACTCAGTCTCATCAGTGAGGTGTGGGTGGCACAGGGCAGGGTTGCAGTTACTTCTCTCTGTCAGTGCTCTTGTCTTGTTCTTTTCTTGTGCTTTACACAGACCCTGCAGCACCTTTGAGGCCATACCTGGTCCTGCAGAGTTCCTTGGTCATAACTGACCAAGTAAATTAGCTAAAGGACAGAATTTTAAGTATGCCATGAAGTTACTTGAAGATTGACCATTGCAGGAAACCTAAGGTCTATGCTGGAGAGTTTTGCCCGTTTTAATTCTAATGGTACAATCAGAACAATAGTTGTTACTCCACTGGCAAAGATACCAGCACAGAATACATTAATTGACATACCTTACAGTTCAGAACATGAAATTGGCCATATCTGTTTAAAAGTGCCTTTAGGCTCATGCTGTGGCTGCAGTGATCACCACTGTACTTCTACTTCAGTGCATGTGCCTGTAGAACTTTGCTTGGTGAAATAGTCCTTTAATACATGGATAGTGCAGTCATCTGGGGAGTGATAAATACTGAAAAATTAAGAACTTACTTTCAAAGTAATGCTAACAATCACATTGTGTATTTTCTGATACATGTTTAAGTAAATCTTAATTATAGTAATGGAAGTGTTTCAAAATCAGAACAAGAATATGAAGTAAAATAGAAATAGATGTGTTCAAGACAAAAAAAACAGAAGAGAGATTCAATTTTTCTTACGTAGCATTTCCATGTAACCATTTATGTAGTACTTGCCTTTCAATTATTCCAGTGTTTTCAAACATTCTTCTAATGTTTAATCTATTCTGAAGTTTCTTTTATGTAACTTTAAATTTTTTTTTAGCCTGAAATTTCAGATGTTATGCACTTTACAGGTGTCAACTGGCTTAGAAATTGTTTGAAGCATCTCAGAATGGCCTGCGGAAGGATTACAGAAATGTTCTCCAACAAAAGATATAAGCTCAAAAGGCCTATGAAAATACTATTGCAGATTGTGCCTTGATATAATTCTCGCTATCAAATTAGAAGGTGCTCAAGTGCTTCCAATATTGATGATAAAATTTCCAATAATTTGATTGTCAACTCTCAGTTTTTCATATGATTTCTTTTTTTTTCTTTTTAAATGACGTGGTAGAGGATGGAACTTATAGAAAACCATCTCAATTTATCTAAAAAAAAGTCCAATAAAAATACACAATACTTCAAATTAATTCCATATATGAAGGTTTCTTTGAATAAAAATAAAATCAGTGTTCCTCCACATAACATTCAATATTTTTTCCAGTCACATATGCAGGTAGAAAGTCCTACCACATTCAAATAAGATTACCCTAGATAACACTTCTTCCTGTCTACTATGCAGTGTTATTTTGGCATAAGTCTCCCTTTGTGGTTAATTATCTATTAATTATCCATTAATTATCCATTCATTTTCATAAAAGACAGTTCATGCTAATCTACTTGCCTAAATTAACATAAAATCTTCCCTTGCACTGTCCTATAGCTGAGCTTTCAGAGGCATTGCTTGACTTAATCTTGTGACTAAGAGAAATACTTTTCTAAAAAGCCAGTGTTTTCTGGAAACATTTTAATTTGGTTTATTTTTCATAGGGTCTTCTTGAACCTGAGTCAGACTGAACTCTTGGATTAATTTTAAAGCATTTTTTCTTTCACAGAATCATTCATCTTTTTGTTGCAATATGAATTATATGTCATAATTTCCATCACATGAAGTCCTATTAATGTCTCATAAATGCGCGTAATTTATAGGCTATTCTTGTGTACATCAGTACATGAAATGTGGCTGTTAAATTATGTTATTATTGTCCTCTTAAGTTCAAAATGCATCTGTCGAAACAGTAGGCACCCATTTCTCCCCACATTTTGCTGTGATTTACAACCACCTCTCTTTTGTGACACCTGAAAGGTTTATTTGGTTGCGAGGAGTTTATAGCTGAATTTTAAGAAATATTTCTAATGCATGTTGTGTAGTTACCGCAAAAGGGGTAAGAGTAAGTGGGTAAGGTTCAACTTCACAGCAAAAAAATCCTGGATCTTCACAATTTAAAAGAAACATCACATGAATATTAAGAAAGATACAAGTGATAGTGCTTTGGTTTTTAATACTTAAATTTGGCTTATGCTTTTCTTTAAATCTTTCTTCTATTTGTCTGTGATTAAACAAATTTGAGCAGCTTTGGATAGAAGCAAAAGGCTACTCAGAAAGAAAATTTAATCTTTAATTATATTTTGTTCAATTCCGAATTTGGGTAAAATGTGAATTAATATCAGTCATTTATGTTTGTGTCACAGGTGTTTAATTTCTTCTACAATCTAATCACTGATATGTCTTATTCTAATTGCCAAGTTCTGTTCTGCAGTTCAAACAAAAACAGAAAAGGGGGTGGATCTTTTGTCCATATGACATTTGGTAAATTTATCACAAACTAATCTAAGGTGAATCAAAGCAATAAATAGAAATTTTTATTTTCACCAATGTTCTTCTAGATGTTTTACATTTAAATGTCTGAAGCCAAACATCTTGAGGCAAAAAAAAAAATTATATTTCATTATAAAATGTTTAAACTAATTCTTTCAATATTTGCAGACTGACAGTTTCATCAAAAGAAAAGTTTTGTTCCTCTGTCTTTTATTCAGTGGGAAACTATTTTGTCTTGTTTTTCCATGAATTCTGCCTAGAAGGTGCTTTATCCTTTGTTTCTAAAATTATGTGTGTATTTCAGTTCTGTTTCCAAGAGCAGTTCCTATCTGAAGTTGCTATCAGTATTAGATATGAGTACTCATTTGAGTTAACTGGGTGCATAATCATGGCTTTTTTTAATTATCAGTGATTAAACACAAGTAACTTAGAGTGAATATGAGATTTATTTTAACTAAGTTTGGGCTTTATTCCATAGTGGAATGAACTATTCCTACATTCCCATATTGAGTCCACATTTCCTTTCAAAGAAATTATGTACACATTTTGGCAAGGAGCTGATGTACACTCCATGAGATTGTCTCATTTGCACTGTCAGAATCCAGACAGTTATTTTTTAAGATGTTTGTTTTCTCTACTCCTGTGGATGATTCCTCACTAGTTCCTTGGATGGACAACTCTGAAAAATCATCCAAGATTTTGGCATTGTTGTTTTTCAAAAGTGTCATATTGTCTGAACTGTCAATAGAGAAGACAACTCCATGTGTGTAAGAACAGGTTTAACTTTTATGTGGATGAAGAGTATTGCATACTGTTGGAGTAATTTCAGGAGTCTGCTATTTGCTTGTTTGTTTGTTTTTTTATTTATATTTACCTTACAAATTCACAGCAGCTTCTGGTCATAAAATGTATCTTGGATATCGCCCAATTAAAAGTAAGCTAAAAAGTGATGGAATTTAATTTTAATAACTACAATGGCAATGTCTGTTTTGTTATGTTAAAACATACTATTTTTCAAAATATTATTGTGTATTTTAACTGTGGTTTTTAAATTCAGTTGTAAAATTGGCTATTGATTTGCCAGCCTAGTTGCTGTCAAAAGCAGACTCATGCATATTCTCTTTGGCTTGTTCAATTCTGCTTCAGAAAAGACATGCATAAAGGTGAATTTTAAATCAAAGTATGTTGCTCTGTGTCTTTGGGAACAAGCTAGCCTATGTGAACAGTTTCTTTCTCACCAATTTCTTTTTAGTACTTGGACCAGGAGCTTGTGTTTCAGCCCTGAGTTGTATCTCAGTTCGGTGTTTGTGCCGTCCACATTTGAGTGTCTGTCGTCTTCAGCAGGAGTCTAATTGCTTTATTGATTCTCTTTGTAGCAATCCCCTGGCTTTACCAATTGCCAAGCAAGACAGTTTGCTGGAGAAAGATACCATGTTCAAAGATGCAGCTAAAGGCTTATGTAAGCAGCAGTCTCAAGACAGTGCATCCGAAAATGTCACTGTGAACACCACAACCAAGCTTGAGCAGGTAACGGCAGTGTCTTGAAATTTTTGTGAGTGCTTAGGTCTGGAAGTTGTAAACTTAATGCAGCTGAAGACCACAGTATTTTTTCCCCTCACCATACAGCAATACCATTTGCACCGTGGAGCCTTGTCACCTTGATCACTCCCTGCAATCTGTCTGGCCTGCAGAGCTTCCTCTGCAAATTGAACAGCTGCTTCTTGCCAGCTACTGGTAGCAGGTCAGGGGCTGTGGGGAGGGCTCAGAGCTCCTCAATCTCTGTTCATGGTTCACAACAGGGTAGGAACAACTGTTGGTGCTGCCCAGAGTGTGCACTTGTCTCAGACTTCGGGTTACAAAAGAAACACAACCTGGGAGACTGAAAAAACAAAGAGAATGCATAAGTAATATCAAGTTGCAAAGTTAGTGACTGTAATTCAAAGCTAGGAATTGCCAGATTTACAGCTGCAGTGTTAACTCCCTTTCTTGTGATAATGTATTAGATTGCCAGCACTGATTATTTGGATACCCTTTACAGTTTTCTCTGCAGGATGACAATCTCATTCAGTGTATAGGATGAGTGCATAAGGAGGCAATTATCTATTGCTTATAAATCTGTCACATCCTACGTTGAATTATTTAGGATTTAATTTTTTTAGGTTTTTTTTCTTTTTTTGGTGGTTTTTGTTTGTTTGTTTGTTTGTTTGTTTTTTGTTTGGTTTTTGTTTGGTTTTGTTTTGTGGGGGAGGGTGGGCTGTTGTTTGGGGGTTTCTTTGTGATATGAAGGGGTTTATTTTCTTTTACATGCATTTGGGAAACACATGTTCCAGAAGTATTCGGCCATTTAAGAAAGAACTACTTTAGAATCAAGGGGATGGGGGAGGGGGGTATTTCCATTAAAAATAATTTACTGTGAGTTTGAAGGAGCAAGATATTGGTTTGATTTAAGCCATGTTCAGTTCCAAAAACTGCGTCTCTGTCTTGGCAGAAGAACGCACGCTCCGCTGCTTTTTATTTGGATGTGTTTCAGAGGAATGGCTTGATCATACAAGATCAATCAGTGTGTCCATATGTAAATGATGTGAGTCAATCTGTGAAAGAACTTCAGCTTTGGAATCCTGTGGAGCGCTCAGTTCCCTATCCAGTCACAGGATACCACAACATGTTTTGCACTTGGCTTACATCTTGTTTTCATGTTATAGTTTCTGATGTTGCTGACTGATGTGATTTGATGGAAACAGTCATTCCAAGTGACAAGCACTGCTGGTCAGAAAAAGTGAATGCTTGCAACCCTTTCAGGAGGAATCCTCCTATAATTATAGGACAAGGGAGGGAGGTATTTAGCTTAGGGTCTTGACGAAACTATTGCTTGCTTCTAGATGTTCAACAAAAGTGTGTACAAGAACACAGATACTTCTTTCTGCCTGATTCTCTTTTGATGTAAGCCTAGATAAAATTATTCAGGTTTTCATTATCTCTAAGCTAAACTTCTACTTTATAGTTTGTGCACTAAAACACACAGAAACTGATCAGAATAAGAGCAGCTGATTTTCCAGGTGAAAATGAGCAAACAGAAGTCTTCATGCTGGTAATTTTAGTCTCCACCATAACTTTGAGTCTCCTCAAGGTCCCAGGGCAGATTTTCAAAAGGACTCGTGCTGTTTCATCATACTACCATGGAACTTCCCACAACAGTTACAATTCAAAGAGAAGAGAGCAGACTTAAAGGTTAATCTCTTTTAGCTCTTTTATTTGAGAAATTTCTGCAGGAAACAGTCTGAGATTCTGCTCTAAACAAGCTAGGAGTGTGTGTCTTGTTTTTTTAGAAGCACGGAAAACTATAGACTGTAGTTGCTCAATTTGGAGTGATGTTCCCTAGCATGGAAGGACAGGAAGAGTCCTGTCTGAGAAATTGTCACTAACAGGGGTAGGTTAGAAATGGTGCTATCTTAGTGTGTTTTTAAATGACTGGTTGCATTAGAAAAGAATTAATACAACTTTTCAGTTGGCAAGGACTTAATGAGCTTTAACTCATTATGAAGGAAAGAGAGTAAACTAGTTTAATCACTTCAGGAAACAGTTGAATTTCAGGAAAGTAAAGAGTCCCTAGATTTCATGAAATTAAAATATGTAATATTTTTTCTTTCTTGAAGTGATGTAATTGTGATCCTGGAAGTACAGGGATTGTATGCTCTACTACTTGCCATGCATTATTGACCTGTAGGTAAATGTGTATCATATCTGTATTTGTCTTAATAATATTTAGACCTTAGTTTTCAAAGGTGATATTTATCCACGTTGCACTTTTTTTAATAATTATTTTTAATTTCACAGCTTGGGAAGTAAACTTTTTATTTAGTGCTGATACCAAAAGAAAGCTTTGAACAACTCCTTCCCCCTGTTCCTGCCTTTTGGGTATCCTATTTCTAATGAGTTTCACTGTCTTTTATTCTTACCAGTTGCATTCAAATTACACTTAAAGTAATCATGTTCTGTTTAATTTTTCAACAGATTGTGTGGAGTCATTACTTGGATTTTATGTTCATATATTATTGAAGTATATCACGATGATATTTCGTATGCTTTGTGTCAGAAATACCATACGTTCTTAGGCAATATGGCATGCAGATTAGGCCTTTATTCAGGGATCAAAAAGAAAAAATTCATCCTAGTACATTTCAAACATACATTTTTAATAGAAAAAGCCCTTAACTTTTTTGGTTTGGAAAACAATAACAGTTCAAATTTATATATCGCTTCAGGTTTTTTTAATTGCAAAAATGATGGAAAAGATCCTTAAGAAAATACTATTTCTCATGAAGGTTTTTATTACTTGAAGCATAGGAGATGGGAATGAATTGACTACATCAATAAAGCATTTTGGACTTCTCTTGGCTTGTGTTAGCTTTTGCCTTTTTCCTAGGTAAAAGGTGTTCTTTGATCATCTGTAACATCAAGATCTGTGCTGCCAAACAAAGAAAGCAGTATGAATAATTTCCAGAATTTTATCATATTCTCAGTTTCTCTTCCTCTCATCTGGGAAGGATATTTTTTGATAGCAGATTGAAATTAATGGCTTGGAATTTAATTACATGCTCCATGCTGCAAATAAATATAAATTAAATATTTTCTTTCTCTTAATTGAGTATTTTTTAAAAAATAAAATTGTCTTGTGGTTCTTGTTTATGTTTTGTTGGCCACATGAACTGTGTAATAGAGTGTCCCCTGACACCCTTTTGATTGTTCCTTTATCACTTATGACACAGACAAGGCTCAGCTGTGCATAACATAATATTATACATAAGAGCTGGGATGCATGCATATTTCAGTGACACAAGTATGTAAAAAATATATTTAACTAAAGACTATTATAAGGGCAGATTCTGAATGTTGTTAAGTGTATGTAATTTAAAAGAGTAAATAGAAATCTTCATTGTAAGCCTTACAAAAACCTAAAAAACTAATCACTGCCAGATGCATAGTTATATTGGAACTTATGCTGTATGTATGGAAATTTTTCTGTCTCATAAAATATACATCATGTAATTAGAATGATAGCCAGATAGATGCATTGAGCTAAAAAGCACATATGTATACCCAGAAAAGTAGATGAGAATGGGACTTTGAGGTGCCCATAAATAAGATATTAATACTGTTAAGTCAAATCAGTTGTGAGTTTGAAGGATTTAGAGTTTCTTATTTCTGTGTGATTATTTGCTAGTTGAACTATGACATTTGATGCAATGAGCCTGGTAGACAATGCTGAAACGCCAAATCCTAAACTTCGTAGAAAAAAAGCGTGGATAAGATTTTTATTTCCTTACTTGGAGTTTTACCAAACACTACACATTTCTAACCATATCTAGAGAATGAGCATTTTTGGCCATGCCTCGATTGTGAAATAAATGCAAGCCAGGGTCTGTTTGCTGGCCTAGGGCTGTGTGGGATGAGTCTGTACACATCTGTAAGGCAAAACAGTTTTCTCCCTCCAGAGATGGGTCCATGCCCAAATGACCTATGGGAAATGATTATTGTCATGTGATCCAAATGGTATCCAGGTTTCTTCTGCATGAGTGCTAGCTGATAGGAACCAGGAATGTATAAGGAAGTGTGCTAAAAAGTTCAGAAAACACAGAGAATCCCAGGGCAGTACTTTTATCCAAACCCTTCTTTTATTTACAAATGCATAGCAGAGGTTTAATCTTCATAGAGATAGATTAAAAGAAGCTCATTCTATGGCACAGATGTTCTGAGTTTTGATAGCACACAAGGGAGTGCAGTGAAGACCGATGCCTGTTTTGTTCCTGCATGCCAGGTGAACACATTATTAAGGAAAGGAGGCCGTAGACTTCTGTCTCTCTGCTCTCTCTCTCTACAAGACACTTAAAAATGTTCTTGGAATTCTTTTGTTATTTTTTTTTTTTTATTCCAATGTACATCATCAAAGACAAATGGCAAACTGTAATTTAATTTTTTGTTTTGCCAAGTGGAATTGTTTTCTAGTCAGCCGTAAATCCAACTGCCATGATTAAAAACGAAAAGAGCAAGAAATGCCATCTTCTGTGTGACAGAGGAACCTTCATTCACTTTAATGGGGTGAGGAACAAACCTCTCCAATAGGTAGATATACACCTATAAAGCACAGGTAGTGAAATCAGTGTCAGGTTTTCTGAACTAGACCTTGAACTTATGGAAAGAGTTGCAGTTTAGAAGTTCTGTGTCACGTCCTAAGTACTAAACACAAGTATCCATAGGGCTCTTCCCCATGACAGAAGCATGCTCCGTGTTCCCTCCAATATCTCCCAGTCTGCTTGTTGCTTCTGCCACTGATCTCCTGTCACTGCCAGAGACTGAAGGTGCTGAGGTGTTCACCAAAAAAGGGCAGTGTCTGCTTTTCTCCTGAGTGTTCATTTTAAGCAGAACAATGGAAGAAAGAAGTTTCATCTTCATTGTCCATCCTCAAAATAGACCCTGAGTTATTATAATAAATTCTGAACAAACAACTTAATTCTATTGTCATTCATGTGAGAATTTTCTGTTTCTGGGTATTTTGCTGACATAAAAAATCAATCAAACTACATTTTAAATGTAGATCATTATTTATAAGCCCACTGCTTAATGTATCAATGTTTATTTTGTCTTTAACCAAATTTCCATTATCACTGTTTCTTTTTTCTTCTATCTCCTTTCTTAGTCTTTTGGATCTTTTTTTGTTTCATTAGCATTTACTTTTTTACTTACCCTTGCAGAGTTTATATTATTCACTCTAATCTCAAAAGGGTTAAACAATTTCACTCACCAGTTATGGCTAAAGTGGACTCGTTTGATTATCTTCTGGTTTCCATGACAACACAATTCCAATTTCTTACTAGCTTACTTCTAATCTGTAAGAAAAATTCCAGTAGAATTTTAAATGCCATATGATAAAGAGTGGTCTGAGAGCTTTGTTAACTACTGGACAAGAAATACTTTACAAGTGCACCAAGTAATTCCCTGATTTCTTCTGCTACAAACATTTAATGAAGAGAGCAGGAAAATTGAATTTGATCTGAGAATCTTTATTGTTTTAAGGATTGCGAATGGCACTCTGATATGCTCTTAAGAGCCCATCAGACTCATAAAGTTATACACCATAACATTGATAATAATTTTTGTACTCTTCCCTTGATTAAGATTAATGATGTGGAATTGTTTGGGGGTGACAACTTTCCGGTTTCCTAATGCATTTTTTCCCATAAATTCTAGTGGTCTTGCTTTGTACTGTAATTTGGAACATTATGGTACAGAATGATTCATTGTGAAGTTACTCTGTTTCTCTAATTTTTGTTTTCTAGATCAAGCTAATGCCTCCAGCTCCAAATGATGACCTGGCTTCTCTGAGTGAGCTAACAGACAGCAGCCTGCTTTATGAGATTCAGAAGCGTTTCAACAATAATCAGATATATGTGAGTTGCTATTCACCTATCAATAATAAGCTTTCAAAAAAGACCAAAGAGAGAATAGGAGAAATAGGATTACTGTCTTAACTACTGGACAGTAACCTGCCCCGAACTCATGACTAGTTTTAAATGGATGAGGGCATGTGTGTGTGTGTAAGTCCTGCAATTCCTCAAGATCGTGTGGGAAAAGGAGATATAAAAAATGGAATATAACCTCAGAGAGGTTTGAATACAATTTATGCATGCTTATTTCACGGAGGAAGTGTGTTGGTAAACATTGATGAACACACTTGTCACGAATGAGTGTTTTAAGGTCACTCAGATCATAGTGTGGCTGGGGGGGGGGTGGTGCACCACCATGCTTTGTAATGTTCTCAAACCACTGAAAGATCCTTCCATTTTTAACATTATGTCAATTTAGTAGAGCATGATTACTGGAAATCTGAAAGAAATTTAGATTTTAAAAGCTTAGAATTCAGCATGGGAGATTTAATTAACCATTTCTTCCAACATCAGAGAAATAATTATATTGTAATGTTAATCATCTAGATACCAAAAGAAATTGTTGTAGCAAGATTTTGTAAAGGAAGTTTTCCTGGTTGGGCCATAATAAGCACAGAAGGCATCCAGTTAAGTGCTTGAAAATTTTTGTATCCCTGTCCATATCTTACCCATAACTTATTACTAACTTACTGAAGAGCTGAGCAGAATGCAAATAGGAAACATGCATATTATTTTTAAATTTATAAGTTGATTACACTGTTTAGACTAAAGGAATACAGGGAACTGTTATGTTGCTGTGAATCCTTTTGAAATTATGGGAACTTCAGTTTTAGGTGTTATGGCATTCAATGGTAAAAAAAATTCTGGGGTTTAGAATCATGGATCAAATCCTAAAAAATACTCATAATATGAGTATTTATTTTTCTTTATCTCACTTTCAAAGATACCAGATAACTTAAACTGAATTCATGAAGATCCACAGAGGAAGTCTTATTTTAAGATACTGAAGATTTCATCTGAAAGGATCTTCTACTCTGGAATTCTCTTAGCTTAACAGAACTTGTAGGCAGTGATCACTAGTATTCTGCTCAACAGCAGCCTTGGTAGAGTGCTTTGGTAGAGTATCAGCATCAGTGCTGAAGCTGCTTTCATCTTGTCTTGGTTCTTAGACTTAGAAGGAAAAGTCCTTGGGCTCCAATTCCAAACCAAAGTCGTCATTAGCACTAAACTCTTCCTGCTTCATTTTTTTTTTTAAGCTTTATAAAGTTTCATTTTGCCAGAAAACCCAATAATGAAGTCAGGGTGGGTGAGAGAAGGGAAATAAATTGATGCATTTTAGAAGAAAAACAGTACATTTACTATGAAAGACAATATATTCCACCTCTCCAAATCAAAATGCTTCATCTTGAAAAAGACAGTACAACTGGAACTGTTGACATGATGCTTTGCTGTCTGACCTCTTCAGAGACAGAAGTCTGGCAATTTTTGCATTCTAGGAGTGTAATATTATTTAGCAGCTATTTATGTGGAGGGAAAAGTATAGCCTCAAGAGTGACTTACAATCTTACACTTAAGTGCATAGAGTTGTAGAATGGTTTGTGTTGGAAAGGACCTTTGAGATCATCTGGTTCCAACCCTTCTGCCACGGCCAGGGGCATCTTCCAGTAGCAGATGGTGAACTCAGGGCCCCATGCAACCTGTCCTTGTACATTTCCAGGGATGGGGCATCCACAACTCCTCTGGGTAACCTCTTTTAGTGCCTCAGCACCCCCACAGTAAAGAATTCTTTTCCTAGTACCTAATCTAAATCTCTTCCCTTTCAGCTTAAAACCATTCCTCTCCATTCTGTCACTACAATCCCTGATAAAGAGTCCCTCCCTATCTTTCCTGTAGGCCCCTTTAGGTGCTGGAGGGTTGCTATACGTTCTCTCTAGAGCCTTCTCCTCGCTAAACAATCTCAACTCTCTCAGCCTATCTTCATAGCAGAGGCACTCCAGGCCTCTGATCGTCTTCATGGCCCTCATCTTGTTCCAACAGGGCCGTGTCTTTCCTGTGCTGAGGACCCCAGAGCTGGATGCAGCGCTGCAGGTGGGGTCTCACCAGAGCAGAGCAGAGGGGCAAATTCCGCTCCTTCACCCTGCTGCCCACGCTGCTTTGGATGCAGCCCAGGATGCAATTGGCTGTCTGGGCTGCTAGAGCACAGTGCTGGCTCATGCCCAGCCTCTCATCCATCAATAGCCCCAAACATGAAATAGTAAAATCTTGCAATTTTGCAATCATTAGATGGTTTACTCTTTCTAACATAGTCCTAATATATCCTAATAAAGGAAAGTTTTTCCAGATGCGTGTTCATATACACTTGCGTAAAGACATGTATGTATCAATTGCTCCATCTTACCCCACAAGCAACATATTTTAATGTATCAACTCTGGATAACCAGTATAGCATTTCTAGATTATGTCATCTATTCCATTAAAATCACTTGAGGAGCTTGTTTATGTGGTAGGCATGCCAGGTGTTAGACTCGATGATCCTTGTGGGTCCCTTGCAACTCAACACCTTTTGTGATTCTATGACATTTTTGTAGTTTAGCAAGTGGTAAGTTACAAATTAACTTTCAAATAATCTACCAATAATATATGTAGTGCAATTTTTCTCTGCATAATTTTCAGTTATGAAGAACTCAGTTTTATTAGAAAAAGGCTAATTAATTCTGTTCGAAATGTAAATTTAGATCTCAAGTGCAAACAAGTGGAGTTAAAAGCTCAGAATTCATGAATTATGTTTAGCATGTTGTTAGCTAGATTTAAGAGGCTTTGCTGAGAGTTCTTTTTGGAAGAAAGCCATTAGCCTCCTTAAAAATTTAATTTATTACTTAATAAAGCAATTATATCTTCTTTTTTCAGACCTACATTGGTGATATACTGTTGCTTGTCAACCCATTTAAAGAACTTCCTATTTATTCTACCATGGTAAGAATTCTCTTTTTAAAAGATTGCAGATATTTTTTCACAATTCATATAGTTCATTTGACAGGCCAAACCGCTAAAATTAATTAACATATATGCCCATTTTGTGTGGGGAGCATCTTAGTTTTAGTATTTTAGCAAAAATTAAAAAAATTCTTCCAAGATACAACTATTTTTGCTGGGTGGTATTGGTAAAGCAGCCATCTCGATAATGCTTTGAATGAGCAGGAGCACTTCTGGTTGTTTAAAAATAATTCCTGATGACCTTGGTGGTTTCTGCCACAGTCAAACTTATAAAAATAGATGCATACTTCATACAGTGGTTGTTTTAATTCACACCCCCTTGCCTAAAACATGATTATGGAGATAGCAATCTTGGATGGTGCACAGAGGCTCAAAATGTCTCTCTGTGCTCCACACCGGGCCTCTCATCTGGGATATTGTACAGCAGTGAGAGCAACATGCTGAGCATGAGCTGAGCACTGCCCTGGCTCAGGCACAGGGACGTGGCTTGTGCTGGTCACAGGCAGCATTTGGGCAAGGGGGACTTCAGTAGTGTGAAAACACTCAAGAGTTTTGATCTCTCCTTCATCTTCACCCAGACACTTTAGAGGTAGTGTTAATATAACTTAATTTATCCTCCCTTCTTGTCTTCCCGTTGATGCACTGAGATCACAGAGATCAGCCTCCCTGATAGGGAATGTTCAAATATGTTTACTTAACTTACAAGAATTATAAAGGGTTAAACCTTTGGTAAGCAAATTGTAATTTGTGGCTGTTTGCTAAGTCATGTGGCTTTGTGCATATCAGTAGTAAATCTGAGAGAAACGCTGTGCCATTCATGGTAGAAGCAGCAGATTCCAAGTTGGGAGTCTGAATTTATTTCTAAAAATGGTAATCATCCATCATCCCCAAGGTTTTAGATGATGGTATTTTTTCCTGTCGCTGTGTGTTTTATATTAGCTACATGATTTTGTTCGCCAAGAGAGAACTGTAAGAGGAAGAGTTTACGTATTAAAATGTTTCCTGAATGTTTGCTGCATCTTTAGTTCTCTGTGATAGATTTATTTAATTAAATTTATCATGAGACATTTTTTGTCCTGTAATTGTTTGGGTCACCTTGGATAATAATTGCTTTCACTTCATCATTGTAATCTGCACACTATTGTGCATTATGGAGGTATTTCCCAGATGATCCAGAAACCATGGTTGTAAAATCACTTTGTTTTTGAAATGCTCCAGTATACTGCAGCAGCTTAGCTGATACTGTATTAAAGTCTCTAGGTGTTAGATGGTCTATATATTAAAGTAATAAAAAGTGATGATGTCAGTTCCTCACTAAATGCTGACATGCTATATGATGTGGCTCATTAGTTAGCATTTTTGTTTCAGGTATGTAGTTTGTTAGCTGTCAAAAAGAAGAGGAATGCAAATGTATTGGGCATGATACTATTTTTAAAACAAGAATAAAGCAATGGAAAGATTATCATATATATTTTAATAACAGAGATATTTTGTTTCTTTCTTCTCTTAAAAATACTGTTCATAACTTCTCAACAAACACTATTTTGTTATCGTGCACTGACCTCCCACACTGTGTTCCAGTAGAATACTACTAAAATAATTATTTTATAAGCAATTACTCATTCTAAGATGACAAAGAATCCTACATTAATAGATACTGATGTACTTTGCTTCTTATGAAATTCCATGCAATTGTTAGATGATAATATTATTGCATTTTTACATGGAAATACCCTGTACTACTACACTACACATTATAACAGCATTAGACTACAAGGAACATGCAAGTACGACTTTGAAGGTATCTTAGTGACTGTAGAAGTGCTTGAGCTGTGGTCATGCTGCTTTGTTACATTCCTGCAGAATTTACTTGTGCCTGATAAGGACAAATATATTCTTGAAGTTGTTGTTAGAAAAATATGTAAACTTGCAACATTTTCCATTGAGCATACATGTGTGAAGGTTTTTCTTTGTACTTGGTGACATTCTGAAATGATTCCTGGGGAATTGGTGTGCATTTAATCTTTTTTTTATCTTGTAGCCCTTAAGGCCTGATTGAGAGTGTATATGGAGGATTCATTCAGCTACAGTGTTGTAGATGCCCCAGGACTGAATAGCTTAATATCTAAATAAATAAGACAGGCATGGGACAGCAAGGGGTGAGAACATCAGGATACCCATAGAAAAAAAAAAGAAAAAAAAAAGTGGTTTCTGTAGCAGATAATTGGATTTACTCAGGCTGTAAGGATAGTATATGTTGCCAGCTATGCGTATCAGGAGTTATTCTATGTTGCAGAGAGAATATTTGTGGGAGACTGCCCTGTCATGTAGTAAATTAGTTAGTTTAAAACTTATTAGTTTAATTTCAATTTTAACTTTTCATGGGATGTTCATATTTCATTTTGTAAATTTTCAAGTCAAGACATTGAAAAACTATAGATGTAAGGTATTAAAAAATAGCTTACTAGGTTTTGTTTTATTAATGCACAAACCACTACTATTAAGTCCTCCAGTTATGTTTACTTTTGTGTCTTAATTAGACTTTCTGTGTTTAAAGCTCTCTTTTCTGCAATTAAGACCTTCATAGCTGTTGTAAAAGTCTCAGTTCTATACATAAAGAGATTCTGTTCATAATGCTTAGAAAGCTTTACAAAAGACCCACATTAGGGGGGTGAAACATAATTGTTTTGAAATGTATTTATCATTTTAATTTTCTACAATTTTTCAGGTCACCCAGCTTTATTTAAGTAATTCTGGAAAACTGTGTTCCTCACTTCCCCCACATATATTTTCCTGTGCTGAAAGAGCTTACCACATGCTATTCCAGGAGCAGCACCCCCAGTGCTTTATCCTCAGGTGAAAATTTATCTTTCTATTAATTAATTTGTACCTCCTGCCTTTCAGCTGTTTCCCTTGGGCCTCAGCAGATGAGATTTCCATTTTTTTTTCTCCAACTGATTTTTTTTCTGTGTACTGATCTCTGTATCATACATTAGAGAAAAATAGAAATGTAAAAGGTTTAATTACATCTCAAGTTCATAAATTCTCTTGGGCAGTTGCCACTCCATGTAGCTGCATCTAATTAGGAACAAGAGTTAATGGTAAAGAATTCAAAACTGCTGTGTGTGTTTGCTAATATTACATGAATCAGGATTAGAAATAGAATCTATTGACAATAAAAATGATAAGTCCTTGACTAAATTATAAACCTCGGTGGTGAGGCGCCTGTATTGGAGCTTGCACTCTGCCTCAAATGTTCGTGTGATCATGAGCTTGTTCTTTAGCTCTACAAGCTCAAAATGGACTTTAAAATGGACTTTAACCTTTATCCTTTATTCACAGTGTTGTTTTGATGATAAATAACTTCAAGATTGTGAATAAATGTATTAGTAATCTGTGAAAAGAGTTTCATCCAAATATGCTGGTTTTGTAATGGTGAAACTTGGCATTCACCTGGAAATTTTTAATCCCCAAATCTGTTAATCCTTCTTTTCTCAAACTCTCTGAAAGCAGTGAGTCTGGTGAATTTGATGTACTCAGTAAAAGAAATTTGTTGTTCAGTCCTATCATCTCTATCTTTTCACACTGCATTTACTTTCATATCTTCTGAATCTTTAAAGTTAATATCCTCCATAGGATTACAGAATCAATGAGATTGTAAAAGATCTTTGAGATCATCAAGTCCAGCCTTTGACTGAACACCATCTTGTCAACTAGGCCATGGCGCTGAGTGCCATGTCCAGTTATTTCTTGAATACCTCCAGGGACGGTGACTCCACCACCTCCCTGAGCAGCCCATTCCACTGTCTGATCACCCTTCCTGAGACAAAATTCTTCCTGATGTCCAACCTAAAGCTCCCCTGGTACAGCTTGAGGCCATTTCCTGTTGTCCTGTCACTGGTTGCCTGGGAGCAGAGGCCGACCCCCACCTGGCTACAGCCTCCTTTCAGGCAGTTGTAGAGAGTGGTCAGGTCTCCCCTGAGCTTCCTTTTTTTCCGGGCTAAACACCTCCAGCTCCCTCAGCTGTTCCTCGTAGGACTTGTGCTCCAAACCCTTCACCAGCTCCTTTGCCCTTCCCTGGACTCCGTCCAGCACTTGAATGTTTTTCTTGAAGTGAGGAGACCAGAACTGGACACAGGACTTGAGGTGCAGCCAAATTTCTTACCATGTTACATTTTTTTTCCCCCCAATCACTTCACATCTGAGCAAAAGTTCACTCACTGAAATTGAGCATTTTGCAACAAGAAAGCATTTGGCCAAATCACTGAAGAACTTACTGTCTGTTATTCACAATTATTTTCAGTTTATAGCAAGCCAGCTTCACTCTATGTTTAACACCAAGAGCTGTCTTCGCATAAACTTCTAATGGAAGTTACAGAATAAAATAATGTTATTAGTTATGCTCTTAAGTAGCCAGTAGGTAGACTTTTCATAATTAGCTTCCTTCTGACTGCATTTTGCTCCTGCTTTTCAGGATATGAAAATACATTAAGCATTGACAAGATGAGTAAAGAGCTGTCTAGGGAGCCTAAATATAGACTTGTTAAAAGCTAAGGATCCTTAGCAAATCAAACCAAAGATTTCTGGCATGTTGATGGCTAATTTTGTGAGTCAAAAAATCATAATGAGTACATAAAATGCAATGGTCTAACTTGTTAGCAGCCAGGAGTGTCAATATCTGATGATACTGTTGTGATATAAATCACATTTTTAAGACAAATAATCCGGAGTGGAGTGAAATTCGTGTGTTTTGCAGTGGAATGCATTGAAAGCTTTGCACTTCCTCAGTTTAGCATCACCAAAGGCATTCTGATCAAGTAAAAAATATTTATTTTTTGAAAGTATAGTTCTATATATCATAAGTGCAATGGCCTGCTGCAGTACCGTTACAGATTTGTATTAAAACATTGTTTAGAAATACACTGTCCAATTTAGCTTAATTTTAGAAATAGAATTTCCAGGTAACGTGCAGGACCGATCAGTTGCAGATGGCATTACTGTTATTACACAACCTATGTTTTATATTTAACAGTTTCACTTGCACATATTTGTTTCAAATCTAGAACCTCAGTCACTGGGAGCAAGACTCAGTGTCTCACTTACGTACTCTGAAAATGGAGAAGAAATAAATTATTCTGACCCCCAAAAGTGTGCAGACTTAGTCACTCTTCCCTGGATAGATCTTACTATATTAATGGGAATTTGGAGTAGTAATGCTCACTGTTTAGGGTAGTACAATAAGAGATTGGTTTCGGAAGTTCATGCAGAACAGCACACCTGTCTTCCTTTAAATCTGGTGGAAATCTTATATGAACACATTCTGTCAGAAGTTTTCCATCATTTCTGATTATAGTTCAAGTACTGCAGGAATAAGTTCTTTTCGTTAAATATTTCTGCACTTCTGAGTGTGGTACCTTTGGTCAGAATTGAAAATGAAGTGCAAAGAAATAAAACCCTGTCATTTATGTAATCTTAAATGACAGGTGTATTTCTCCTTACATGTTATATATTTTGTCATATTTTCCCTAAACAGATGATGTATAGAATTTCTTTATACTGGGATTGCTGCTTACCAAACAATAATGATCCAATAATGGGCCAGTGTTCTGAAATCATAAAGGTATAGGCAAACCTGCCTAATATGCATAAACTAAGAGTACGTGAGTACTTCCCAGTACTTGCAGAAAGTGATTCTTAAAAATTGCCTGGGGTTGGCTGTTTTCTGAGTCTTTTACCTGGGCTTCTTTGTTTAACTACTTCCATGTGATGGTTCTGTCTGCCTAAGTCCCTCTCCATGCAATAACTTTTGAACCCAGTGGGCACCAACTGCTGTGGTGGTCTCAGAGCTGGGATGTTCACACAGGCTTTGTGGGTTTGGGAGCCACCACGAAAGGAGCTGGACCTCCCACCACAGCTTTTCACAGCCAGGCAGTTCATGTGGATGTCCAGCAAGCACATGTTCCACATGGAGCTCTCCAGCGTGGGTGGCACCAGCAGCCCAGCTAGACTGGCACAAGAAAGCAAAAGAGCTGGATGATAATCCAAATGCCGTGGATCTAATGGATGTAGGTTCTTTAGTTCCCTCTGGGTGTATTATGTCTTGTGTTCTTTGCTTCACATGACTTTGTATTT
Source organism: Struthidea cinerea (assembly GCA_013397865.1). Lineage (NCBI taxonomy): Eukaryota > Metazoa > Chordata > Aves > Passeriformes > Corcoracidae > Struthidea > Struthidea cinerea. The sequence goes on along the minus strand of VZTI01002865.1, from coordinate 164,961 downwards.
TCACACTTCCAATTGGTCTTTTTCCTAACAAATTTAGATTTTAATATTTTTTAAACAGAATTTTTTTTTAATTATTCACAATATTTGAAGATAGAAAGATTAGACCTGTAATTAAGGTTGTATTAGCAAAATATTCATAAAGAAATAGTAGGGAACAGGCCCTCCATCAGGTGGTTATAAAGAAAAGCTGGAAAGTCAAAGAAGAAATAAAGTGAGAAAACTTCATGGAACTTGCCTAAAGCCCTTTGTGAGAATAGGATTTCAAATTCTCTGTTTATTTTCCTTTCCTTTGGAGTACGCTGTTTCTAATTTAACCTTTTTTACCAATGAAATAAGCCTTCATTGTCTGTTCCATACTGCCTTCTAAGGAAGTTTAGTGCAGAAGAATGCTTTTCTGCTTTGATGCTAACTTACCCTACACCTTGATAAGGCCGTCCAAACAAAAGAAATAAGAAACCAACATTCATATTGTAAATCGCATTTGGAAAAATACAGCGATGACACAGTTATTTAAAAGAGAAAACAGGAGTTGTTCTCTAAGCAGCATTAATTTGCTAGAGCAAAAATACTGACATTGCAGAAAATTTTAGTTAACCTCAAATGAAATGGAGTAAACAAGATCTGGTACAAGGTACCAAATTAGTTTTTCATTGTTAAATTGCCTCAAATGTTCCAAATAATGGTATCAACAATTAAAACTTTTCCTAACATAGCATTTCTTTCTCAGCGGTTCAGTCTGTATTTTACTGGAAGTGTATATAACCCATTGAAATGTACAGAACAGCTAAATCACGTTGTGTCTCTCTCTCAGCAACCACATTCTAGTGAATTTTGAAGCCCTGAACAGTAATCTAGCAACCACTTTGATCAAAGCTCCTGTGGCAGGGCTGTAAAATTAACAGCTGAGCCAAGCATGTCAAATCTTTGCAGCTGAGTTGCTGCAATGTTTAGAAAACATGAATCTTGAGAAGAAATATTCAAGAATGGAAAGAAACTGTCCACTTTGTGCTTGTTTGCATGGCCGTGTTAGCTGGGCCACATTTGTCTTGCAGTCAAAAACAACACATAGCTTTATGTTAAAAGTGAAGCAAATTAATGCTTAAGAAACTCATGGTGAATACTCCAGTTCCTTTGTTTAAGAAGGCATTTTTCTGATTTTATTTTTAAGTTGCATGCCTGCTTTGTAATTCTTGGAAACAAAGGCACATCAACTTTTATTTTAGCATCCCTCCTCCCCATCCTCAATTTCTCCAGTTGTGAGAAATATTTTTAAAATCTGGAAAAACTTTCTGTTACAGAGGCTGTTTTTGGCAGATGAGCTTGGGCCTGAACAAACAAAATAATATAATACTACAACAACTTTTTAAGTATCAAGTCTTACATAGTTCTCAGAATGATACAAATATTTATCTTTATGAAGGGCAGTACGCTTTGGACAACCTGTGAGCTCTTACAAACTATGAATTATGTCAGATCTGATTATCAAACATGAATGAACACTTCTGTTCAATAGCATAATCTGTAACGGCGACTGCACTAAACATCAGAGATGTTTTAATTTCAGAGAAGTTCCTTAACAGCTGAAATAACCAAGGAGCCACTGTTGTTAATCTTGTTGGTAACCTGTGGTACAGTGATAGCAGCTTACAGCTGTGATTTTGGATTAACTATGTTGTGCAGGGACAAAACTATTTCATCATCATGACACACAGTTGCCAGTGAACTGGCCAATGTGAGTGGGAGCTATGATAGATTTATGTCTGCCTATAAGCTCATTGACTTTCTGGATGATACAGGTGTAAGATCTGTTATTTGCAAGACTGTGAAATGTCTGTAAGGGAGAAATATCCTGTCTGTAAGGCAGGACTAAGGTCCTGTTTCAATCTTTCTCAATTCCTGTTAGTGACAACAGGCAAACAAACATGGAATCTGGAGATTGCCATTATAAAAGCAGAAGGCTAATGCTGGATCTTAAAAACAGAGGCAGCATGGCACAATTAGTGTTTGGAGAGTGAAGTCGTCGTTACAAGGGCAGAGATGCATATTTGGTAGCGTGACATCAAGTACCGTCTGACTTTTGAAACTCTTTCAGAAAGTCAGAAGCTGAAAATCTGATCAAGGGATAGTGCACTTAAGGACAACCTTGTCATTTCTGGAGAGTTGCTAATTTCATATTAGTTGTGACAGTGACCATCTTGACATTACACAATTTCTTTTGCTCTTAGACCTGGTTTAAACATGGCTTTGTGACCTACTAGTTGAGATCTTCACATAACATAGAATCATAGAATGTGAAGAGGCTGGAATAGACCTTAAAGGTTATCTAATCCCAACCTCTGCTGCCATGGGCCTTCCGCCTCCCACTAGACCAGGTTTCTCAAGGCCTTATCCAACCTGGCTTTGAACACCTCCAGGGATGGGGAACCCACAACCTCCCTGAGCAACCTGTTCCAGTGTCTCACCACTCTCACAGTAAAAGATTTCTTCCTAATATCTGACCTAAATTTCCCCTCTTTCAGTTTGTACCATTACTCCTTTTTCTGTCACTACAGTTCCTGACTAAGAGTCCCACTCTGGCTTCCCTGTAGACCCCCTTCAGATGCTGGGAAGTTGCTATGAGGTCTCCACACAACCTTCTCTTCCCCAGGCTGTAAAGCTCCAACTTTCTCAGCCTGTCTCCATAGGGAGATGCTCTTATCGAGTTTGTGACCCTCCCCTGAATTTGCTCCAACAATTCAATGTCCTTCTTATGTTGGGGACACCAGAGCTGGATGCATCACTCGCAAGAATGGAGTAGAGGGGGAAAATTGCCTCCTTCAACCAGCTGGCTACACTGCTTTGGATGTAGCCCAGGATTCCCTTGGCTTTCTGGTCTGTGAGCACACACTGCTGGCTCATGGTGAATTTTTCACTGACCGTCACTGTCAAGTCTTTCTACTCAGGGCTGCTCTCTGTCATTTCTCTGCCCAGTCTGTAGGTGTGTCTGGGGTTGCCATGACCCAGGTGCAGGACCTTGCACTTTACTCTGTTGAATTTCATGTGGTTTGCATCAGCCCACCTCTCAAAGGTCTCTGGATGGTATCCCTTCCCTCCAGCGTCAGGTGTCACCCCACAGCTTAGTGTCATCAGCAAACTTGAGCATTTGATCCCACTGTCCATGTTGCTGACAATGATGTTCAGCAATATCAGCCCCAGTTCCGACCCCTGAGGGACACCGCTCATCTCTGGTCTCCACGTGGACAGCGAGATGTTGAGCACCACTCTGTCTGTGCGATGATCCAGACAGTTCTTTATCCACCAAATGGTCCATCCATCAAATCTGCGTGTCTGCAATTTAGAGACAAGGATGTCATGCAGGACAGTGTCAAACACTACATAAGTTCAGGTAGACAATGTGAGTTGCTCTGCCCCTGTCCACCAACACTGTAGCCCTGGCATAGAGCACAGACTGATTGGTCTGTAGTTCCCTGTGTCTTCTGCTTTTTTTTTTTTAAATGGATGAAATGGATGTTAATATTTTCCTTTTTCTGGAGAGCAGGGACTTCACCTGACTGCAACAATTTTTCAAAAATGATGGATAGTGGCTTAACAACTTCATCTGCCAGCTCCCTCAGGACCCACAGCTGAATTTCATCTGATACATCAACATGTTGGCAGATTGTAAACCATTGCAGTCTTGGACCATAAACCTCCTACTGATGCCAATAGGAGTTTGAAGTCCAGTGTCAGCCTCCACCTTGATATAGAAACATGGACAACGTAGACAAAAGCAGTTTGACACATCACATATAGTAATGACAAGATCTGTCATGTCATGTAAGACTGAAGTTTACCAGGCAAACAATAAGATATTCACCAAAGCTGTATGTCCCATGAGAGTTGAATGAGATTAATGGTGCATTGCTATTCAAGTGTGAAGCTCTTTTTTGTCCTTCTCTCTTTTGTTCCTTCCTTTTTTAATTGATTTCTCCTTTGAAGTGATATTTGAATAGATAAAGGAATGGCCAGACAGCTACTATATTTTGCTGCCTTCTCATTTTCAGAAACTAAAATATGCAGATAACAGATTGACCAGCCATCACATCCATTGTACTTGTGAAAAATCTAAGTGGCTGTTGTAGAAACAGCCTTTTAAATTTGATCAAGTGAATAAATGAAGGAGCATCAAATTACATTTTATTTGGTTCAGTTGTCTGTAAAGAAAACAACATCTTATAATTCAAGTAAGAAATTCTTACACAAATTTCTTAATCAGGCTTCAATAACTTCATCCTTTCCATCTCTATTTCCTTTTCCTTCCTTCTTCATGCTTAAAGTGCACCATTGATTTTACTTCCTTCCTCCATCCCACCACTTTTCTATTGTTTCTTTCCACCTTTGTCATTCTGTTTCCTTTTGCCTTATTTACTTTGGTCACTTTCCCTGTCAGAGATTCTCATTCTTTTGGATATTTATTCGACATCACAAACAAGAAATCACAGTGATCCAGAGAGAATCACTAAAGACAGAGTGTGTTGCAGAAACTGGGCAGGTTATAAAATCAATAAGCTTTTTCTTTTTCTTCCTCTTCCTTTATTATTTTCTTTCCCTTCTTCCTATTGTGTTCTTCACTTTCGATTTCTTCTGATTCCCCATCATCACCACAGCAGTAATTTCGCCATCTGCAAAGAGAACCAGGCAGCATAAGTGAGCTCCTTTGCTGGACAAAAGACAAAGGAAAACATAAAATCTGTGCTATAAATACCTTCAAAAAGGCTTGAAAGCATTGGATTTGATTGGCTTGACTTGTGGTACAAGACAATGTATCTTGACAGCTTTGACAGCCCTCCTGAACACAGTCAGTCAGTCAGTCTATCTCCTGTGTTCTGTTCTTTATTTGGCATCCATAAACCTTCTGTTATTTGAAATGAAAGTTTGATGGAGGTACCTTAAATCCATTCAAACAAATCTAGAAGAGAATATAAATAACATTTCAATTGTGAAACTAACAATGATTCCTCCCTCTCTTCCTTGCCTGTCATCTTGCAGTGGAGAAAGTGGTTCTGGGAAGAGTGAAGCCTGCAAACAGATAGTGAAACACCTCACTTGCAGAGCCAGCTGCAGCAGAAATACCTTTGATACAAAGATAAAACACGTAAGTATCATTCTGATCACTGAGTGGAACGAAGGAAAACCTTGGCCTCTTGGATAGGCAGAGATATTTGAACTGTGCAGAAAAAGGCATCTGTTCTGTAGAAATTCATAAATGCTTTGTTTTCACCTTTGAAGTCAAAGGAAGTTTTTCTCCCTGAATGGGAATGGGATTAAGCTCACATTGATGTGATAAGAGGAATCTCAAAAGTGGAGGCAGTTTTGTTTCTCTTTTTTGGTGACTTTGAAAATCAGTGTTGCAGTGAATAGGAAACATTTCTGTGATAAGGAACTCTTTCTTAAACATTAAATTAATTGCCTTCAATAAATAAATAAATTTGCCTGTATGGTGTGGTGATGTTTTTCTGGACAGTATAAGAAGTATTGAGACATCTGAAGTAATAGTATGCAAGACAGAAACTGTAAACTTGCAGGAAAGCTGCAAGGATTGAACAAAGTTATATGACTCAATATTTGTGTACTAAATATATTTAAGAAATAGGTAATAGTTCTGAATATTTGTTCAGCCATATTTAATTTCCAAAATATATATTTCCATATAACCATATTTAACTCCCTATAAAGGTTCATACTGACATTTTAAATTATGCTAAATCCTGGATTGCCAATTCAAATTCTTTTAAAAAATTACCTTTCCTGATGAAACTTCTCATCTCAGATCTCAGCTCAGAGACAGCTATCAATGGGTCTTAATCAATGGAGGTGGAAGAGAATTATCACAAATTTTGGTTATAGAAAGATCCTTTACAACTAGCTTAGGTTGGATATCTGACTTTAGATAGTAAAGGTAAATGTATCTGATCTCACCCATAGTGAATAGAGAAGAAATTCTAGTTTAGTTGCCTTTTAAGGTGCCTTAATGAACAGATTAGTCTGGATTCGTTCCTGCCACAGTTATGCATAGGACCGTTAAATTAATATAGCTGCACAGGTGCTGCATTAGTCTAAAGAGCCAGTACATCCTAAACAACCCTACTGGAGTGGAACTGGAACCTAAACTAGGCTGACAAGTTTTCTGCTGCCACCTACTGCACAGATGGCTGGTTTAATTCATAATTGTGTAGGGTTTGATTTTTAGAGCTTCTGTCTTTGTGGTTTGAATCACATGTTATCTGGGCACTCCACAGACCTCTTCCCTCCCCAGCTAGGTCATCCAGTTTCATGAGAACAGTGATGTCAGAACAATAGTGTACATGGACCACATTGCCATCAACTTCTAAGGATGCACAGAGGAAAGTTCTGAAGGGAACCTGTCAGAGTGTAAGGGGTGTGAGCAACTAACTATACACAAAAAAGCTGAATACAATGGCTGTGACCATGAAAGTGTAACATGGATATGCATTAGTGAGACCTGCCGTAAAAATGTCTGAATCTATTTTTTCTTGGTTTTTCGCTAGTATAATCCTGCAATAATTCTATTTGAAATCAATGCCATTTCTGACATTATATAAAACTTGTAAATTCCTTTGTTGGGTTATTAGTATTGACTAACTTCATAAGCTGTCTTCAAAGATTCTAATATTTTTGCTAAGTGTGCCAGCTCCAGCGATATGACTGCAGTCACTCATATCCAAACTACTGGTAAGGATACAGCTTATGTGAATGACTGTCTTCCCCTTTCACTTACAAGTTCCACTCTTCTGATATTGCTTTTTTTGAATATATTTATTTTGAGCTGTCTTACTTTAATTTCTATTTTAGAAAAAAAACTGCTAAGGATTTTTTTAAATACCAAGATGAAAAATGGCCTTCTTTTTTTTCCCCCCATTTATTAATCACAAGCAAACCTCACTGATGTTTTTTGAAATATCTTCTTATTTATTTCCTCTCTTATTGCTTCTTTACTATTTTTTTGCAGGTGAACTGTATCTTGGAGGCCTTTGGACATGCTAAGACACCCTTGAATGATTTTTCCAGCTGTTTTATAAAGTATTTTGAACTTCAGTTTTGTGAGAGAAAAAAAACATTAATTGCAGGTAAGTATCACTTGATCTGTTATTTTTGATATCCCGCACAGAATGTTAGATCAGAGATCCCAGTGTGCCATACACAGAATTGGACAGAAAGGGCTTCAAGGTTTGTGAAAGAGGCAAGAGGGGTTAGGCAGTGTCGGAGGAACAGGTTTCATAGCATGTGAATTGATCACTTGGCCGGAGTGAGCAGTGCCCTGTTCTGAGCAACCACAAGGTGGCAGGGAAAGACAAGAAACAAATTGACACTGCTGGCTCCTCATATTTCCCAGGAAATCATGTTTCGCTTTATTTCACAGATCAACAAACTGAGAGAGCTGTGTAGTGCAACGCCGTGAAGTAAGAGTAAAAAAGGGATTAAGTTGCGCACTTGTACCTAATATTGTACTGGGTATTTTAAGTATCCCTTAAATTAGTGTGTGATAATATAATCTGTTTGGTGAAAAACAAACAAACAAGTTTATTCTGTAGTACTGAAAATGGAAGTAATTTATTACAGCTTAGAACTTCTTTTGAAACAACTAGGAGTCATACTGATGTTTATTCTTGTTAGAGGCAAGATAGTGTGAAATTTGTTTTCAGAGTAAATGTGAGTCTCTAATCCCTAGTAAGCATTTGTTAGTGGGACAAAAAAAGAAATACAAGAAAACTGAGAAAACTTTCAGTTTGATTCTGAAAACTCTGCTCTTCAAAAGCAATCAGAGAGAGCTTTCATTTCTGGTCCACATAGGTCATCATACAGCTACTCAGTGTCAAAGCGAGGTATGTCTGCAGAAATAACTACACATAGAGAGTTTTCGACTTGCACTGTTCTTCCTGGATGGAGAAGCTCTATGGCAAGACACATTTTTGTTCCAAGTAAAGTAGATTCCGTTAGATAAACATTTCCAAATCTACTCCTTTTTTAATATAATTTTAAATGTGTTTATGCTTTTTGAAGAGTTTCCTAAAAAAATTCTTTGGGAATATTTCACAGTGGGAATTACATTTTCTTGAGACAGTTCACTATACTCTAGAAAATATGATCGTTTCTTCAGGGAAAATGTCATTGCATGGGAAATTACTAAAACTTTTTTCTGGTTTGTTTTATAATGAATGCAGGATAATTGTAAAGGAAATTCAAAACTAAAAACTTGCAATTTTGTTTTTCATTTATAAGCTCTTGTGGGAGGAATGCAAAATGATATATACATTAACATGGACTGAAGAGCATCTCAGTTGAGTTTGTAAAAATAAAAATCAATCCCCAAAGATAACATTTCATAAATCCTTTGTATTGTACATATTTAATTTGAGTATATTGTGTTTGCAGGGCATGGGTTTATGAGCAGCTTTACCCAGAACTGCCAGTTTAATTCATAGCCATTGCCTGTGACAGAATCAGTTAAGCAGGTTCTTGTGTCAGTTTTCTGGTACACTAATTCTGTGTTTTTATCATTCTCAAGCCATAGGCGTTAAATGAGGAAATGTAGGGGTAGTCAGGTTCATTAACAAATATAAAAAAATTACTTATCTACCCTGCTATTCCCCAATTATTTAGGAATTGTATTAAGAATTCTTACCAAATCTAAGGTAGCCAAAAGTTACATAATTTACTGTCAAGAGAGACAAGCCTGACTTCAGCAGTAGAAGTGTGTCCTATATTTCTGAAATTTGCAATTATTCCTGCTGTTTGATTTGCGCAGTAGAAGCTGCCTTTTCTTGACCACTGCTGAGCATCACTTCTGAGTGAAATTGTCCCAGATTTAGACCGCTGTAAATGAGAAAAGAATCAGGCATGTTGTGTTTGGCAGGTTTAAATTCCACCCAGGGATTCTCTGTATTTTTTTGCAAGATCATTTGCAGCAGTATTTACTGTCTTGCACTGTTTAAACATTAATGAAAAATTTAAATATGCAGAGCATCTGATTTTGCTGAGCCATGATTTTATAACTCATTGATACTAACGGGGCTAAATCTGTCTGATTTGTAAACAAAAGTCCAAGTGACACTAGACTGCCTCCATCAAAGGGTTTAGATGGTTTAAACTCCTCCGAAGACAGATCTTACTGGTGGAGATCCAGAACAATTTGCTAAGGGACGGAAATGCAAAGTATATATGTGCACTTTTATTATAGAGGGCAAGCTCAAGATGGCACTCCTTGCGTTTTCAGTGGACACCAGTGAAATTTGTGACAGCTTCTTGTTCATGCTGAAGTTCTTTTAAACCCTGGAAATGCTCTGACTTTTGTCACATAAGGTTTATTCTTCTAGCAGAAAGTACGATATACCTAAATAACAGAAATGTTCCCCATAATTTTCATCGTTAGGTTTGGTTCGTTCTTTAGCATAAACTGTATCTTTGCCACGATGTCTTGAAAACAAGGATGGAGTTTTTTAGTGTGGTTCTATTCAAAGCCAGTACAGATATCTGAAGAGGTTTTATGTAGTAAAAGGTTTTATATTAGAACAAACACCTTGAATAAACTACAGAGCAGTGATTTCATTAAGTTTCTAAAATAAATTCAGAACTCAAAGATTGATCTTCTGGCAAAAAGATTAATATCATTCTTAGAGAATTATTAACTCCTACAGCATAGTAGCAAAAGACTGTTTGGGGTTTTTTCCCAGAATGGTCATTCAGGTAAGTTGATATAATTCCTAAGATGACAATTAATACCTCTATAAATTTCCTCAAATTACTCAAAAAGAATCTTAGGAAGAACAAATAAAGTCTTAAAATTTTCTGCCTTGCTTTTCAGATATTGGTTTTCTCAGTCTTCACTTTTTGAAAAGCAAGGACTGATTTTTTTTTTTTTTTAAGTTGCATTGAATGGGCTGACAAATGTTTTATTGTCTTTAACAATAGCTGTGTTTAGGACAACATGATTTCTAAGAAGGAGCAATGTAGTTTCTAAGAATGCATAGCTGAAAGACAGATTTCACTGGCCTCACTTTTCGTACAGAATCTGCTTGCTGACTGTGTAGCTGCTGAGTAGATCAAGTGAGCTGTTAAAGGAAGTACAAATCTGTTCGTGCCTGTAAGCACAATGACCATTGCGCAAAAATGACAGACTTCGCTTAGGAACTCTATTATTTTCTCCCTTTTATTTCACACGTAGATTAACAAACCTATTTCACTTTGTAGAAAAGGGTACTACCATGATAATTTTCTTTATGACTCCTTTAGCACCATTAAGATGTGCTGTGTTTGACTCTTGCTGATTGGAAGCTTGGCTTTTCTTAAAGTTTCTTCCGACTGCTGGAGATGCTAGTTGAGATGAAATATATTTAGCCTTATTAAAGTGCAGGTGACTTGAAGTACCTGGAAAGGGCTGAATTAATTTGTGTCATCTGAATAAGTGATGTCACCCATCATTAAAGTTAAATGATAGATGACCTTTGGTAACATTTTTCCTGCTTTTTATTAATCAATGAATGTTAAAAACACCTGAAGTGGTAGTCATGAAAGCCTTGGTGAAGAATACTGCACACAAAAATGTGATTAAAGTTTTGAAGTGTACTCTTTTCAAATTAATTGATGGTCAGATTAGTTTTACTGAGAAATAAGTTACAAGCACAATAAAAGATGGAAATCATCCTTCAGGTTCATCTATTCTGTTTTACCCGGTAGGAATGGCAGCCGGGTAATGACTGATTCTGATGAAAGTGTGTGTCTGGGCCAGTCCTGCCTGATTGCATTGCTTCAATTTATAATGTGTTGCAAAGTTACTGGAGCCAGAAACATACATGATTTCCCAAGTGTGCCTTTTCACTTCCAGTACAGGTTTGGGTTTTTTAGTTTTTTCTTTAGAGTAGCAGCAGAGGATTAGATGGATGATACACAATTTCTCATAATATAGATTCCATAATAGCAGTTCACTACTACATTTTGTAGGATGATTAAATGAGCCAGGTCATGTCTCCTTGGTTCAGCAAGTCAGACATACAACTCTTCTCTGTCAGTCCTACTGTCTCTTATCCAGAATCCCAGGCATGATTTTGGTTGCCAGCACGTGTCAGGCCATGTCTGTGCTGTTACGTAAAGAAAGCGTAGAGGATGTCCCTGGCTAATGTACCACTGACCTTCTGTACTCCTTAACTGAGATGTGTCCAGGATGGTTTGGCCTGTGCAGAGTAGTTCTTTGAGAGACCCTGCATAGTTATATGTAGTTCAAGGACAGAATTTAGCTGCTGAGACCTTTCTCAAAACAATGTGTTCAAGATTCACCCATTTAATTTCCCTCCAGTCTGCATTGTCTTTCACCAGTATTCTCAAAGGTTTTGTTCCCTCATACACACAATTTCAAGTAACCTCAGGTTTGCTGTGTTTATTTCAACAGTATAGACAGCAATTTAAAGAACTTCAAAAGATGGGAAGACAGGTGGAATTTAAAATAAAATGACCAGATACAGATGATATAGCAATAACCAACCTAGCAGTGAATGAGCTATTGTGGACATTAGCAACTGTATGGTGACAGGAGCATGATATTCTGCCTGCAGGCCTAGTCATTGGGCTAATGCAGCTACCGTGCCTCTGATACACACTCTCATTCACCAAACTGTTTCACTTTGCGTTGGGCAACACCTGTGAGTCCAAAACTGGTTCTGAAAAGAGTCCTTTAATCCTACTCTGTTGAGCTTTTGATGGGATACCCTTCCTTCTCGGGCCAGGGTGAAAGAGCAGAGGAGACTGCTGTTCTGCAAAGTTTTTTATTTCATAGTCTCATAGCTTTCTTGAAGGCAGAGTTCAAGGAGGTTACATGATAAAGCCAAGCAGCAACAGCAGCAACAGCAGGCAAACAGCAGGCAGGAAACAGCTTCTTCTTCTAATTCTAGTTTCTCTGTATATTTTTTTTTACAGAAGTGTGGATTATATTTGTTAATTGACCAATGAGATTAACACACAATTATAGTTTTTCTTTTCTTAACCTGTCCTGGTCTAATTCTAACAGTCGTAAATCTTACACAAGCATTACATAGGTATTACACAGATTGGCATATACAGTTTTATCAACTCTTGTTGTTTATGTGAACACTATCTAAAAAATGTGAGCAGTATAGTTCTATCTATATTTTATCTAAAGAAAAAGAACTTCTGTGAAAAGGTAACACTGCTGCAGTAAGAACTATGTTTAAGGTCTCTGCTGCAGCTTTTCAATGTTTAAACCACTTAGCATATATTTCTGCTAAAAGTTAATAATCTACATTTCTATTTCACTTTGGTGTGGCTTCATGTATCTCAGCTTGTCCAAACGTTTTAATTCAACTCCTGTGCTTTGGCTTTCCTCTGGGCCTGAGTCCAGAGAAGCTTTCACTCCAACACTTCCCAGCTTAAAAAAAGTAAAAAAAGAGGAAAATTCTAAAAAGACATGAGTGATGTGCATCTAGAGAACATACTTGCTGTGCTGCAGGATGCATGCACCAATATTTACAGTCACTGTGTGTTCAAGGACTACTTGCAGGTCATAAAGAAAGGAGACCTGGATGAGTTGATTGAAAGCCAGGCTATAGAAAACTATAGTTTAATGTTCTCATCTGCTTACAGGGTTTCAATAATATAGCTCCTCCATTGCTGAGAAGTGCACCTTGTGCTCTAAACTCAACAGTCCTTTCCAGGGTGAGGATGCTTGCAAAGGCTCTGTGAAAGCGGTGCTGTCGCTGTTATGTCCGAGGCGCATAAAGAAAACGACGTAGAGTCCAGGCTCTTGAACAAGTGGAAGCCGAAGCTTTTCTTTAATAATTTTCTGACTACTATACTCTGCCATACTGCAGATATTGAAAAGCCTAAACCTGCAGCACAATGGACTGTGTCCATGTGGTAGAGGTGCTCAGTTGTGTGTGAAGAGACGTGCTTCTGGTCTTTGCACCACAGCTACTATTTAAGTAATGGTGAGATGAAGTATGCCAGCAGCTGGGTAAGTGGGAACTGGGATCAGGTTCCCACTGACCAGAAAGGCCCTGACCTCTAGCTACAGTTGGACGTTCCCTTGTTCTCTTAGTCTCTTGCATCTGGAAACACATGGTGTCCTACTCCCAGGGGAGAGCTGAAGAGTAGCCTGCCCAAAATGGTGAATATCCCTCTGTCTCTTCACAGATATCTCCAAAATGCCTGTTACTTTGTGAACAGGTGCATGGATCTGAGGGCTCGGTATTTCCTTCGCTTCTGTGCTTTGCCTCTTTCAGAATCTTAGTGGGCCGGAGGTCATGTATGATCCTGTAAGCTGCATTTCTGTAGGCATATCTCACTCATATTCAACCTCCTTCACCTTCTTCCCAGACTGCTGAAGCCTACATGGCTTCTCATTTATCCAGGTCATCATAGCCCTTCTGAGACGCCCATGTTTCCCCAGGCTCAGGTTAGTGAGCTTGTTGATAACCAGTTCTGCAGAGGATTTGTCTCTTTGTAGCCATCTAGAAGCTGGGTGGTTAATCTAAACTGTTAATCTCTGTGTTCTTGACTACCAGCAGAGAAAGAAGAAATGCTTCAAAGTGTGTTTTTTTCAAGAGGTCTTGAATCTGTCTTCCATCTTTCTCTTTCTGTTAAGAAGGAGGCTAGAATAGATGCCAGTGCTCCGATGGTTACACTTTGGTGAGGTAACTAAAAGCTTGTCCCTTAGAAATTCTTGCCAAATACAGCAGCTGGTACAAATCAACATCAGTATCTTTAAAACTAAGTAGTTTTAATGGTAATCTAAAACAGTAAGTAAGGTAATATGTTTGTTCCACCAATTTTAATGGAGTTAGGCTTTATATGTGATTTATATAGAAAACCATAAGTATGAATGGTAATACTATATTTTCCATGCTCCCCTCAGATCATTTTATAAATAACGTTGTTTATTCTTAACTGTTGCAATGTTGAATGGTTTAAGATATTTAATTTTAGAACAATCAGTATAATGATGAATTTATGTCTTTGTTTCTTAATCAGCTAGGATTTATACATACATGTTGGAGAAGTCTCGTGTCATTATCCAGCCTCTCAACCAGAGTAATTTTCATGTTTTTTACTTCATGATGGATGGGTTGTCTGCTGAAGAAAAATACACTCTGCACCTCAGTAATTTGTCTGCACACAGGTAGGAAAACAAATTAATAGTTTTCCTATTATAATGCCTCTCTGCTGTTGAGGTCTTTCTTCCAATAGTTAAAATCTTTCTCCTAACTTTTCAATGAGCTCTGACATTTTTTATTATGGAATACCTGCTCATGAGGATTTAGTTCTGAAGTACATGTGTGCTCTCTTAACGAGATCAGAGTTTTATATCCATTAGTATTGTTGCCTTAAAGTAGAAAAATAATAGAAATTCATTAGTTATTTCTCCGTCTTCTGTGGCCTTGAGTAGGTCTCTTGTTTTTGTTTTTTTTCCCTGCTGAAAAGTTTGTTTCTTAAGGTAAAAACTGTTTTATTTATTTATAAATTTTTTATGTAATATGCATATTTTGATGAAATATCACTAAATGTAATTGGTATCTCCATTTTCATTTTGATATTTACTTTGCAAAAAAATTAGTAAGAAAAGCAGAAACAAAAGTTTTGACTGCTTTGAACCCAAGGATAGAATTCAACACCCACCACCTAAAATTACATCTTTTTGTGTGACTCCACATGAGCTGGTTGTCTTGGCTCCCATTTGCAATCAAAGGAGATTGAGTCCCTACTCAGCTGCATATAGACTTACACATGGATGTGTTCTTTGGGTGAACTGAACCACATTTGTGGCTTCATAAACTATGCTGATTACATCACCTTTAACAGTAAGAGTTTAAATATAAAGAGCTGGATATAGACACCCAAATGGAGTGTGTCTAGGGCTTAATATACTCCAAATGTTTACTATAGGAGAAGCTTTTGGGGTTTTTTCAGGAAATTTTGGGAGTATCTCAGAATTTATTAATTCAGATTATTTTAGAATTAAAAAATTCTCCTCACCTAGATAATTTGCCTTTTACTCTTCAGTCTTTCCTAAGAAGTGTCACTGAAATGGGAGAAGCCTATTTAGTATTAATTATATTCTCTTAAACTGACTACCTTTAAAATGAGTATAGTGAGTAACTGTAAAATGACCAAGAGTAATTAAAATTATGTAAGAAGAATGTTTTCAGGTTTTCACATCTAAGCCTTTTTCCCATGGATTATTTTTTCTCAATTTTTTTCATTTTCCACCTTGGCTAGTTACTTGAATAAAATAGCTGTTCTAGATTTAGGACCTGTAAATAGAAAGACACCACATCAATTTTTGCAGAGAAAAGATTCCTTTCTTATGATGTTTTTCTTAGACAGAAGTCTTCAGACTACCATTGTTTGGTAATGTTTTAAGCTGTTACCATTTCTGTGTTACACAGAGTAGCATACTGCACTGTCTCTGAAGAAACCTCAGGCTAAGTTCCTTTGCTAAAAATTATTCACTTCAAAGCAGAGAGAAGAAGAGTTAAATTCTGTATTTTAAATCCTTTGAGGACTTGGAAGACCAAAAGTATTCTAAGTTCCTGATGATAACTTTATTCCTCTTCTAGCATAAGTTGTTTGGAAACACTCAGTTTGTTCAGAAAATGAAACAGTTTGAAGTTGCTTTGCAAGAAGCTCAGACAGGAAAGAACTCAGCATAAACCTGAATAATTAGATTCACTTGAACAAAGCTTTATCTAATAAGATATCTGATAATCATCCAAAAAGAACAAAATAGTATTTCTAAATAGATGTCTGAACATTGCAGTACCAAAGCTTTAGAAGTAATTTGTAGCTGAATATTTGCATAAACCTGCTTTTATCAATAAAGCTTTGCTTTGCCTATGTAGAATAGATTATATCTTGCATTATTGAGAGTGTTTGGGCCAATTTTTTCTTACCTTAAACTCCTGAGTGCAGTACTTCAGTGAGACAGATCTTTCTCAGCTGATAAAGTTAAATTAGGGATGAATTTCTACTGCATCAAACTCACTCATGAATAAGGAAGACAGGATCTGGCCTCTTTTATAAGTTCATTATTTTTGGCTTAGTCAAATTTTGATGAGATCATATCATTCTGGTAACACCCATAGGTGAATTTTTCATGTTTTCTTTAAACAAGTGTGATCTTGATTCTAATGGTAAAATTAACTTGATAACTTATGCCTTTTGAAACCTTTGGCAGGTTATTTCTGCCCAGCTGGCTTTTTGATAGTTTTTCTGTTCCTCTTTGCATTGTTTAATATTGCACTTTTGTGTAGAAGATTCAACAATCTTAGCAAATAATGGCTATTAAGATCACAAACTACCCCTATTTTAATATTGTTTTCTTAAGCCATTGTTAGATAAGAAATGAGACGTAGAATTGGTTTTTTTAATTCTTATTTTAGATAAAAGTACCTCAAAGATTTAAAGTAATTTTGTCAATATGATGCTGTAAAAGATGAGATGTAGTTCGTGTTTTATGTAATATATAATCCTGGGCTGAGAGTTAACGTAAATTGCGTAAAGGGGAAATCCCTCCCTTTTGGAGTCACTAAGAATTTCTATGAGGCTGGGGTTTTGCCCAGGGAAATTGTTTAGGGGAAATTGATTGGTTGTAAATCTCTGCTGTTTGGTGCTGTCCTGAGAGGGAGCTTGCGCTCAGAAACTTAAATGTGTGTTCTTGCAAGCATTATAATTGCTAAGGCATCGTGTGAAGACAAATAGCTGGGCACTTTCCATTGAGCCTACGCACAACTAGGATGTTAAAGTAGCAAGCACTTAATCTACATAGGAAAGGGTCTGAATGAATTCATCTCCCATTGAATCTGTATGTGGATCATGATGGATAAAGACAGAAGTAATTGCTGAAAGGTAAGATCAATTTTCAAGATTGAGCAAGGGAAGCCTGTCAGAAATGAAGAGTGAGTCTTGAAAGGGCACGTAGAAGCTTTTTGATTGGCAACTACTCCCATGTGTTTATTGCATTCAGAAACTGATTTTTATCAGCAGATCATTGATTGAAAAATTCCAAAATTTCTATTAATTTACTGTGTTTCAAAGAAGTCTAGGACTTCTTTATCTTGATGATGATAATTATGTATAATACAGAGACACTAGCAATTTGAA
Organism: Struthidea cinerea; assembly: GCA_013397865.1. NCBI lineage: Eukaryota > Metazoa > Chordata > Aves > Passeriformes > Corcoracidae > Struthidea > Struthidea cinerea. The sequence continues at coordinate 147,795 of VZTI01002865.1, read as the reverse complement.
GTTATATTCTCAATTTGCTCTTGATTTGCTCTGGATTATTTGTTTTTCCTAGGTGCAGATGCAGTCCATGGCTGTAATCAGTACTTTTGTGGTCTGTGAAGTTTTGCCTCACAATAAAAGCATGTATTGGCTTTTCTAGCTCATTTAGTTTAGCCTCACAGTTACACCAGGTGCTAACTTAGTGATGAATCTTGCAACTGAGGTGAAACAGAGCAGTAAGAGAAGTGACAGTGGTGATAGATTGGTTTAGCTCAGTTCACGGAGGTGATTACATAGGATCATTTTAATGCTTTTGCTTCATAGTTTGCCTGATGCTGGTATCTGCATATGATGACTAGAGGAAAATCCAAGCAAGTGTTAGACTTAAATTACAAAATAAGTTGCATTTAAATGTTGTGAATGAAACAGTTAGATCTGTAGTTACATCAGATGTTCCCATCCTGCTGGAATGATAATTTCTGTATGAAGTGCCAAGTTACATCACTTTATCAAACTGCCATTAGACTTTGTGTGATGAAACTCAGCATAAGCTAGTTGTACCAAAATTCTGGGTCTTACCACAGTAAAGCCTAGTGTTGAGACTCCCTGAACTTCACTGTTGAGGATCAATTTAGTTTTAAAATCCTGCTGACAGAATAAAACTCTAGGCTATCAGGAAAGTGGAGTTAATTTTATTTAATTATAGAAGGATGGTAAAGATCATACTCAGAGGTTCCTCTGCTGTATTCCACTTTTCCATTATGGGCTTTGTCAGCACAGGAGGAGAGAGAAGCTGTGGCAGGAGGTGTTAAAATCACCATCCCTGCAACTGAATGTCCGTGAAGGTCAAGTCCTTCTTCTTCCAGAGAGACCTTCTTCCAAAGGTCTCTTAAATTTAAAACAAGCATTCAAGTTCTGGCTGAACAAGTTGTTTGGGTTTTTTTGGTTTATTTTGGGTTTTTTTGTACAGGTTTTCCTGCCCTAACTTGATTACATGCAGCACATTCCTTTTCTCCAAAAATCTTGAATTTTAAGTACATTAACACGTAAAAAACAATGCAGTGATACAAGTAGCTCAAGCTGTGTGTAGTATCATGCCTAGAGAGCAAAGGGTATAAAGACTTTTGAAGCACACTTGGCAATCTTTCTAAATAATGTGGTAGTATGAAGATACAGTTTCAAACACAAGGGAGATTTCAAAAACAAGGGAGTTAGGTCTAAGTTATTTTTGCTGGAATTTGTTTCAGTACAATAAGTGAATGTGAAGAGGTGAAACCCTAAGTAAAATAGAAAATAGTTTGTGTTGTTTGTTGTTTTTTTAAACTGCGTGTTAGCAAAAAATATAAAAATTACACACTCCCATCAGTTTACATCTTCCTGATAGGATTTACTTATATTTCAGCTGTCTAGTGAAAAGCTTTAACTCTGAACATTTGTTTCTTGACTATCTTCTTGCAATGCTACCATGAAAATCTGATTTGCAATGAGTAGTACTATTTTATGGGCAAGTTCTGTACATTCTGAATGTAATGAGGCAATTCCATTTACTTAGATTCCAGCAAAGTCTGACAGCTAAACTAAACCAGGCTGGTTATCAGGAAGGTAATGTAGAGAGATATAAAGCAGATGTATTTTTCTGAGATTCTGGAGCAGTTTTAAACTTGTTTGAGTGAGTTTTATATCTATGTAATCTGGAATATTTTCGACGTCAAAAGAATTGTCTAAATTTTATCTGTTACCTTTTGAGCTTTTCTTGTTTTTTTACTTTTGTTGCTTACCATGTATTCTTTTTCTATTTACACTGTATTTACTGATGTCCAAACTTTTAAACTGATTTCTTTTCTGAGATTGAACCATTTTACTGTATGTAGGTCATATGCATATTGCAGCAAAATGTGCTTTCACATTGTTCTCCTTAATATGTTTTTCCCTGCTCTCTTATAACTTCAGCCTCCAGTTTCCATTTATCCCAATACTCTTACGTTCTTCAGTTTTCCTTTGTTTTCCTCATTCATGCAGGTTTTCTGAGCAAATCGTGCTCATGAGTTTCTTCAACTTGGTTTATTCTTCATATGAGCAGGAATTGAACCAAAACGAACATTTATATTTTTGTGGAGTTTTTTTCCTCAGGCTCTTCTTCTTCTCTTATTATTTCTTTGAAGCTCAGGCTCCATTAATCGCGTGGACCATGATCTTCAAGTGTCACTGTTGATCCTTGCACTTTAAAGGAAGCATTGAGAGACAACACCAGTAAATTACTGATGTGTGTGATTTGTTATGCTGGATAGTAAAAATCATGACTAACTCAGTTTTATTGAGGATGGACACCAGAAACTATAGTGTATGTTGTATTAAGATACAGCATCATGTTTCAAAATTATATTGATTGAGTAGAACTAATTTTATCTAATTCTAATGTAACATTTCACAATACATATTTTCAGATATATCTGAGATTAAAAAATAGAACAAAGTGTAGGTTTGGGGATTTCTTTTTTCCATTCAATATTGATTTCTAAAAAAGAATATTCAAAAATATTGATTTTTTACTCTATGGTCTAATTAATCTCATTTTTCTTATTTGTGTGCTTCACTTCTGTTCAGCTAGCTTTTAGGTTAGTCTCATATTTTAGGCTTAGACTGCCATATTTTAATGAAAATTAGATGGAACCCTAAGGAGCCTATAAGTGTACAGTAGCTAAGAAGTTTTTCAGTCTTTTCTATCAGGGGAAATATGATGACTGGACCATGTAGACTAAACCTTCTTCCTTAAGATCATCACTGAGTATGGTAATATTCAGGAAATAGCTGACAATAATGTCAGTTTTAAAGTTAATATGTAGTGTCTTTGTGTAAATTGACTGCATTTCCTCTATCTTAAACCCCCTTCCTGTGAGACATTTCTGGATAGTTGTGTACTACAAGATACATTACTAGGAGGTTGGCATTGCAATTACAGAATATATAATCAGGATCACATCTTAGATTTTCAAAACAAAACTGAAATGTTCAGTTCTGTCATCTGCTTTATTTTGCAAATTAAGTGGTTATTTTTCTATTTGCAGTTACCTATAATTCATGCATAAGGTATACCTCGATGAGATTAATTTTATTTCACAATGTTTGTTTTAGAATATCTGGCTGTGCAGTTGTTTTGAGTGGTTCATCCTGAATTCAGGTTTAGTTACATACACACCTACACGCTTGCATTCTAATTACATGTCAAGATATCCAAAGCATTTTTCTACTTGAAAGCAGAAGCAACTTAGCTTTGGATTTTAATGATTAATTTATTTATTCCAGTTTCGACTTTAGCAGCTCTTGATATTACTGCTTTATTCCCAAAGGATACTTTAAAAAATTATACCTCCTGTGATGTTTAACAATCAATAAGTTACTTGAAATTCAAGAAGAATTTTTATTTAGTAAGGTAAAGGTAGTAAAATAGATCTGAGACAGCTCAGGGTCTTTGTCTGAGGTCCCAAGTGTAATTGTTATTTGTCTGGCTTTCAGTGTAAATGCTGTAGAAATTCTGCTTTGTTCAAGACTGAAAATCTGAAACTCATATTCCTCTGGGTATTTTCTTTCATTTGATGTTAACAATCCCCTCTTCATTGTATTAGGCTTCATACATTTTGATTGACTAGTGGCAGAGGATGTTCAGTCCTCCATTGGCAGACTCTGAGAGGCAAAGAAATCATTCATTTTGATTACCTCTCTTTTCAACAACTGTTTCTCTCTCCGTCATAATTCTAACAAGCTGACCCTGTAAAACTATGTGTAAATGAACACATGATGTTTTCTCAGGAATGGATTTTACATTTATAGTGGTACAGAAGAGCCAAGACACTCTTCCTTGTATTTCTGTGTTTTCCTAAAAGAACTCAGGTATCTGATAATATTTGGTAATTTACATTCTCTTGGTGTCAGTTTGGAATAGAAAAAATTGCATCAGACCATATAAAAGTAGTCTGGCTTTTGCCTTTTTATTGCTTTCGTCAGTTTACTTTTGCATGTTTAGTTTTATTCCACAAACTTGCATTGACTTCTTTTGACTGACATTGATACCATTTGATATTTCTCTGGTTGAGAGAGGCTTTGTCTTTTTTGTCTTTTTTGGTGTAAGCTTGCTATAGAAGCAGGTGCAGAAAATAAGAGAAGTCCGTGGCATGAAAGGTGAAGAATAGGAGGCAAGAAAAAACTGAAATCTGTTTAATTCAAAAGAAAGAAACAAACTTGGTAATTAAGAGCACTGGGATCTTCAGAGTCTACTGAAGACATCTGTCTTCATTTTAGCAGAAAACTGTACATACAATAAAACATTGTTTAGAATAAATTGCTTTAAATGGGGAAAGCAAGTGCAAAAATAAGCATAACATGTACCAGATGATTCTCCAATTTTTTGTGAATTCTGTTATTCTGTTGATGAGTATCTTACACCTTAAAGTTTCTGGGCCAATTTCAACCTTTTGTTAGAAAAAAGAAATCCCCAGAGAGCTATGAAAATCTATATATATATATATATATTTATATATAAATATATATATATATATTCAATATATATATTCAGGTTAACTTTGGTCCTCTGTTGAAGAATTTAAGTGCTGACTGTTTAAGCAGCCCACCAGTATTTCATGTCAGACAGAACATGGATGTAGCTCCAAGGGGTGGAATTGCTGTAGAAACCCTGGCTTAAGAGTAGATGTGATTACTCACATAAGTGGTAGAAAAGTTAATTTGGTTTTTACTTTAAGTACAAAATATCTCTCTGCACTTTACTAGGTTGCTAATCATCTTATACGCGGCGGGAGATTCCGTGGATTCAGCTCCTGATACCATTTAGCTATTACGTCGCATAAATCTATCACAATAACACAGTTCTGCAATTTATGTTTCAAAAGCCACTCTTAGAATCATCCTGATACAATTACCGTAGATGAATTTCCATTCAGGAATGGGTCGTTTCAGAAATTGGTGTTGACATACAGAGCCCCAGTCACCGAACCCAGCTCATCTCAGTGTTAGATCTAGTGCAGGTGATACCTCTCACCGTTGTTTGAACTTGCTCTGTTCACTCAGCTCCCTGTGCTGCCACGTATTTTTCATTGCACTGGTAGACAGGTCTCTCTAGCAAAGTCAGGCAAGGTCAACCCAAAGTGTAGCATAGTTTTCTTCCTCTAGTTCTTTCATTAATCATAACTCAAAATTACCACTACTCTGAGGTTAAACCTGCTTGTGTGAGATTAGTGCCATTTACAGTTTCCTTTGATTCCTGGATTTGCACAATATTTTCTGTAGTTATTTACTGAAACTGAGTTTTGTCTAAAGCCTACAAATTAAAATTTTCTGAATATGCTGGTTGAGTGCTAATGGCCACAGGATGTCAGGAACTTAGTTTTATACAGCTCCTAAGAATGGCAATTCTATTAGTCTGGCTTCTGAATTTATTTTATACAGTATGATGCGGGACAGAATTGTGTGTGAATATCTTTCAATGAATCACCCATCACCCAGATGATCTTTGGAACTTTTTTATTCTGTGTATTGGTCTTGTCTATATTCAGTTAGTTTATGACACATCTCTTGGAATCATGGCACAAAGTGTACATATATATATATAAGTGCACCCATGTATTAGCCTATTGAACCAGGGAAAGCTGTATTTTTAGCAGACCTGAGCAAACAACTCTGGGTCAGACAAGGAGACACGCTGGGGAGTGCTGAATAGGTCCAGAGTGTTTCAAGGTTCTGGATTTTGGACTCAATGATCTTAAAGATCTTTTCCAGCCTAGTAATTCTATCATTCTCTGATTTTGATCCGTAACCTGTCTGTGATAATAAGTCTTATGCTTTTCTGATTGTAAGTTTAAACATTTCTCGAATAGTAGTAACACGGGTGAGAAAAATTGTTAGAAAAGATGCAGTTTGCGCACAGAGAGATGCAAATCAAGAAGGCATTCTGAAATAAAAAACTTACTACAAATTTTCTGCTGTCTGAAAAGATAGAAGGAGGCACTGAAACAATGTAGAAATACCATTTGACAAAAAATCTGTATTTGTAATCATAATTGCAGAGAAGTGTAGCATATAGCTTCTGACAAATGCTGGCACCTTCTAATTTCTACTTTAACTTCTGTGGAATTTTAACCTAATCAATTCATTAAATGGATGGAAATCAGTTTACCAAGCTGGCATTCATTACAGTTAGTATTAAATTTACACAGTAATTGCAGTGTTTACCTTGATGCTAGTACACTGACACCAGTTTCGTGATCTGTTTTCAACCAAGAAGAGAATTTATGAAGACTAAGAAAACTGCTATCTACTTGTAAAAATAAGTCTGTGGCCTTTCACTGTAAACATTATTAATGAAAATAATAATGAAAATAAGAAAATATATTATTTAGTGGAATAGTTGGTTGAGAAACAATTGGAGACTGTTCTGTGTTATAAAAATTTTCCGCATTGAATAAAGGACAGGGAAAGTCTGTATGACCTTTCTTTGATATAAATATTGCCACTCTGATCTAGTGAGTGGCATCCCTGCCCATAGCAGGCGAGTTGAAACAAGATGGTTTTTAGGGTCCCTTCCAACCCAAGCCTTTCAATAATGATGATGATTCTATGTGTTTTTCTATCGAAATCATTGTTAATTTCATTGTGGTTTTATATCACTTTTCTGTCTCAAATAGAGATGGGTTAACACTAGTACTGCTAGAGACTGTACATTTTCATCCTAATATTTCCGAGTATTTCTTTGTGTTTGCTTCTGTATAACTCATGTCTTTGGTTTTAGAGAATCAGGTTATTAGAGATGCTATTAGAGATGCTATTAGAGATGCTATTAGAGATGCATCTGTACTTCTCGTAGCTGCAGTCCTTCCCCCATTTTCATCATGCTCTCTGAGATTCCTTTCCCAGTATATTTTCAGCTCCATTACGTATATTTGCCACATTTCAGACCTAATCCCCTGTTTAAACAGGACTTCTAAGTCAGGTAGCAATTAAGAGGAATGGAGCAGCATCTATTAAAATATGTCCTATAATGAACTGAAGTTCAGTGAGTTATGTTACGGAATTAGGTTGGCCGATAAGACAAGACTGGAACAAATGGGAACATCTCAAATTCTTTGGTTATTGTCTTGGGGTGACTTTGTGATATGTATCCCCTATTGCTGCTCTATTGCCCAGAAATTAACTTTGTGCCATTTCTGTGCCTTTAAACTGAGCCTGAGAGGGGAGAGAGGAAAGGAAAAAAAAAAAACGAGCAAACATTTTCAAAACAGTTGTTTCAAGGACACAGATACACTCCTCTGCGTTTTTCTGCTCTGGCAGCAAGGGGAGAGGAAGCACCCTTGGTGCTTTTCAGCCAGTTTTTCGGCTCCTTTTTTTTTCTCCGGAGGGAGATGGAGAGTTGAACTTTATTTTTCCTGGGACTTTGTTTTTTCCTTTCTTCTCTTCTGGAGTGTTTCAACATCGGAACACATCGGGAGCATTTTCCACTAAGGTCCCAGAGGTGGGCCCACGACCCAGCTCTGAGGAGGAGAGAGACCACACCTACAGAAGGACTCTGAAATCTTCCCAGGTTTCTCTCTATAGTGAGAGGTTTCCTTATTTAGCATTATTATCCTTTTTCTGTGTGTTTGTTAAATAAATAGTGTTTTTATCTCTTTCACTTTCCTCCGAGGAAAATTTCTTTTTTCCCAAACCTGGGGGGGAGGGGTGGTTGTAACCTGCCTTCTATCAGAGGATATTTTCCTCCAAATTTGGCCAAACCAGCACAATTATGTAGTTTATTTTGGAGCCTGTTTTTTAAACATGCAATTACAATCTTCTCCAATCTGTTGCCATTCCTGCTTCCTGTATATATTAGGGGGAAAAGGGCTACTTTAAAACGTAATTTATTCTATGGTCATCTTTCTTCTCTGTTTATTTTTATTACCTTTTAAAAATGTATTTGTTTTCATTTTTGTTAGAAAGCAATGTATTTGAATAAAACCTAACTTTGCAGATCCGTATGTGTAAATACAGTGTGGATTTTAGCACTAAGACCCAGTAGGGAGTCTCTCTATCCTGTTTTGACACACAAACCATGAAAGTATTCTAAATCTTCAGATGAGTTTTAGGGACACCAGTTCATTTTATACAGTATAAGGTCAGTGTTCCTTCAGCACCTAAGTAACCTGCTTAGATGCAGCCCTTCAATCGAGATCTCGGTGTGCAACCTCTGAGGTTTGCTTCAGGTTTGCTAAGCTTCTGTGTCCTTGGTGCTTTGTGCCTTATCAGAGGCAAAGGAAGACGCTGCAGGCAATTTAATGTCAGAAGTATTTCACTTGTGACCTTTAATGGAGCATGATTTTATTGGGAGGGCTGAAGAGATGTGAGAGAAACAGGCACATACATCCATCCTGCTCACATTTTGGACTATCCTAGAGTGTGGTCAGGACAGAAATGAGTCCTGACGGAGGGGGGCAAAGCTGGTCTTGCTGAGCATGGGAGAGCAGCTGGGGATTCTCCATTACTGAACCCTGTGTGCAGCATCATGTTGTTTGGTGGCTGTGTGAAAAGCAGAACCCTCTTCTTACATTAAAGGAGTGGCAACTATCGATTGTGGATTGTTGATTGCTAAATAGATGACATATAAATGAATATGAATTTGCTCCATTTATGGTTGCAATGAGAATATTCTTGCTTTGTAGAAAAAATAAGTTACACTAAAGTTTGGTACTGCATCAAATCATAATTGTGTATTATATGAGACTTTCTTAGCCCATAAAAGGTGAATAATTGTTATTGATTAATTAATTATTATATTAATACTTCTAAAAAAATTTCATTCTTAAGTAAATAAATTGTATATATATTTCCCAGTATTTCAAAAGTCCCTAGATTGCCTAGAGGCTTGGGGGATTTACCTTTTATTTTTGACCAAGTTAAAAGTGCTTTAAATGGATCTTACTGTTCAGAATTATTTGCTTAATATACACACCTGAATACACATGGTCATACCTGCAAATACAGGAAGAAGAGGGCTTCTTGTAAATCAGCTGATCTGAAACTGATTCATGAACTAAAATCAGTGGCTAAATGAAAAAATTTTGAAGCATATTATCAGTATTTTAACCGGATACTGGTGAAAGTTATAAGCAGGTAACCCAAAGCTCTTTTCATTGTTTAGATCAGATACTGTGACTCTTAACACAGTAAGCTTTATTTAATGAATCAGCATTTTAAAAGTAGCAAGTGCTGGTGGAGAAATGCCTTTGAGGCTCATAAACTTCATGACATCTGCCTGGCAACTAATGCCAAAGTAAGTCTGAACACAGAAATACAAAATCGCTTTTAGTTCTAGGAGCAAAGTTCAAACAATTTTTGAAGCATTTCAGGAAATGGATTGGACCAGTTTGCACTCGCATGCAGACTGGCTTATTGTTTTCACATCTTCAGCAATGCTCAGTTTTTGCTACGTTTTCATCACCATCAGCATTATGCTGCTTATTTCATGTATATTAAGCTTCAAAATTATGCTTTTAGAGTGACAGGTCACAGAATTATGATCTCATGATTCTGTCCTGTAAAATATCGGAATCATGAGTCAGACAAACAGTTCAAGGCATACTGTCTGTATTAATTTTTGTATTACTATCAGAGGTCTGAGAATTCCTATTTTAAGTCACTCCTGTTACGCATTAATTTTTTTCTTTAATGGAATAATTCTAAATTTATGTTTTTATGTAATTTAAGGAGCAGAATGCTTGAGTCTCTGATTTCAATCTATTCCACAGAATTATCAGTATAATTAGGAAGAAAACCATACCAGATTGTAGCCCACCAACATTTGGCATTTTGAGGATTAAGACCAAAACATATTTCTTTGTTTTCCTTTTCAGTATATCCACTGTTGATAAAAGTTATGTACTTCGTAGTACACATAGTCTTTCTTACAGAATTATTTGACATTTCATTTTATAAAATAGCAAGGCAAAACTACTTACTGGATAACACACAGGCTAATATAAGCTTTCTGTGCTAAAACCAGTTTACAAAACACATCATTTGTTATTTTGTTAATTTAGAAAACTAAAAATAAGAGCTGTGTTCTGGATGTCATCAAATCTATCTACAGTGTTTTGTTAATTAATATTAAGCTGATACCTTACCTCTTGACATTAACAAAGCTATTCATATTTTTTTAAATGGTGCTTTTGGTACTTTATTGCACAATTTATGAGCAGAAGTATGTGCACTTAAATGATTAGCAGTAACTCCAGCTCAGTGCTACAGTGTGACAAGGTTCAAAGGATATTAAATGTATTCAGATTCGAATAGGTTTAAAAACTGGAGACACAGGAAAGAAAGGCAGTAATACATGCCCTTTTTCCCTGAGAGAAAAAAAGCCAGAAGCAATGCATTATCATGTTCTGTAAATGTCGTTTAGTTCATTGATGTCAACTGTTTTGCTTTGTCTTTATCTCATTCCTGTTTACATATCAAACAGTGCTAAGTGCAAAGCAGCTTTTCCTCACTAAGCAGAATATATTGTCCTCCCATATTCACGTGAAATACTTAAAGAAATAAAAATATTTGTTGAAATTTTTTATTCTGTGAGTTTGCAAATGTGGTAGAGATTAGTGGAATTTATTTTTGAAAGGTAATGGCTTGGGTTTTTTTATACTCAATATCCTTCATCCCAGCAGTTTTGAAAACATGCTTTTAAAACATATGTAAAACTATGAAGTCATTAATTTTCAGTCTGGCCAAACAAACCTAAATTGCGTCTTGGGATTTAGTAAGTAGTCACAGGAATATCTAAACTTTTACAAAAATTAGATGTATTTCAGAAAAAGACTTCACAAATACTTAATGTGAGGGCAGTAAACTGACCTAATTGTAAGAAAACAGTTTTTTAAATGCTTATATTTTGTCTGTAACTAACCTATATCTGAGATGTTATGATTTCTACCTGAAGTTAAAGTAAAAATTAACTTATCTGGTAATGTTGAATTTTTAGTGATAACCATTGTGCTTAATCAGGGCTACTACCCTGAACTGGATGGGGAGGAGGAATGGGGGCTGCAAAGGAAAAAGCCATACGCCTTTCGCATGATTGTGCAAGTACATGGTTCATTGGGCAGCACTAACAAGGGGAAGGAAGGGATTTAGCTTGTTAATCCATGCTTCTTAATACAGTGTCACATTAAATGACACCCACAACAGGCATATCGATTGTGTTAGAGCTGGAACCTGATTATGAAATACTGCTTCATCCTCCTGTGACATTGGCTCTCTTGAGAATTTTCAAGCAACAAAGCATCAACTAATGAAGATTTTGTAATAATGTTTTGGTTTAGACTTTATATAATGACAAGTAGACCCAAAAGATAAAGTCTGTGTGGCTCATTGTGAAGTGTATCAGAGACACCCCAGATGGTGTTGAGCAAAAAGTACCATGGCTGTGACGGGGCAGGAGTTCATCTGAGCTAAACAGCTAAATACTGTGTTTTCTGCACTATGCTTAGGTCATACAGTTACAGTTCAGGAATGTTTGTGTATCTTTGGAATCTCCATTGCATAGAGTAGAAATAAATGTAAGATAAGGTTATATTAAGGCCTAGAAATTATGTAAGCAATGTTTGGGACAGCTTAAAGTCTAGGTCACCAGTACTACTTATTTCCTCCAGTCTCACTTACACGCCTCAGTCTTCCTTTCCTTCTTTCTCTGCCTACCAGAGTTCAACATAGGGTATTCACCTAAAACTTCCAGTTATTGACATTTATTTTGATACTGAAATTTCAACTGAAATCAGTGGGACAAAGGATGTGTTTCAAGTTAGTTACACAGAAGTGCTTTGCTGAACGGGGACAATACACAGTGGTGAAATAATTCATTATTCTACTTCACAGCACTTGTAAATCTGGCAAGAAAAGAAACCAACTTCTTTCTTGTTTTTCCAGTGGCCTAAAATCACTAAATAAGATGTCATGATGGGCATGGTCTATGTCTGTTTTTGGAACAATTGATGCAGAATTTTATAGAAGCTGGGACTGAGAGCGTACTTGTATGTGGTTTTTAATGACACATTTTAATTAAGGTCAAGCTGTAATAAAAGCCGTTATAGCACGAGAAGTATATGAAAGCTTCCAGTAGGCATACATGAATCCATTCAGTCTAGCTGATTTACTCTTCTCCAGGTTATGGGCACAGTATTTCCTACCAGCTGCCTATAAGGCTGACTCATGGAGCAGCTCATGCATAGCAAGTGACAAGTCAGTTCTATATCCTGCCTATCATCACGATTAGAAAGAATTTGGACACCTCTGTGTGAGGGTAGATGTATGCAGGAAATCATATCCAGGATGAAGGTGATGTTTTGAAGGAGCCTGGTTTCAATTATCTCTTCTAAATTTCTTTAACTGGACAGCATATAATGGTTTTGGAGAACGATTGCATGACAGGTTGCCATAGGCTGACAGCATGATGTACATGTATATATATATATTATTTGGTTTGTATATATATATATATATATATATATAAACCAAAACAAACCCATGGGTTTTTTGTCCTAAAAGTAGAACAAAAACATTCTAGCTTGGATAAATAAATATGAAGTATCAGGATCTAAATTTTAATATTTTTTGGGGTTTTTTTATATTTTGTATTGGTGAAGGAATACTAGGACTTTTTTTTGTATGTCATTTTTGTAAAAGAAATAAGGGCTTTATAGACAAAATCCAGAATTTCTGGTTTATACCGTGATTGGCAGTGGCTTGCACTGCCTAATTAAGTCCTGATAGAGAGTCCTGTATTTAGTGATTGGTTTATCTTAAGTATTTATTCTTTGCTCCTTCCATGTAAATTCTTTACTCAATAATTTTGAACTCCTTTTAGCAAAAAAAAAAAATATACTGTATTGTGTGTTCAATTGTGCTGGAATAGGAGTTGATACTATTCTATTTCTCTAGGGGTTAGTTAAGAGATATCCTACTAATGGCAGAGAAATGACATGTGGGCAAGTGGATCAGCAGAAGAAAGCACACCATGGAAGTTTTAGTTCCTCACAGGAGCCAGTTGGCTGGGTATCTCAAAAAAGAACAGATTATGACATTCACCTCTTTTCATGCATTTGTTTTCTTTTTTTTTTTCCTCTTACGAACTAAAGGAATATAAACAGAGAAAAATAATATTTTCTTTTGTCCTTGGTTTAAAAAGGGCCTCCAGAGATCTGGTCCAAGCCTTTGTATCAAGACAGGATCTACTGTGCAAACAGAGAGGTCCTTTGAAAATCTATTGCCACAACCACACAAAAGAAAGAAAATGTAACTGGTTTGTGAGCTAATGCCAGGGCAGCTTCGTCTGTGTTTGCATTCATGTTCCCAGTTCTTATCAGGACTGTGATTCAATCATTCCCAGGTCTTTAAACTTGTGATTTTCTGCCTCGGGATGGTATTTGGAATAAGCAAAGTTTCTGTTGTGACTTCCAGCCCCATCTTTTTTTTTCACTTCATAAGTGAAAAAGCATAAGAACTAAAGTCTAAGTAAGCTTGAGTTAATTTACTGTACACCTTTACCCAGAAGCCCAGTAGAATAAAGATCTTATCCTCCCTGAGTGATTACGTGCAAGAAAGGATTATTTTTCGGTCATCCTGGTAGCCTTATTAATAAATAATTTCACATGGAAGGTACAAACCATTTACTGTCTAGATACAAAAGCTAAGTTGTATTGGTTTGAAGATGTTACGGTGGTCATAGCATGTGTCCTGACAATTATTTTGATCCAGCTTGAATGGCATATCTTAATCAATTCCAAGAGTTTGGTCCTGTGCCCCAGCTTTTTTAAAACAATTGCTGGAAATTTTCTGACTCACCAGCAGTACTATTTCTGCAGGTATTTTGAAGGTATAAAAAAAATCCTAGAAGGGGTTTTATTTGGTTTCAAGCTCATAAAAGGTAATCAAAGTGTCTGGAAATTTCCTGATGATAAATTGTTAGTATCTTTTTTTTTTTATAATTTGAGGTTAATTTCTATAAAATTTTAGTTTTCTAAAATTCTAAAAAACAAAGATGATTTAGAATTTGGTGTCAAAATATTTGTTTTAATATCAGAAGACATTTTCCTTCTCATAAAATAATAATGCGGTGCTTTTTTAACTACTAGCTAAACTAGTGGAAAGTGTTGCTGACCTGAGCAGAGGAGCAGAAATATTATCTTCCTATTTTGGCTCATCCTTTGGCAGGGGTCTGGTGTTTAAGATTGTTCTGATTTTAGAACACTGTCATCCCTTCAGATATTGAACAATGTAAATTTCTGATCAAATTTTACTCATCCTCAGATATCTTACGGCTCTAACACCTGAAGTCAATCAATTTTTGCATTTTAGGGACTACTTAAAGGTCAAGGTAATGTCTGCAACAATTAAAGACCTATATTTGCTTGATCTCCCACATTTCTGGGACCAAAATTACTGATTTTATATGAGATTAAAAAAAAAACCAAACAAATTCCATCTTATCTGAGAAATAAATTTAATGTGTTTCATAGGATCACAGAATAATTTATTTTGGCAGGGACTTCAGGGGTCTCTACTGTACTGCCTGCTCCAAGCAGGACCAGCTGACCGATCAGATCAGGCTGTTCAGAGCTGTGTCAAGTCAGGTCTTGAAAACCTCCAGGTACAGCCCTCCAGACTGTAGGAATTTTCTTCTTTGCAATATCTTTTTCAGTCTTCTGTAGGTGACATTTAATGAACTGTTTTGCTCTTAAGTCTATTTTCTGATACATTTTTTCTGCTGCTTTCCTCTGGGTTTTCTCTTAACTGATTCTCATTTTCCTGAAATGGGATGCCCCAAATCACACAGAATAGTCCAGTTCAAGCTTTAACCATGCTAATTATTTCATGACTCATGTTGGCCTTTGTAAATGAGGGTGTTAACATACAATGATTAATTTTTTGCATTATCAAGGCATACTTGACTCTCATTTGGTTTGTACTAGATGCTGATCTGATGATTCACTGCCTAATCAGCCTCATCTGCCTTGAATTTGTCCATTCAGTTATCCCTTTGTCTTATTCTATAATTGTTTGCTGTTGAATTGTATCTTTTTAATAGTAATTCCTGTTTGGCCTAATTCCTGGACAAAATATGCTTTCATCTGATCTCTCTCACTTTTTCCAACCAATAAAGTAGGATACCCTTATTCAGCCCCTTGTTTTTGCGTGGAGTTTTGGTTGTTTGTTGTTGGTTGAATTTATTTATTTTTTTTTTTTTTAATTAAAGGTATGTCCTCTGTTTCTGATCTGAGCACAGACCAGAAGCTTCAGAATACTCTGAGACCTCAAATGGCCAAATTGTTCTGAGTATAAACAATTAGGAAATGAAGCTGTTAGCCTATAACCAGAGGGGTTTTTTTACTGAAGATCTTAACTGTGGTCACTGAAATCCTTATTACCACAAGCAGCATTTACTTCATTATCATCTATAATAAAGTTTCAAGACTAACTGATTTTGTACTGTTTCCCTTATATCAAACTTGCTATAGCCCAGAAAGCTGTACAACAAAATGCAGATGTGTCAGCACTCATCCTCCATCAGGAAAGGAGTCAAGTGGGAAGCACCTAGATGCTAGCTTTAAAACAACCCCAACTCCCGTTTTTTCATCATAGGGCTTTATCATAAAATTTTAGTGACTTAGGACCACTTAATAATATAATCGTACCAAGAATTCTTTAATTTTTCATGATAAAATGTATTTACTTCAGGAAAGCCCTCTGAAATGAGGGCAAATCCACGCTGCTTCTTCATCTTTTATGGAAACCCAACGCTTAATTATCCAGACAAAAGGGAATTTCTGATGAAATGGTCACAACCTACTAATCTCTTTGAGGCAGTGTCACTGTCAG
The DNA here is from genome assembly GCA_013397865.1 of Struthidea cinerea. Classification (NCBI taxonomy): domain Eukaryota; kingdom Metazoa; phylum Chordata; class Aves; order Passeriformes; family Corcoracidae; genus Struthidea; species Struthidea cinerea. The sequence continues at coordinate 131,913 of VZTI01002865.1, read as the reverse complement.
ATATGACTTGGACAACTGTAATGAGCTAGATATTTCTGTATCATACAGAGCAATATGTATAGAGGTGCGTGACATATAATGGCTGCTCTTACAGAATACTTGAACATTTCAGGTGTCAGATTCTACAAATGCAAACTGGTTAGGATAGTGTTTTGGTAATGTTTTACTTACTCTCTTAGTGAAATATCAAAGTTTATTATCAGATTTCAGACTTGTTTATTTTCCTTTTTTCACGGTTTTATATAAATGTAGCAGTTCTAAGAATAAACAGAAATTAAATTAATTGTTTAGGTTGAATGAGGCAGATTACTTTGATACTAAATGCTCTTGAGTTATAGTTCAAAAGAAAATAAATTAATGCAAATCAGGTATTGTTTTGCTGAAAACTGATAGTCAAAACTTTTCTTTTTAGTCTTTGCTTGTCTTAGCTAGTTGTAGCTTTAGTCTCATTATTTGCTCAATCATCTAAGCAGAGGATTACTTATTTGAACAAAGTTTTTAATTGGTGGGGTTATGTAAGAAATTTTGAAATATGTTTATGTCACAAAAGTTCAGTATTTTTCAGGTAAGCTGACAAACATATTTCTTCTTCCTATTTGAGATCTGTGTACCGAATATATAAGTTTAATAATTGTGATGATGTGTAACAATTATAATGAGAATGATAAGGTAAAAAGGTAAGGTAGCTGTGGAATTATATGGGTGGTTAATGTTTAAGAAGTTAATGTCATGCTAAGTACTTTTTTATACCCTTGGTTGTAGTAGTCACACACCTACCTGAAAATTTGATCCATGTTGTCATTATAATGATGGTTCAAAAATTGTCTATGATGATATACAATATACTAAAAAATTACCACGGTTGACATTTTCTTCTAAAGAGTAATTTTTTTTCCTTTTAGAGACTAGAATAGATGAGATTGTTACAATGCTGCAAATTAGAACTGTTAGGAAAAAAAGCAGGAAGAAAAACAATATAGTCTCTTTTACATTTCTCGAGAAATTCTCTGTCTAATGCAGCATTGTGCTTTACTGAAAGTGACTATATTACAGTTAGATTAGTTTTTCTTTAGGAAAAGGCATTTTGTGAATCTGTGTCTTCTTTTTTGAAATAAAAATCACTGTTCATGCCTTTAAAACTTTTTTTTGTGTGCTGATAAACTTTCTGTTAAAAGTACTAGTCCGATGCAAATGTCAACATGGGGTAGGATTTAAAAAAGTTGTTACACAGTCAGCAGAAAGAGGTTAATTACTGGAACTGCATAAACTCTTTGGTTTGTCACTTTTGCCAGAGATATAAATATCATCTGTCTGAGTAGCTACCTTCAATTAAAAGGCTCAACTTCATCCAAAATCTGAGAATCTTTTTCTAAAGCTATGGTAAACTGATGTGAATGTGCATTTGCAGAGTGAATTTGCACACAGAGATATGGCAGTAAGGCTAGTAAAACTGCCCTGAGTAAGCATTTAACTGCTGCACAGCCTGTGTGCATCAGCTCTGGATTGTGTAGCAGTAGTACCTCTTTGACTAAAATTATCAGCAACAAAGAGCTCAGGAGTCACCAGGTCTGGTTTGCGTTTGACCACAGACTATCTTGTTGGAAACTTACTGGAACATTGCACACACTCAAGTGATATTGTAGGCTTTCGTGGCTATAGTTCACAATAGCAAAAATCTAAGTAAAAATAATAACTAAAATCCCCATGGTAGGTTCAAAATATGTTTTAAGCAGTTTAGTTCCTCTTCATCAGTGGCCATTCTGCCCAGGCCACTTGAATGTCAAAAGACAAAAATGCACTATAAATATGAGAAAAGATACACATCCTGGAAAGAAGTTTACATTTTATGGAAAAGTGATACATCTGCAACCAAGGAATATTTATTATTATTAGGACATCTGCACTGTGACACATCTCTTTCCCCTTTCTTTATTTTTCCCCTTTCCTTTTTAATTAAGAGTTGTTCTGACACAAATGGTGTCTCAAACCCTTTTAGTCCTCAGCACCTTTAAGGTAGAAAGAAGGAGATGTCAGGGAACTGTTTTAGAAGAAAAAAAAAATGCTATCTAAAGATTGCTATGTTTCTGAGGCAGAATGAACTTAATAATTAGGACAATGTGTTTCTTTGTATGTCTAGAATATGTTACACTGTATATTTCCCACATTTTGTGAGGGTTGTATGATATCCATCAGCAGTTCCAAGCACTCTGTACAATTAATCCATCCTTAATATGAGTATACTCTATATTATAAACATGTAGCAGTCAAATGTGCAAATCTTCAAAGCAATTTTTCATATTTCATTAGTCCTTCAAGAGTTTGGAAAATAATTTAATTTAATTGCTTCATTGCTTTTAGACTGGGGAAACTAAATTGAAGTGCACCTTAGAAAATGTCCAACTACATCCCTTTCCAAGAACACCAGCACATCTGCTGATTAAGTCTGCAGGACTTGTATTGCTGGGAAAGTCAGATTCTCTTCCAATAGGCAAGTCCCAGCAGCTGCTGCAGTTTATGGATGGTTTGTTAGAGCCATAGGCACCTGGTTTGGCAGGTACCCATTCTGCTCCCTGCTGTATCAGCAAGCGCTGTGCTGAAGGCAAGAACTGACACGAGTTGTTTCATGCCACGGCTCAGCTCTCTCCTCTCGGAGTGAACATTCTGCACCACTTTGCTGTGCTGCAGCCTGCTTTCATAGGTGTTGGTAGTGCTCACACAGCTTTTTGCAACAACAGTTCCCGCTAGCATTTCTACTGTGCTAAAAAAGTGCTGGTTAAATGGGGTTGCTTAAAAAGGAGAAGTGTGGGGTATTCTCTTCACAGGACAGGAAAGACTACTCCCTGCTCAGTACAGAGAGAGAGACAAAGAGTTATTTAGGGAGAAAACCATTGAGGAGGAGGCTTTTTTTGCAGAAATGGCCATATGCTTCCAACTCCTACAACATTCAACAATAGAATATTTTGACAGCAGAGTGGCTGCTGCTGTAAATCTCCTAATTATGGATCAAAAATGCCACCAACACATGATGCATAACATGTTACTGGCATAAACTCATGCAGCAGTTCAGGAGAGTGGAAAATTTTCCGATGGATTAACCTTTACACCAACAGGTTCTATGCCAGATTCAGTATCAGATGTATTCTAGGCTCCTTTTGAACCTACAGACAATGTAAAAAAACCCAGGAAAAACCCAACATAAAGCTGGATATACTTTGTATCATCTGCTCTAGCTGACTCAGCTGTGCTATCATTTGTACCTACCTCAATCTGACAAAATTGATGTTTTAGTAACCTTGAGGGACCAGTGCTGAGCTCTGGCAGTGATGCTCGCAGACCCACGTTCTCAATGGTTGTGTGAACCACCAGCTTCATCCGCTGATGTGAGAGGTTTGTTTATGCTTGAGGTATCTGCTGAGTTAGTCCTCCTGCAGGTGCAAAAGGTACTTATGCACCCAGGCACACATTTTTAACCCCATCATTATTCTTCTGCCCACCTGCTGGGGTGACTTACGCCATTATCACTGCAAGGGAAATCCACACTGGTAAATCTGGTATGGATCCACTAAAAATGCGCTTTGAGTTTCATTGTGCATACTGCTTAAACCTCATTATCAGTCAGAAAAGTGCAAATACTAAATAATTCTACCTACACACATTTATGTAAGAGGCCACCCTTATAAGAACTACCACCCCTACTAGAGGTTTGCCAGACCTTCTGTGGTAAAAGGAGTTAATTTTGAAACTATGTCTCCTCTATAGTGCTACTAGAACATGATTGTAAACAAGAATTGTCAAAAATTAAACCAGTATTGTTTCCCGTACTTAAGTGAAAGATCATGCACTGAGCATTAGTAGAGAGCAGAATAATAGTGGGGAATTTTTGCTGTAATTGTGGTGAAGGGTGAGGGCTGGAATATGTGCAAATTGTCCACCTTTGTTGGTGCAGTGATGATATTATTTGGATAGAGGTGTGGAGAGTTCCTTTGTTTATCTAAGTGACAGTTGTGACGATTGCAGATTGTGTGATGAACGTGTATGTTAATGATAATGACAATTTAATGAAAATGATAAAGGAAAACATCTTACATTCTCAGTATGATGTAATTAAAAGTCAGATCCCGTAAGATATTCAGACATCTCATTTGGAGTGATTTCAGCTCTGTGAAGATACCTGAATACTTTTAAAAATACAGACTTACTTCAAGAGGGTCAAAATAAATGGTTGTAAAGGCTAGATTGCTTCACTTTTCAACAGTCTATTTTGCTATAGTTTTTGATTAATTTGTTTTATTATTCTTTAAGTTGCTTCTGGTTTTTTCTTTCCTGAGTTATTTTCTGCACTAGGTGTCTCTCTTTCTCTCTTCTAATCAGTTTTTGGGAAGGTACATGGAATTTCCTTTTGCTTCCCAGTGTGCAAAGCAGTACAGCCTTAAGGGCTGTGCACTTACTATCGTGTGTACTCGCTTACGGCTTCATTCTGAGAGATGCTGAGTGCACCTATCACCCGTTCAGCTGCTGGGGGAAGGAATGGTCATTGTGGCAGTTAAGGGCTGATCTATTGCCTAGCCAGCAAGAGGGGAATTAAAGCAGTCAGAGTTATCAGAGGTTCTCCTCAAATCTTCCTTCTGAAGGGGAGTCTCTGGTAGTGCAAGAATGGCAAAACTGGCAGTGGTATAAATCCAGTCTGAACCTCTAGTTTATATGTTGGGATAAAGTTGGGATTGGGGGGAGTCTGAAGCAAAACTTTAAGAAAGAAGTACAGAACATTCTGTCACTGGTACTGTTCCCTCCAAAGGCTGAGAAAAATCCGCAATAAACCTCTGATTGGAAATGTAAAGTTGGACTTTAACTTCAAACATTTGATAATGCACCTGCCTTGTAGATACCATATATGCTGTTTTTCCTCTGTGCAGGTATCTAAGCCAGACTGTATCAGAAGAGACGATGTTAGCAGCCAACCCTCAAAACAGGGAGAAATTAACCATTCTAAAGCAAGCTCTAGGTGCTCTGGGATTCAACAGCCTGGTAAGTTACATGAGCTTATGTTATTTGTGGCTACAATAATCATATTAGTTGAAAGCAGGCCATAAGTAACTCTCATGGATAACCTTTTGTGGGGAAAGAAGTGCCTTTCTGTCTTTTTTTTCTTTTTTTTTTCCTGTTGGTTAAGACCTTGAAACAAATACAGCACTAGTGTACTCCAGGGAAATTACTGTAATCACATTTAATTAGACACAGAACCAACAATGTAAATCTTTTTCGTTCTTAAAGATTCACAAAACAGCTTCAAGGTATAATACTCTGAACAATTAAATTACATAGATAAAAAGAAGCAATCAAATCCCATATGACAGACACCTCATAAAAGCAGCGGAAATTTCTTCCTCTTCCTGATTATCTCCCCATCCTTTTTAATTTTCTGAAATGCACATATGCTAACAGCACCTGAAAAGAAGTAAATACCTGTTTAGGCAAAGAAAATAAGAGCCGGGTGACTTGAAAGAGCTGACTTAATTCCCCAAAAGCAACAAGAAGATAGGCCTGCTGTTTGTCTTTAATCCTATGAAACTAATGAAGAAGATAATTTGGAAAATTAATCAAGAAGAGGTTCTGGAGGACAGAGGTGTGATGGAAATCAGAAGAAATAGACGGATGCATATAAGAACTCATGTAAACTGTGTATCCCCTTAGGTTACTAGATTGCTTGACAAACTCCCCATATTTCTTACGTATGTATATGCTACCTAGCACACTGTAGCTGGAACACTTCTGCAAGAGAAATGCATAAGCAACAGTAGTTTTAGAAGGAGGTAAAAACTTACCCCAGTAGTATATCATTAGATAAAAAGGGACAAAAAGTTAATGTAACTCTAAGTTAGATCATCATCAAAAATGACAGATGGGCAGCAGTTGTAATAAAAAAGGATCAAGGGCTATCAGCAAAAAATTTGTGAATTTGCTGAAGCTTTTATTTAGGTGTGAGGTGGACTTCCGTGGTGGTGGTGGTACATCATGGAGCTGTTTGGCATTCCCTAGTTAAGGTAGTAACAAATGTCACCGTTCAGTGTGGCGAAGAGTAGGGTTCATTTTCATGAATGTTCATGAGGCCACGTACAAAATTGAACACATATGGCTATATTTGACAGTGTTGTTCCTTACTCTTAGTGTCTCAAGCTCTGTACCAGTAGACTTCAATAGCAAAATGTCCAGACACTTCTGAATTAAGCCCAGTGTTCACAGTTCGGCTCTTTCATTGATGTTTCTGTCCTGTTGAGGAGGAGGTTCAGCCCATAAGTAAATAATTGAATGCAAAATGAATTATGCTTTAGAAGCCTGTGGTAGCTGTCTGAGAATGCTTCATATACAGTATTCTTTTGAGTCCAGTACTTCACCTTGCTCAGAGTTCTTGAAAAGAAGTTACACCTCAGAAACGTGTAAACCATCTTGAAGGCTCCTCTGTATTCAGGCAGCATTAGAATAATATTTAGGGGGTGAGAAATCTGTGGAACTCTCAAGTACTGCAGACTGATCTCCTATGTCGAATGTTAGAGGGCAATACGCAGAGAAAGCACATGCCTAAAATTTCTGCCCATTACTTCTGAGGTACATGGAAAGCTCTGTATGTATCATTCCTTGACTACCTAGCCACATTTAATGATAGAATAGATAATCTTTTTGAAGAAGTACATAAAAATTCCTTAGTAGTCATTAATGGTATTGTCCAAAATATGTTAATGTTCATTAAAAACAATTACTGTTTTAAAGGTGGGGGAACATGCATCTTACGCAATAAAAAAGTGCTTGAGAATCTGGAATGTGAAGTACACCTGAGACCTTACCAAAAGCAGCGGAATCAACAGCTGTCCCAGCCCACTGCCATTCAGTGCTGTACAGTCATCCCCAAACCAGTTCTGAATGAGTTAACCTACAAGCAAGGAGAGTGCAGTGCTAGTGTGCCATTTCATCTTGCCTGAGATACCATTCCAAGAAGCAGGTTATAGCACCCTAGTTTGAATGCTATATTAGCATAACTTCTATTTTAAGAGTTGTCTTGTTCAGACTTTGCCTGTATATATTGGATTTTTCTGAATCTTCAGCTTTGGTACTGTGTAATACTAAAATACACTGTTGCCCTATAGATATCTACCTCATACAGTAAGAGATTGACATTCTTGTCTTAAAATGTGGTTTAGAGATTCAAACTTGCTTAAAGAGCACTGGAGGTGCCACAGTCTGTCCCAGAAAGACTGTAAGCTTTTTTAATGCCTTTTGATGATTGGCATATTTATTAGGGAAAGGAACATGAAGAAAAGAAGAAGAAAACTTGAGAATAAAGAGGATGTATTAGCTAAGTATTTCATTAGTAATGTATTTATAATCTTAGTCTGCAAATTCTGACAAGTGAGGGTTCTCATTGTCACTTCTGCAGTTTCATCAGAATCAGGTTCCAAATACCATTATTCAAAAATATTTCAAGAATTATCAATTAACTTTGCTGTGCATAGTGCCATGTAACATTATAGTGGATATCGGGTTTCCTGTTTTATGGTTTTAAGAAGCACCATTGTTATAAAACTGACCTTAAAAAAAACTTCCAAAAACACACAATGCTTTCCATTTTTTAGGATTTAAGGGTCATATTTCACAGAACATATTTTCCCTTGAATTTAAAAATATTTTAAAAAATAATTAACCAACCAAAACAACCAAAGAATGTTAGTTTTCTTCTTGCCGTGCTAAAAATGAGGCCAGGAAAAATCTGCCCCTAAAGATAACTGCTTCACAATCTGAAACATCACAAAAGAGTATGCAATCCTGGAGGGAAAGTGTGAGGGTAAGGAAGGTTGCTTTTGTTTCTTTCAGACCTCAATTACAGCTTTTAGTACCAGGAACCTCTTTTAGTTTAGAGCAAGACACTTTGTGAATTCACTTGGCTGATGCAAAAAAAACCCTGCTATTCCCAGATACAGAAATTGTCTCAATGGAAATTCTCTATGGACAAGATATGTTTTATTTCTTGTAGAAATAATGCATCCATTAAAGATACTTCAGTATTTTTACAACATTCTGAAAAACTTTCTTAACCTAGCAGTTAAGGGGACTTACGTTAAAACAAAGGAAATAAAAAGTAGTTTTCTTGGTTCATGTCCTAGCTAGGTTCCAGTTTGATTTTAGATTTCCTGTTAATAATTCACATGTGAATACTTTTCAACTTATCAAATGCCAGTGATAGAAACTAAGAGAATTTGTGTTTTTATAAAGCATTGCCTTTCACTGGTATGCCCAACAGATCTTTTCTTTATCTTTAATTCTGCAAAAAATGTGTGCAGGAGGTGGAGAACCTGTTTGTAATTCTCTCAGCAATTCTGCATCTTGGAGACATTCGCTTTACGGCTCTGACAGACGCTGAGACAGCATTCGTGTCAGACCTGCAGCTACTGGAACAAGGTCAGTAGGATGTGACCTTGGAGCATCGCCTGCTCAGTCCCACAGCAGGGAAGTTGCGCTGTTCCACCGACAGATGGAAACACAAATCCAGGGAGACAAAAAAAATTACTTGTGAAAATTCATAAGTTACTGTGGGAAGACAGTATTCAATTGACTTGGATGTTTTATAAATTACAGATTTTTATGGGATGAAATAAAATGCCAGTATTGCAAATTATCTAATTAAATGTCGTATTTAATGCTATCATTTGCCAAAAGCAAATGTACAGTGCACTTTGTGCAGTCTTTTTTTAAAATGCTTTTGCTGTGCTTGTCAACAGCTGAACAATTTGCCTTGAATTGAATTCCTTACATTCAAAATCTATGTCTTAAAAGGGTCTCTTGTTTCTGTGCTTTGAAGTTTGCCCTCTTCGTCCCTAACAAATCTCCTCCAAGTGGCTTATGGATATGGAATGTCAATAAGTAGCATACCTTAACTCCAATACCACAGAAAGTCTGCCAAACCCTGGGGAAAGTCCTGCGTAATCGTTGAAGGGGAAAGAAAGCTGTAATGTAAAATACAGATACATTCAAACTTCACAAAGTACTGATTATAGCAATCTGATTGAATGTGTTCATTAATTTTGATTACTCCTATGGCAGCACCCTTTTCTTTAATGTTTGGATTCTTTCACTATTCAAAAAGAAATATATAGAAGAAAGTCTGCTGTAAAAAGTGAAATATGTAGTATAGCATAAATCAGTCTTTCTTTACATTTTCTTTTCATTTCAGTGGCAGGGATGCTGCAGGTTTCACCAGATGAGCTTGCTTCAGCCTTAACAACTGATGTTCAGTATTTTAAAGGTAATCTTTTCTAAGCTTACATTTTTATAGATCAGACCCGGTGGCATTTTGATCCTTCTGATTTAAAAAATTTAAAAGCTGGTGATTTTTGTTCCTTATTTCTTGTATGGTCCTGTAAACATTTCCTCTGAGGAATATGTAGGCTTATCTGCCATGCAGTAAATCAGACCGGGCCACCAAATTAGAAATGCCTTTGTAATATGGAACAAAGCAGTTTCGCACTGTGATGCTGATGGGCTCCTAACTTGATCAATGTTACAAAAGTGTGTCAAGATAACAGATTAGATATTAATAGAGAATATTAGTAAGAACTGTAATCAACAGGACTGTCTTGGGAGAAAAAATCTGAAAGAATATTTCCAGTAAAACACTGGTTCTATGTGGTACTCATACGCATTTCTTTTGAACAAAGTATAAAGGCATGTATTTCCAAACTAAAAATCTTTTGAGTGTTGACAGTCTTCTCATCTTGCACTGGAGGCTTCAGAAAAAAGCTAACACCATGTAAATGTTTGGCAAAGGAGAAGTAACTGTAGCTAAATTTATTGTAACTAAAATAACTTAAGGCAAAGTTTACAACATGCTTTCATCTCTATTTTCTGCTTTTTCTCTTAGGAGACACGATTGTTCGGAGGCACACTATAGAGATCGCAGATTTTTACCGGGATCTCTTGGCAAAATCTCTCTATGGTCGTTTATTTAGCTTTTTAGTCAACACAATCAACTGCTACCTTCAAAATCAAGATGAAAGTGGCAGGTAGGCATGCCATTGGAAACTATTAGGTGTTCCATTATCTGTTCAAATTCAGAACCATAAAAGAAACAGGATTCCATTAAATGGTGGAATTTAATGCACACTGAAAAAGTTTTAAAGCATTTTATAATAGCATGACAGTGATAACTTGGATCTTTAAAGCACTGGCCATTCCTTCTGGTTGTTTCTACTGTAACATATTTGTTTATTTATTATAGGGGGGCATGGATTTTGCAGTAATGTAGATTGGTGGTTACAATTAGTAGCCCTTTAGGACTTGACAATACAGAATGAGCTGTCTTTCAACATGCAAAATGCTGCTTGGTGCTTTTTTAATGCAGAACATACTTGTTCTTTCTTCGCAAAGCAGTGACCGTAGCACAGGGTATTAAAAACAGAATTTTATTCAAAGGCCTTCAAATGAACATTTAAACTTAACTGAATTAAATGTTCTAAGAATGTTCTCTAGGTTAGCATCTTCTAAATTCGATGCTGTTGCTATCCAGCGTGGTTCCTTGGAAAAATGAATGCTAATTAATGTGCAGCAGTGGAGCAGTCAAGAAACAAATTAAAGGAACAACAAGAAAAGGAAATCTCAGTAGAATCAAAGTAACAAACTAAGACAGTAGACCTAATTAGATGATCATATGCATATGACTTAATCAAAGTTCAACAGCTCATATGCTCAGCTGAGCTTTCTTATGAACGTGAAATACAAGTGGCTTGGAATTATTGGTAAATGGTAATCCACTAATGACAGATGTGGAACTTTCGTAAGTAAGTTTTCTTTATATCATATCTTCATGGGACAATGGGACAGATGTTTACAAGGTGCCCTCTTTTAGAGTTCGGGGACTTCATAATCTTATTTTTATTCTTATTCATAGACCAATTAGTGACAAATCACATTTCTCTTCTATGGATGTAGCTAAGAGAAAAAGGTAACTCAGCTTTCTACACCTAAAATCTGTCTGTCATTATATATACACCACCAGTGTGTGGTGTATATACACCACTCACTTCCTGCTGAAGGAAAACAGAAGTAACATGGAACGCTTGTACTTGTCGGTTTGTGACACTAAGCTAGAGTAATTTTCCAATCCATGTCCTGATTTGACATACTCTGCTCATAATAAGGAAAGGCAGTAGCATGAGGTCACAATTCTTCCTCATTCATTCCTGGGACATATGGAACAGAGGCTTAGCTCAGTGCATGTCTGTGACAGACAACAATCTAGCTCAGGTATTTCTAATTACAGTGAGCTTTTTTTGTAGTGGTTGTTGAGAAAGAAATTTAGAATAATTTTTTAAAAATCTATTAAAATTATTTTAAATAATTTTTCAGTCTGTAATTTTATGATTTTATATCTCACAGTCTTTCAGAATAGGTGTTGTGTATCTCTGTTGTTAATACAAACCTATGATTTCTAGTTATCATAGGATCTTCAAATAATGAAAGTCAAAGTTGGTTGTATATTGTTTATCTTGTACTCTCCTTTTAGTGCAATCACTAGATAGAAGAAGTGACTTCTAATGTGTGAAAATATTTCTCAGTGAAACTATTTCTACCTGTGAAGTAACTTGAAGACCGTGTGAGGTTGTAAGTTACAGCTAAAACAGGACAGCTCTTTGATGTATCAAAAATGAGGAATTTGCAATAGTCTACTGTGGCCACATATTATACCTATGCTTGAAAAGAGGCAGTTCTTCATTTAGGCTGGTTCAGAAAGCTAACCAGCTCAGGATTAATTGGCAGTACTGACAAGATATACTAAATTTTATCAGGCCAAAATCACCCGTGAAAATTAAAGTTTTTAAGTGAAACTTTTAAGTGAAATTTTAAGTGAAAATTTAGTTGATCATCCTACACTAATATTTGAACCTCAGTTAAAATAGCCCACACCCAATTTTTTTTTTTTTCTGGTCCATCCTAATCATGTTGTTTAATTTGGAGGAGTAAACCAAGGCATAGAACAGTTCTAGGTGCAAGCTGGAACACTGCAATGAATTTGTGATTTGTGGGTCAGATTTACTTCAAATACATCTGAGTAACTATCAGTTAGCAGCATTATATCTCCAGTTTGGTGCAGTTTTAATAAACCTCTGCTTAAAGATCCACCAAAAACATTAACTTGTGTGACTAAATAAGTCTGATACATTCCAGACCATACTGTATTCCCCAGATGGAAACTGACAGAATTACTACTTATCAGATGGAATGAAGCCTTCATCAGAAACCTGGAATAAGGTTTCTAAATCAGTTTTCTTGTTTTGTTGTGAGGCAGTTTAGCTGTATTTCCATTACCCTTCAGTGAGAATTTATGAAGCAATAAAATTAGATTTATTGGCTTAGTAAAAAAGAAGCATTTGATCTTAGCATTTTTGAGGAAACTGGTTATCCATGTTTAACTTTTATGGTGGAAATACTTGATTTTGGTATTTAATATTTATTTATATTTACTATGAAATAGCTTGTGACAGGTTTCAGGCAAAATAAAAGCAATAATTATCATTAAATCTGAGTGAAGGGAGATGATTCTGTGAAAAGCTGCAAAGAGCGCGCTCTAAAGGTATGAAATATAGAGAATAAAAAGTGTTGCCAGAATCCAGCAAAATCATTACTTTATAATACTACTCAATAGGTATAAAGCAAGAATTTTAATGGTGGTGTTAAGTGAGAAAATACACCTTTAGAAATGTTGTTCTCCTTCATAAAAGCTTCAAATTTTGTCTAGTTTTAACAAAATTATAACCCTACATGCTAGTTTGGACTGGTTGCAAGATCTGAGGTTTGTTACTTTATTCATTCTGTTATTATTTTTAAAAACTTAATTGGTCCCTAGAGTAGAATTAGAAGAAAGCGATTAACATTTCTCACGGGTGCTTATAATTATTTATTTAATTATCGATATTTATCTTCTTTCATCTATATAATGATTTTCTATTCTACTGATTTCATTATTATCAAAATAATCTAGGTGAATTTCTTCCTAAGACTCTTAACTCTTCAAAGTTTACTACTATTTTACTTCCATTTAGATAAGTATGCTGATGTTCAGTTTTGTAGATTCATGGTTGCCTTAATGTGGCATTTAGAGGTAACTGATTGCACGTTGGCAAAATTGGATCTAGTGATCCAAATGAGTAATGAAATGACTTAAGGTAATGTTTTAACAATTCCTGACTCATTCTGCAAGAGGGCTTTTTCTTTATGGAGATTTAAGAATGCCTGTGAATGCTTGTGAAATACTGTTTTTCTTTTCTCATGGAAAACAAGCTAATTAGGTATATGGGCTTGAGAAAATCTTGATACTGTGTTCCCTGCCTGCTAGTAAGTTGAAGGCATGTTATTTTATCAGCTAGTTAGAAAACATTTTCTCTCTTTGTAGATAAAGCCTGATAAAAAGCTGATACATATTTTGTAGATAAAACCTGGCTGAATAGCAAGTCCCAGAGGGTCTGGGTCTAGCTGGAGGCCTCTCACCAGCAGTCACCCTCAGGGTCCATTACTGGGCCCAGTATTGTTTATCTTATTCATACATGACCTGGACGATGGGACAGATGCTTCCTCAGCAAGTTTGGTGACAACACAAAGCTGGGAGGAGTGGCCAATACCCCAGAGGGCTGTGCAGCCCTTCAGAAGGACCTCAACATGGTGGAGAGATGGGCAGAGAAGAACTGCCTGAAATTCAGCAAAGGCAAATGCAGAGTCCTGCATCTGGGGAGGAACAACCTTCTGTAGCAGTACAGGGTGGGGGCTGATCCGCTGGAAAGCGGTTCTGTGGAGAAGGACCTGGGAGTCCTAGTGGACAACAAGCTGTCCATAAGCCAGCAGTGTGTCTTGTCCAAGGAGGCCAATGGTGTCCTGGGTTGCATTAGGCAGAGCACTGGCAGCAGGTCAAGGGAGGTGATTGTGTCCCTCTACTCAGCCCAGGTGAGTGTTGTGTCCAGTTCTGGGCTCCTCAGGGCAAGAGAGACACAGAGCAGGTCCAACAGAGGGCAACAAAGGTGATTCAAAGACTGGAGCATCTCTCTTACGAGGAGAGTCTGAGAGAGTTGGGCCTGTTTAGTCTTGAGAAAGGACAACTGAAAGGGGAACCTCATCACTGTCTATAAAAGTCTGAAGAGAGGAGAGGATGGAGCCAGGCTCTGCTTGGTGGTGCCAAGCAATAGGACAAGAGGCAATGGGCAGAAACTGAGGCAGAGGAAGCTCCACCTGAACATGAGGAAGAGCTTTTTTACTGTGTGGGTGACCATGCACTAGAACAGGTTGCCCAGAGAGGTTGTAGAGTCTCCTTCACTGGAGATACTCAAAAACCATCTGGATGCATTTCTGTGCCATGTGCTCTGGGATGTCCCTGCTTGAGCAGGGAGGTTGGACCAGATGACCAGCTGTGGTCACTTCCAACCTTGCCCATTCTGAGAGTCTTATGTGGCAGTGTTACAGACAAACAAAGCAAGCTGATATTCAGTTATACTTTCTTTCTGTATCACTAGGTCAGCCATAAATTTCTGTTGCAAATAGAGCATACAGAATATTTCTAAATAGGTAGTTTCTGAAAAGTTTTATATTCTGACTGTATACTCTTGTACCCATCAAAATTCAAATAGTACCAATGGGTACCAGCAGTAGGAACATTTATTTGGGCAAAGGAAAGATCTCAGAAGTCTCATTTACAAAATTCTTAGTACACTATCTAATTTATAGAACAAGATATTCTGGAACAGAAATCTTCCCCGCTTCAGAAAAAAATACCAGAAAAAAACCTAAAACACTTATTTATCTATTACTGGACTCAATAGAAGGTTGCTGGGAGTGCAGGAAGGAGGGAAAGGATCTTTCTGTTCAGAACATGAACCCACAGCATAATGAGAATTGTTTCTGTCTGTGGAGGTAGGGAAATCTTTAAAACTGGCAAACAGTACAAAGCATCTAATCTAATATGGTACATAATATCATAATTTGACATCAGCTTCATTCTGGATAATTTCCAATGTTTCATTAAACAAGATAATGCCATTTTTTAAAGCCCAGAACAAATTTTACTTGAAAGAGCTGAGGAAGAATATGTGCTACTAAAGAAACAGCTGTAGATCTTGAGCCCACTGGCAAATATACTTCTTACTTCCATAACTATCAAGTCACTCAAAAAATGTTTGTCAGATATGGAGCCAGTGTTTCTTTGTGATGTGTCCAGCCACCATCTCTATATATACCACTCACACCTGTGTAAGGTAATATTAAAAGAAAAATTACAGTTGATGAGCAAGATACCTGAGAGACATGGCAGCGACACCAAATCTCAGCAAAAATCTCAGACTATTGAAAAAACTCCCTCAAAAGTTTCAGAAACTTGTTTTGTTTAGTAATTGTTTGAGATGAGGAACATATCCAACTGGAAGTATTCAGCCTGTTCCCTTCAAGAACTGTGTTTGTGTCAACAGGTATAATCTGTTCCCCTGGGAAAACTGAGGACTTCTTAATTAGGATTCTGAGGGACCTCATTTGAAGGCTAGACTATATACTTCATCTAATCAGAGAAACATTTCCTCATTAATCAGTATCACTTCCAGTTTATCCAGATCAGACGTAAGCCTTCTCATTACTGGCAGAAGTTGGAAGAAGAGCAAAATCTGTTGTATCTTGGGCAGGTGAAAAGGCACATTACATCACCCTCCCACAACAGATTAATCTCACTGCTTTATTCTGGCAGATTGCAAAAGATAACAAAAGGAATGAACCGTACGGATTTTGGAGCTAAGAGCCATCTGCGATGGAAAAAAAGTGAACAAATAACATTCTCTAGGTTCGTCTGAAGCACTGGGTCAGACATATTGTAAAGGGAGTTCTGTTTGCCTTGCCAGGAATGGCAAATGGTTCAAGATCATCTCTTGATGAATAGCAAGATCTCTGCCAAGGTGGTAGGCTATCAGACAGGGTGTCTTCTGTATGTGTATTGTTTTCAGGAGTTGCCAGGAATTTTTATGTATGTATTCTTTATAATACAATTGTTAAATGTACAAGACCAAAAAGGTGTTTCTAGTCTATAAGGATATCTTTACAGAGATGTTCTGAGGAAAAAAGGCAAAACTGGAGACATTGCAGAACATTGTGAGCTGAAATGCTGTTTTGTGAATCAGAAAACCAAAATTACTTATAGTGAACATCCATGCTTGTTTTCAAGTATTCACACCTGTGTGCTGGTATAAGAGATAAAGTTCTTCAAACATCTTCACACAGCAAATTCCTTTTTTTCTAGTTTCTATGCTGGGAAATATTGTCAAACTTGAAATCAAAGTCTCAGTCCCCATTAAAACTACGGTTGTTTTAGTTATACATAGTAAATATTAAATATCTGAAACATAATGAAGAAATGTGTCAGTGATGGTTAGTAACCATAAAATAATAAAATAAGGAAATCTTTCAGAACAGAAAGTGCTTTTTTTGTAATATTTTTTCTTTTAGACACAAGTGACATGCCTTTTCATTTGTAAACATGGAATCATTCATGCTTTATTTTGCCTTGGGAATCTCTGCTATGATTATTTAAGGAAAGTAATTTTGCTGGAATTAATATGATTGACAGCTAGCCAGTAAAAACATATAGAGAACCTCCTTCTGGCAAGAGAAGTGGTACGAAAAAGAGGAAAACAAGAAGATTTAAAAAGCAAAGTAATTTGCAGCCATATATAAAGCAATGCTTTTAATTTGGATGTTGTGCTGTCAGTTGTTATTTTGTTTTCAAAATCTGAGCAATAATTTAATACAGAAAATTACTATCATGGTTGTAGAGATTTTGCACATAAGCAGCACAATGTAAAAGTAAAATGTCACTGTTGTAGAGGATACAGAGCCTAGTTCTGTTATACTTGCCCCGTAGGCAAGATATTAATTATGTAAAACCTCCAGCTCTTTTAATGTGGTGTGTGCATCTCCTAATAACACTAGACCAAAATTATCAAGAGGAGTTCATAGAAACAGTGAGACTACGTGTTTTTCTGTCAACAAATGCATCTCCAGCAAGCCAGGATACTTCTCAGAAATATCACAGTTTTGATACAGAATGTTTTTTGAGGTAGGCAATAAGCTGACTGCTAGGACTTTTACCCAGAGTTTTGGAAACTAGGACCCGGTTCCCATTTTGCCTGACTTTTAATAATTCATTAAGTCAGTTTGTATTGGTCTTTTCCTTATGCAAATGTTTATATATTCCTTGAGGGAAAGTAAGAGATACTAATTTGGCAAAATAACAGTCATGGACTCAACTGGGATGTAAACAATCCAGTCTCGAATCTATTAATTGAATCAGACAGAGAAGGGATAAGCTGTTCTGTGTTAAGTACTTCTTAAAAATTGTGAAATATAATGCAATATTTCAGCTGTTGTACAATGTTACATAGCAGTTCATGTTTTGCCTTCCTATAAGGAAGGCTATATACAAATGAAAAAAAAAAGAGTGAAAACCTATCAAGTATTCTGAAATTTCAAGCTTCTCTTTTTTTTTCCAAAACCTGTTTAAATAACATAATAATTCTGGATTTCCAATACTAGTTTCTCTGAGGTAGTTTGGTTTTAAACATTTAATTCTTCTTTCTTGAAATGAAAAGGTTTTGTTGAAAACACATTGTGACAAGGAATACACACCCCCCACCTCTAATCAGGAGCAGTTTTGAATGAGGCTTACATTTTAAAACCCGATTTAAATTGCACTCATTGCTAGAGATGGAGGTGGTGATACAGCTTTATGCTTTTTCTTGTAGAAATTCCCTTGGAGGCTAATCGACCTCCTGATAACCTCCCCTGCCCAACAAAGCCATTCTGGACTAGATTTATTATGTAACAATCTCTGTATGACATTTACGCACGCAGCTAGTCCTGTGGCAATCAGTAGTGCATTGAACTAGTGTGCTTTTGAAATGAAGACAAACTTCTTGGGCATGATTTCTGAAAAAGGCTCTGCTTGCCCCTGAGGATTGTTTTTCCCAGCTTGTTTTATAATATGCATTTTTTTCAAATGATTTTACTTTTTTTGTTTGCTTTATAGGAATTTATTTTGAGGGTTGGATCCTCGTCTAATGACATGGTAGGGGTTACAATGACTGCAATGGAACTATATTCATGTATTTCAACAGTGGTTCACCCTTTTCTCCTTTACATCTATAGCCTGATATGGACAGAGATTTAGACATAGAGGAAACTTAGAATATGGAGGAAAAAAAAAATAAGAAGGATCTCAGAACCAGCAGCCTGCAATATTATTGTTGCAAAGTAGGCAACAGAATATCCGAAAATATTAATTTTGCTCGCTGCAGTGAATTTAGTTTCCTCTCCAGATCAGGTTTACAATGACCCAGTCCCAAGTAAGTACAGAATAATAACACCTCTGTCCTTTTCCCATTTCTCCTGTTCAAATCCTAGCTGACTGCTCTGCCATGATCCTTCCACTTGGCCACAATAAAATCCCTTCCCTGAATGCATGCAGTGACACACGACGTATTAGATGAAATGTCAGCAAGTACTCTTTCATACGTACAGAGAAGAAACATCTGCCTTCTTCAGGCCTGACCACTGACTGTCTTTTCCCCTGGGACATGTAACCTCTTGGGCAGTCTGAGCCCAGGAATTCTACTTGATGCTGACACAGAGAGGACTTGTGCTTAACAGATTTCCCCTGAAGGACGTTTTGTAGAAGCAGTTCTGGCTGCCAAAGAAATATAAACAGGAAAGAATAATTGAGTGCAACAAGGCATTTTTGAAACTTCTCTGAAATGGTTACCCCATGTCAGAAAAGGGGTACCTATATCCTTAGAAACTGGACTTTAGGGAAGTTAAGATTTTTTCCTTCTCTTACTAATTTAGTTTTTAGCATGGCTGCTAAAGCAATCTTGAACCCTGCTTTTTTATTTCTGTTCAATATAATAGGTTGGTGAGTAGAATTTTGATTCTGTTCTATTCATGGTCTGCTTCTGTATTTCTTCCATGTTTTTGAAATACAGCCTGCTTTTGTCCTAGAACAGAAATACATCTGTCAGAAACAACAGATGTATTATTCACTTGTTTGAATTCTTATTATCTGTAATATCTTTTTTTTTTTTTTCCTAGTGACCAGGTGTTTGAAATTGGAGTATTAGATATTTTTGGATTTGAAGAATTTCAAAAGAATACTTTTGAACAGGCAAGTGTGGATGTTTTGCTGAATTTACTGTACCTGTTGTTAATTCTCTAATTAACCAGTTTTGATCAGAATACAAATATACATGAAGGTGAAAATTTTCTCTTAAAATATTTTTCCCATTATACCTGTATGTGTATGAATTATATACTGGGTTTTGTCTTGCTGACAATTTTAAAATAATACAGTAAATATCTATTGTGATTTTGGGGAGGGGTAGTATCAGCACTGAAAGGACAATCTGAAGGAAATGGTGTTGTTTGTTTTCATGCTTGTGGAAGTTATGCTTCAACTACATCAGTGAATACTAGGAGAATACACTGAATTGGAAGAAAGAGCAAGAGGTCTTCAGATGCCTTGGAGAAAAAATGAAATGAAAATGCTGCATTATGCTAAGTGCCATTACTGGCAGATTCACTTCTGTGTGACTTTACAACATGTGACTTTTCAAAAAATTGCATTTCATCCATGGAAAATAAATTGAAATTTATGTCACTTAATGCTTTAAAATCCTTTTAAATATCATAGTTTCTTTAAGATATTTGCCTACCTTCAACATTAGTCACTGAACACCAGAGCTCTTACATATTTCAGAAAGCATTAGTGACTACAAAATAGGCTCAAAGAGGTGTTTAAGTTGAAGTTCAGTTGTTCGTTCATTCTGTAATGCAGCGGAAGAAAATCAAAGCATAGAACAAAAAATCAAAGCACAGAAAAGAATCAAGAAGGCATCAGCAGCAACAAATGACTTGTTATTGTTTGAAATCAGGATTTGCCCCTTTGTCCCAGTCAGTCCATTGTTTTATGGCTCAACTTCCTCTTTCTAGTGAAACAGAAGTCATAGAGCCACATTCATTCAGCTTGTATAACACGTTTAAATTGCTACCCAATTTCCAAATGTTTGAAAGCACACGATGGGTTTACCTGTACCTTCAAAAGAGCATGTAACAAGGCAATAAAATAAATTCCAGTTTCCCTTTCACAAAATTCTTTTTGCTGTTGCAGTTCTACCTTGCTTGAACATCTGCTGGATTAAAGGACTGTTGATGTGTACCAATATTGCTAGGCATTTACTCATTGTGAATGCCGGCTTTGGGAAAGAATATGAAGTGAAAAATTGAAAAATTAAAAGCATTTTAACTGGCTGAGTATATGAAAAAAAAAATCCACAAGCCTCCTGATTAATAATAGTAAAGTATTCTATGCAATTTAAATGTTTCTCAAAAGAGAGGGGTTCATCTTGGGACTTACTGGTTATTTTTCTTTGACTCTGTTCTGCATTGCTTTTTTGTCATGAAACTCATAAAAGATCTTGCAATTGACATCATGAAATACCATGAATTGTATTTTCAGAGGTAAGTCATTTTCTGCTTAATAACTACAGAAGATGCTTGAAGAGAAAATACAAGATCTAAGAAAAATGAGTAAAAAGGAATTTATTTTATGATTTCTGCATAGCAATCATGATAATTTCAAAGTCAAATTTGCATTTCTATTTTATTTTTCCTAAATAAATATGTTTCAAGAGACACTTACTGTCCCTTCACCTGGACTGAATGCATTTTGTTGAATAATATTAAGTAATATTTATCTCAGTATCTACTTAACTGCATTCCTGAAAAGACAAAGTAGAGAGTTTTTTATATGAACTCTGATAGGTAATTAAGATACCTAATTCCCGAAGTGATAGGTTGTAGCGTCAGTGAAGGAAAGCATTTTGTATTGCCATGTGATACAAACTAATCATGCAGACTTACCCCAAAAAGCCTGAACTTCAAAGCTGGAGCTCTCTAGCAGTCTAGCCTGGTTCAGAGTCCTGCCTGGACTCGTTAACCCTAACAATAAAGTCTTGGTAGCCCAGATAGGCTCCTCACGCAAAACATTGCATCATGTCTGCAAACATGCTCAGAGTCAAGGCCTGTGATTGCAGAATGTTAGCACTAAATGGTACAGCCAGACAGTGGTGGGGCCATAAAAATTATTTTTTAATCACATTTAGATTAGCATATTTTAAAATGGCATTAGAAAAGTAATTTTATGGAATAGGAACCTTTTTTTTTTCCAAATTAGTGTATGATAAGGCATTCTTTGTGATATCTGTTTTCCTGCTTTCTTAGAAAAAAAATTATTACTGTTTTCAATAAAAATTAAAACCTCCTGATTGCCCAGAACTGGGGAGATTCCAAATAGCTCTGTGAATCTTTCTGGTGCTTGATATCAGGCTGGTAGATAGTTTAATATCATAATTAAGAGATCAATGAGATAGTAAATCACATGTCAGTTTTAATGAACTGTGTTTGAAGATGGTTCAGGCAAGCAGAGATGGATAAACCAGGTAGAATAACTTGTTTACTCCAGTGTTTGTTTTGGAATGACAAGGCATTAGAGTATTGAAATATCAAAGTCAAATGAAGGATTGGTCTGGGAACAACTCGTGAGCAATGCAAAGGAAGACAGCCGTCAAAGGACTGGGAAAGTAAGATGAATTATGCCTACACAAAGAATCTGCTAAATTCTGCCAACAAGGTTATGTGACTGACAGCTTGTGGAGAGAAAACTTTTAGAGACCATTGCACAAAAGAAGGCATTAGGAGTTAAAAAACATTATTAATTAAGTGTTCAGTTTTCCTCAGTGAGCATTGGTAAGCCTTTTTTATATAGAACATGTGTGATAAGTTATAAGAGCAAAAATGGGACATGTAATTCTAAAATAAAAGTAAATAAGTGTGTGGAATAAGCCATAATGAGGGGAGTGCTGATTTTTGTTATGAATTTAAAAGCTGAAGGACAGGGAACAATGTTTTTAGAAGTCACAGTCTGAAGGAGTCATTGCTCAATAAAGACTGAAAACTTCTGAATTACCAGGACTCAGTGAGTTATTGCTTTTACTGCTCATCAGCTGAGCTACGGTAAATGACTACAGTACACTTTTAGCTCACCCCAATTACAGTTTACAATCACTTCCTAGCAGTAATCATTAGCTTGGGAACAGCATTTTCCTGGAGCTGCTGCATACCTGCTCTGCCAGAGCAGCTTTGTATTCAGCCCCACTGGAACATGGTCAGAAGTGAGCACAATTTCTCTTTACGGTTCTATAGAGAAATGGCCTTCATTTTGTGGTCATTTCAGGAAATATGAGCACTCTACCAAAAATATCAATGGCAGTTTCCAGTGTTAATTCAATGTTTTCTCAGTTTTGCCTGTTTGAGGGGAACTGTGTTTGTTTACAGTTTATTCTGCACCCCTTTAAAACTAGAAGATACCTGCTTCTCTTCTAGTAGAATTTAAAACTAGGTTAGACCTTATTCATGGCTCCTTCAGAGCAGAACTCCAAATAGTACAGTCAAGGAATGCTACAACCTTCATACTTATGACAGTATATTTTTGACCACAAACTGAACAAACTCATGACCAATGAATATAACAAGCAATAAGCAGGACGGATGGTTGCCTGTACCATTTTTCCCCAGTTGTTTCAAAGAAAAGTGTATTATAGCAGAAGAACCAGACCTTAGAGTAGTAAGAGTAGCTTTTCTTCCCCCTGCAGAAAGTCAGGTCTTTCTACAGAAATGGAAGTCTATACTTGGAGATTCATCATAAAGAACAATAATGCAATAAAGTAAAATTGGCACTAATAGTCTTTTCTGTCCAATATATAATTCAAGTGATAAACTGAAGAAAGTATTTAGTTCTTGCTAAATCATGTGTTCAGCTCTTGCATGGTATTTTACCTCTGTAGGCTTCTTAAGTTTTGCAGAAGAAAATATGTATATATTATTCTTTTTATAGGAAATATAAGTGATTTATTTGAATTAGTACTGCAGGTCACTGGGGCAGTCAAGTGTCTCTTGACTCCTGTTCTACTCCATACCCATTAAAGTACCTGCATATTATCTGTGTGATGCAGTGTATCTCTGGGAGGGGCACAGCTTCCATGGCAGCTCCATGCAGCACATCAACAGGAGCCAGCTGGCTCTGAGAGCAGAGAGCATTGCCTTCCCCACTCAGGACTCTACTTCAGAGTCACTATGGTGAGCAGAAGAGGTCGTAGAACCCAGCTGTGTTGGAATTTTCACCCATGTTTATTATTATTAAGTATGGTAGATTTTAACTCTTCTGCATGTTATTTCTATGGTTAACTTTGCTGACACCGTATTTTTGTCAGGTAACATTTCCGAGCCAAAACAACCATAACAGATTAATTCCCATTTAATTACATTGTCTCAGCCATTAGACTGCTTCTATCTGTCCAAATGTAAGATCGTGTTGCCTATTTTGTAGATGGATGGATATGAAGAGACTTAAGTCACATGACTTAACTTTTCCACAGTCATTGCAGTCTCAGTGATAGTAGATGGGAGGTCACACAGTCAGGTTTTTGCATTTGGACAGTCTGAAAGAGCATTTCAAGATTATTTTTTTTTTTTAATGCAGAAGAAATCAACCTTCTTTGGTTTTGCCTGTGCAGAGCATAGATGGATGGTCCTGTTTGCCTCTGTGGAATATGCAGCTGCTGGTGCACGCTGAGCTCTGTTACTACATAGGGGCTTAATGCAGAACCTTCCGCTGCAATTCCCTGTGCTGGAGTATTCCTTATTCCTCAGAGGATGATGGACAGTACTTACAATGTTAATTCACTCTTTAACAAGGAAATATCGTGTTATTTTTAAGTCAGAGTTTTGCTAGCCTCCATGCACAGGAAAGTTTTAACATCCTTGTTGTGGAGCAGCGAGAACCAGCTGATCCTTGGCACCAGGGAGCCAGGCAATAGGAGGACCCAGAGGATGGCCATGCCCTCCCTGATGGGCAGCATCCTTGGAGCATGGTGGACAGAGCCAGAGCCAGGGCCAGTAACAGTGTCCATCAGCAGCCCTGACATGGCAAGCAGCCAGATGAGGCTGGGACCCTGTCATAAGCAGTTGGAGAAAGAGCTGGAAGCCAGCGCTGCCATGACATCACCTGGGACTGGGCCCATGGGCAAGGAGTGGGGGGGGCCCCCAGGAAAAGCTGAGCAGGGCTGTAAAAGCCTATTCCTTCCCTCAGGGGCCTGGCGATCTGGTGTTTTCTTCCTCAGTCCAGTTCTTGTGGATCTTACATTCTTCATGGCCTTTCTCATGGTGTACTCCTCTCTCTTTCCTCTTCTCTCTGGTCTCCTCTCTTTGGTCTTCTTCCCAGTGCACACATTTTTTTCCATTTATGCAGGGCATTATTGTCCATCCAGTGTTCCAGTCAGCCACTAGAAGATCAGTGTTGACTTTAAAGCTGGCTTATCATGTACCTGACATCAAAATATTTTTTTTTCTTTATTCTTTTACAGTAGACACTTTGTAGCCAAAAATAAAATAATTTATCTCAAATTGAGATTCCCAGCTAATTCAGTTTGTGATTGATTGGTGAAATCTGCACAACAACATTTAATTGACATCTTACTTTTTCACAGTAGCACCCTTTTTTTTCCCCATAGTACTTAGTTTCTGGCCAGCATTATGAGCGAAAAAATAATTTAGAACTATTTCAGTTTCAGAACAATTCCAAACTCTTTCAAGGAAAGATTGTTGTTACCATGTTTGTTCGTATGCTTGTTTGTTTGATATTTTCATATTTACAAAAACAGGTGGGGGACTATTCCGCTTTGTGTTGAAATTGTCCCTTTCCACTTTGTCTTGAAATTGTCCCTTTTTTGAGGGGCGTTTCAGACCCTTCTTTGTGGAAGGCTTCTCAGGTGACAGCTACCTGTAGTAAAGTTTTAACATAGCACCAGGTTCTCTTTTATGTTATTTGAGGAACACAGATCAGCTAATGGCAATTGATGCCAGAGATGACATGAAATCCCAGTGAATTAAAGATCTTCTGACAGAGGTAGAAGGGCTGCCTGAATTTGTGTTGGAGCTGCATGGAGAACAAGAAATTTGTGTTAGATCCTATTAGCCTTAAAAGGCAAAGGAAAAAATATAATGGTTCTGGTTTTTTTATAAATACCTTAGAAATATTCTGATGGGTACTATACATAAAGAAAAGGATTTGGAAATATTTGGGTCGCAGATAAAAAGGGGAACAGCATTCAAGATGCTTCTGAAAAATAAGTGAGTGTGAAGCTGAGGTTTAAAAATAACCTAAAATGGTGATTCTGTGTTTCATTATCTTAGAAATTACATTTTTGAGAAATGCTGGGGCACTTTCATGCAGATTAAATTTGACATTGTACCTTCATCATCTCAGCCCATAAATTAGGGCCTGATAGATGTGTTGAAATGGCAGCTGTAAGCTTTACTCCATGCTCTGAATACACATTCCTTGGGAGAGTTAATCCTTCTGCATGACCAAAAGATGTAAATGAGCTTTCCAAAGGGTCTTTGCATTCATCTTTCCCGCACTGATTGACAGTACCAAGTTTTCTTTCTGCAAATTTCCTTTTTTGGTAATGCCTTTTTAAAATAGGTCTAAGAGCAGGAAAAGTGAACAGAGTGAAGAGCAGGAAAATGTCATTAGTCATGGGTGCTTTTCTGTCTTCAGAGCACAGTACAGTTTTGATATTCTACCTAAATTTTAATTTGGAGTGTACTTAGTGGTACTAACTGTTCAAATGTGGTAAAAGAAGAGAGATTAATCTTACACTGTCTTGTGTGATGAATACTTAACTGCTTTTACCAAATACCACTATGTTATTTTCCAAAATCTACAATTTGGATGGTGCTGCAAGTTGTTGTTGGGTTTGGTTTGTTTGTTTTTTGGTTTTTGTTTTTTTTTTTTAAAGACTTGAACAAGAATATTTTTTTCTTCTAATAATATTCTAAAAGGACTTCTTAGAGAAGACTTGGGCAAATATATGATGTGTTTATTTTCACTGAGACATGCTAGTTAGTTAAGGTAAAAAAGACTGGTGGAAAGAAAAATACTTAGAAGACATAATATGGAGCTCATGAGATGCACATCAAGAACAGTTTAACAATGTTTAATGACAAAAAGTACAATAGGTAATGTTTTTTTTGGTTTTTGGGTAAAGCAAATATAGTTCTTAAAGGTATTCCCCAAATATTTGTTTTTGGTAAAAATTTATTTGAGGGTTTTTTTCCTTTTTAATTACTGTTATATTTCCATCGAATTTACATGAGTACAGTTAAATACATGTTTGAAACAATGTAATTCTATGAACTTTTGAAATCTTTGGACAGAAAGTACATCACTGTTTTATATACTACTTAGAAGACATGAAGCAAAAGAATTTGGGTTCGCATAGCTAGTTTAGCTCATATTCATCCCATTTCTACATTTCAACTGCTTTAACTATTATGTCAACCTGTGTCAAGCTTTTAATTTGAAACACTCATTTTATTACCTTTTCCCAGCATGTTGTATAGAACACTGAAATGGAGAAAGATCTGATCAGAATGTCTTGCTTTCCAGCAGTCCCTGGCTGGTTTCCTGGTTCTCGTTCTGCAGAGCTGTTCTCTCAGCCACTGCTCGAGAGAGCAGCTTTGGAGCAGTTTGCAGTCTGTACAAGTGCTTGAGCTGGCTTTCTGCTCTGGCCTGCAGGACCTTAGTGGCATTGTGGCATGCCTGCCAGTCTGGGTGATGGTGTTTACATTGCTGAGAAGCACCCCAGTGCATGCCATAATATGCTGGTCGGTAGAATTTTAAAATTTGATTTTTTGTTTACCATCCAACCATGCTATGTATGAATATTTTAACAAAATATTATTCCTTTTATTTCGCTACTTAAAACCAATGCTATTTATCAGATCTTTTGAAGATGTATCTAAGACAATCTTTCCTTCATCTCGAATTGTGTAGTTCAGTAATTTTGCTGCAGTTGGGTTCTCAAACACTTTCTTTTTTTTCTTTAATGCATTTTAAGGGACTGGCTCATGGCAAAAAGTAAGCTTAAGTTTATAGGGATTTTGACAGCTTTTCTTATTGTAAAATACACCTTTGTAATGTTGAATGACCTCATTGTGTAAATAAGTCACCTGCAAATAAAGATATATACAGCATGCATCATTTTAAGGCTTTGCCATATCCTGCAAAGTGTAAGCTTGTCTGCCTTATAAAATAATGTTTACAAGCTTCTGGAAAGATTTTGTGATTAGAATTCCAGAATTGATCAGTAAAGCACATTTTGCCTGCCACAGAGTTAAAAAAGCTGTCTTTTCCATAAAATAAGTAGATACTGGAAGTCTGTTGTATATTTCTATTGTTAATAAAATCAGATGACAATCTGAATGTTTATAAATCCCACTTCAAAAGAAATATTGGTTTTATTCGAGGCTGTCTTTTGTCTGCACTATCATGCATTAGTAAAGACAGTTAATAGTAGATGTTTGGTTGTAAAATGAGCTTTGTCTCATTTCTTCTTACTGTTTTTCTCTCTAGTCTATTGCACTGTATAGCGAGTACAAGTTGGCTATACTAACAGGAGGTGTTAATGGAAAATTCAGGCAACTCTTGCACATTACTTGGTTTCTCTTCCATGTAATTTTAGGATTGATCTAAATATTTCATACCTTTTAATATGACTTGCTGGTGCAATTGGTTTTACACACTTTATTCATGGAAGATACAGTTAATGGCTGGCCAATACAAATATGAGACTAGTTTAGACTGAAAAGAAAATGCATGCAGGCATTCCTTGTATCATTCCTCATATGAAATGTTCTTCCACCCTTTTAGGAGTTTCTGTTTTCTTAATTTCTTAGTCATAGTTAATACAGGATTGGAGGAGGTTTTCAAATTTTAAACTAAAATTCCCACTTTAATGTCAAAAAAACAGTTAAAACATTTATTCCACAAGATTTTAAATATTTACTTATTTTTCCAGGTGAGCTTTGAATAAAATACAAAAGCACACAAGTAAGCTGATACAATTCCCACCTGTTTTTAATTGAAAATCAGATTTCTGTGAATCTGTTGTTTTACATCCTATAAGGCAATCAAAGAAAATATTTGAGGAGCTTCTACACTATTTATCTCTCCAAACTTTGAACTTTTCTATGTAACACCATTTTGTTGCCAACCTTCTCGTAGAATATCTATAAAATGGAGAGCAACATATAGTAAAATGTCCCTAGGTGTTTTATATATTTTGGTAAAACACAATGAGTTCTTCAGAGACTGCTTTAGACTTCAGTGACATTGTATGTGGAAACAGTTCTGTCTTTTTTAGCACTGAACTATAGACTCAGGATCTTAAACAAATTTGTAGGGTGGTTTTTTTTTCCCTAAAAATGCTTTGTATTTATATAACCTTCCTGAATATAAAAAGCAGAAGAATATTAAATGTAACAATTTATATGTAGAGTTATCCTAGTTCATTTAATAGAATTAGTGTAAATTTGTACTGTATTTGATAATGCTGATATTTGATAACTCTTATGTGGAATGCACAATGAACTGTTCAGGCAAAAGACTGTGTATTCCCAATTTAATAGTAATAGCTGTTAAAATCTAAATTTCCCTTGGGTCTTCCTAAATCTGTGGTCTACCAAGAGATAACATATTGACATTTCATCAAATTCGATATTAGACATGCAGTAAAACCTACATCGATGAATTATCCAGTAAACGTCTGATACTCATTTTTTCTTCCTTTTACAACAGCTGTGTGTCAACATGACCAATGAGAAGATACACCAGTACATCAATGAAGTGCTTTTCCTACAAGAGCAAGCAGAATGTGTGCAAGAGGGAGTTGCCATGGAAACGATGTATTCGCCTGGTAACCATACTGCAGCCTTGGATTTTTTCTTTCAGGTAGTTTCCAGATCCATTTTACACCATGTGTGTTTATTCACAGTCTGTGCATGTTAGGCTAATACAAGCTCTTCCTTGCATTTTCCAATTTATGAATCTTCAGACAAGGTTACAGGTCAAAGAGGCCACAGCTCAGTGGCTCACAGGGTTTACTAACAGTGCAGGGCTGAGAAAGATGCAACAGAAACTCCCTGCCTGTACCGATTCATGTGTGGCATCTGTGCATCATGGCATGGTGACTGTGCTGCCGTAGGACTGATGAGGCTCTTTTGTGAGCCTGACAGTTTCTTTAGTGCCTGAAACTTGTTTCTGGAGTACAGCTTCTAAGAAGCAAGTAACACAATCAGTTTCTAGAAGATTGTCAATAGTGACCATTTTTGGCAACTGAAATATTGTTCCCTACATTTCCTATAGAGGAACCAGCCTTGACACTTAAAAAAATATATTAATCTTTTCTGTTTTTCCTTTGGTTTTGAGGTGATATATGTTTCTGTTTGCTAAATTACAGGCTGTGTTACTCTACAAGGAAGAACTGAAATTCTATTGCTCCTGTGTAAAATGAGACAAATCTATTTTTCATTTCAGAAACCATCAGGCTTTTTGTCAATGCTGGATGAAGAAAGCCAATCTATTTGGTCAGTGGAACAGAGTCTTTCTAAACGCATTCAGTCTTACCTGGACACATCAGACACAAATACAGTCTATTCCTCCACAAAAGATGGAAATGGTAACCTTGCCCCAAAGGATCTGGGCTCCACCTTCACTGTTATGCATTACGCTGGGAGGGTAAGTTGTTTGAATATCATTTACATGCAGTTAATGAAAAAAGTAAACAAAACAAAATTTTACATGGCTTCTCCAACTCCTGGCTATAAATAAGATTTCACAGTCAAGTGATAAATTTTCAGAGGACAATTTAGAATCTCAATGCCATATCTAGTATATAAGGTGTGTAGCTTACATCATAGCATGCAGGATACAGGCCACCTAGTTTTGGCTCCTAAATTTTGTCTTTGTTGTAAGCATTCCATGTAGAAGAGGGTGATTCAGATCCCTCAACCTAAATGTTTAATGCCATTTTAGTTGGCTTCACTTTGTATACAGATGTGGTTCCAGAACAGTACACGTTCCCTGTAGCTCCTCTGCTATATATGTAGATACCTGGTTACCAGCATAAATCTGGTTAAAAAAAGTCAAAAATAAAACCCCCATTTTTTTTGTTAGTAGTCGTAATTTTTTTATTCCTACAAAAGCCCAGAACATGCTAAATGTCTTTCAGTATGACTGTAAAATTAGATTAATATTTTTCTTATTCCCCTGCCTGCAGTGTTCACAGGAAAAGTGTAATCAATTCTTTTAAATAGGCTTCTTACCTTTTCCTTTCCAATATTTCATTTTCACATTGTCCCCACAACCACCCACAAGTCAAAGCAAGCAAATTAGATATGCATTAAAAGGGATAGTATTTTTTTTTAGATAATCTGACAGTGGTATACATGTGGACAGATCTATATTGTGGCTCCCCATTTGGAAATGAAGCTGATGGAATTCTTGAGTTGTGTTTTGACACAAGCAAATTTGTTCCTGCCCAATGATAGAAATGTGGTCATTATGGAAAGGACTATTTGAGTAGTGCTTAAGTTCTTAACCCAAATACTCTGAATAACTCCCCATAGGTTCTTCTTTCATCACAAGGCCTTCTACTTAGAATCAAATTATTTGCCAAAGTTAAGTGGTTTGAATACCTCCACTATTGGGACTTGTCAGTAGGAATGTGGGCGCATAGTGGTTAGATAACAGTACAACCTAGATTTTGTGAAACTTACTAGGAGTTCAAGTGATGGAATAAAGAACTGACCATGAACTTCAGATATTTAATTTAAAAACTTTTTTTATACTTGTTACATGAGTACTTATTAATACAGTTCTGTTAATACAAATTTATCATAAGAGCTCAAAAAGATTCCACCCCCCAAAACTTGACATGGAAGCAGCAGCAAGGTATCTACATTAAAATCACAACCAGAACAATAAGCACATTTCTTCAAAATGAAAGAAATGTTTGCCTTATTCTCTGAAGAAGCATTCAGAAGATTTGTTAAGACCAATATTTCAGGTGCCTAGTTCTGAAAGTTAAACCGTGAGTGGTAAAGAGGACGCTTTTTATTAACACGTGTTTTAGCCTTGAATGGTTGTTTAGATTTTTGTTTTATAACACAGCCACTTGGTTTGACCTTTTCCTAATAATAGTAATGACATTTAATCTGAAAGCATGAACAAATAGACAGCTCTCCACGTAATGTAAATCCACACATTCTTTTGAAGTCAGTGGAGATCCTTTGATTTACATTGGCCAGGAACTATTCCAGTCAGGTTGTTCTTTGCGTCCTTACTACAGTAAAATGCTTAGCCCTGCCAAAACAGAAAAGTCCTCTTGCAAGTGCTTAACTCTCCTTGCTTTAATAGTAAATGAGCTAAATCCTTAAAGACACTTGCATTTTTGGTGTCTTGTGGAACTGTTATCTAGCTATCATAGATTGAAATATCCAGTGCTTGGTGATATGTATTTATATAAACTTTGATGATAGTATGACTGTACTAAACGACACAAATTGAGTTTATTCTGAGACTACTATGTCTTCATATGTTGAGAACATGAATATGAAAAACTCAGATTTTGAAACTGCTGATGCTGTTCTTTAGATAGCGCTACTACTACATTTGGTAGCTTTTTATAGAAGTCATTGGTGATATATGCTTTATGAAAATTGTTAAAGGATGAGGCTTTTAAATATATCAGGATTTACTGGCACTCAAAAAGAAGAGTTTCATATATAAAGTATCAATATAGTCTGGCAGGTTTTGAGACCCATTTTTATAGTCTGATATCAATTAAATGGGTCTAAAGTAAGTGCAGTATAAAGCCATCTTACCCTGCACTATTGCCTTCAGAGATTGCAAATTTAAAACAAGGGGCTCTCACTTACCACAGTTTTCACTGATTTTTACTCCGTTAACTTGGTAAAGCTTCTCCGTATTTACATGAAAGATGAATCAGACCTAGATGTTAGAGAAAAAATTACCAATAAATTGTGACAGGTAATCAGACATGAAAGTCTTCACTTCTAGCATTAATCATTTATGTTCAGGTGATGTGTCTAGGCTGGCAGTTGAGGAGGAAGTCACACTGAATGCAGCAGGCTGTGTGTTAGAATGTGAAGGCAGACATCCTGATTTCTCTGGGTAACAAGAGTTGTAACTGCAATGTAGTTCACACACAGTATTAAAGAGCTGCTACTCTGGGTCAACTAGAAAAAAAAAAAGCTGATATTCTGTGTTGGCCCTGGTATGAACCTCTTATGACCCTTGTAATTCGGGCTTCTTTTCATCAGTAGTGTATGGATGTAGGTCAAAGTCCAGAATGAATTGGGTTAATTTCTTTACTCAGACACTTGCAGTAGCTATTTTAGCAACTCAGAAGTGCCGTTAAACTGAAAAATGCAGTTATTAAAAATACTTCCTCACTGAAAAGACCTGCTTTTGTATATTTAATTGAGATTGACAGACAACTTTTTGTGAACAAAAGTGATATATCTAGCTTTATATTATGAGATAATTACAGATGATACAGAAATGTCCATGCAGTTTTAAAGACCTCTAATATGTTCATATATTCTCAAATTTTGTGTCAGGATACTCGTAAAAAAATTATCTTTTCTTCCACTATCAAATCTTTTTGATGGATTGTGACATGAATTGGGAGTTATTGCCCATTCCCTTAAGCTTCATGCTCAGCAACTTTTCCTAAGACTAAATATGCTATATTATTGATGCAAGCACAATGAGCCTTAGACTCTCCCAGAAAAAGCAGTACTGAGAGAAAAAGAGAAGAGAGAATGGGTCAGAAGTAAAAGAAAGAAAGCTTGAGGTTGAAGTGAGACAATGCATATGAGGCTCAAAGTAACATGTAAGGGGGGAACAAAATTCCAAATCATTTGGAATCACTACTTGATTTTCTGGCTGAATGAATACTTTAAGAAAGTCTGCATGTACGATACGATTCTGAGAGACCTTGGATTTTTTTCTTATTTTCTTGTCTATTTTGGAGGGAAGAAAGAGGAAACTTTCTGTTAACAAGTTAACTTCTGCACATGTAAGAAATCAGATATTTTAGTAGAATCTGAGAGTGAATATTGTTTTACAAAAATGTGACAGAATGATCCAGTGGAAGAGAGAAAATGAATTTTGCCTCATTTCTCTTTAATTTTGCTATTATGCCTGAACAAGATTAAATCCGTCTGTTTCTGCATGGGCAATATGATATATTGGTTGTGAACACACGTGAACACATGCTTAGCAAAGGCCACTGTGAGCATCAGTACTTTATCATATCAAGTATTTTACTTTATCTCCCAGTTTTAATTTTACAGCTGAACAGAATCCTGCAATACCTTGACACATTATGAGTCTTTTCTAAGAGCTGTTTAATGTCTTGGTATCTGAGTGCTGTAAGACGAAAAGCTTATCTGTTTTGTTCAGGCAGAAGGTAGAAGAGAATGATTTAAGGGGTTTATGACTCAAAAAAAATAATCCTGGTGAAAGGCTTTATCTGAATGTTGTTTAACACATTTCTCTGAACACTGGCAGTCTGATTTCTTCCAGAAAAATTCTGCTCATCTGGGGCATTGCTTTGTTTCTGATGCCTGACATGAATGTGGGTATCCTGAGATGCTTCTCGCAGAGACTCTCTGTGGGGAAGAGGCACACGCTACACCTTGCAAGCTTGCCTTGAGGTAGCAAAGCACTTTATGGGTCCATCTGACTATCAGCTGAAACTATCCTGAGAATCTGTAATACTGAATGTCTAGGTTCTTTTATTGATAGCATTAATATTTACATTGTGGGCTCTCACTTAAGGAAGGGCTTCACATGAGTTATATCTTTGAACTGTTGGGTATATCAATAGCCATGATTTTTGAATAACATTTCAGTCATTGAACTTTCTCAAGGACTCAAAGTTCTTTATTTTTAAAATTTTAGGAAGGAATTAACACACCAATAAGTAAATCAGAAATACATTGTCTTAGCACATTGCTAAGAGACTCAGCTTTACCTAACAGTGGTATTTAACATACCAGTATTTGAGATAATGAGCTATTTGTCCCATTGTTCATGTGATCCGAATGATACATTATCATAATTTAAGGTTTCTGCTGTTTAATTTAAACTTGAATTTGCAAATTAGATAAGCCCCTTGTCTGTGTTTGCCTTTCCACTGTTTTGACTCATCCTACTGTAATAAACCGAACAGACATAAAGACCAACTTCTTTGCTCTATAAACCAGTGCACATAATGTTCCTTTAAGTGCAGATCAATGTCTTTCATTTCTCAGCTACCTGCATATCAAAAATACGTCTCAGCTGTCAGCTCACCTTCACCAAGGCAGTCTTCTCTGAAATGCCTTGTATATCCCAGGCAGACTCTGAAACTGAACCTCTAAATCAAAAGACAAAAGGAGATGGATTAATCAATAAGGATGCTTTCATTTTCTCTATTTTTTCCCCAGGCTGAATCCCCAGACACAACAATCAAATCAATCTTGTCTAAGCTGTACCAAGGCCTATAAAGGCTACTTGACATAGATTCTGGCTCTCACACAGGCGTGACAGTCGTGCTTTTTTCTCTCTTTCTCTCTCTCTTTCTTTCTTTAAGTAGTCTTGATTTGGGATTCTCTGCAGGAGAAAATGATAGAACATCTCCCTCCACCCTTCTATTTTGTTTCTGAATACTTCCTTCTTTCAAAATGCTGTTCTATCACAGTGCTAGAATGAGACTTGACAGACTATAAAATTATTTAGCTCACTCATTGCTTAACAAGGCTTGTTTTGGGAGGTTGATAAACCCAGTGATCCTTAAAAAATGTCACATGCAAGCATATCACTCCCATTCAAGTACTGGCAGAAAATTAGAAACTACAAGCATCTCTCTGTGCACTAAATTGTCCTTGGACATGTTATCAAAAATTTCTCTTTTACTGCATCAACTAATTATTTTTTATTAACTAAAATTTGCAACACAGGCAAAACTGTAAATTTCTGAGTTACATTTTGCTATTAAAATTGTAAAATTTTCCTTTGTAACTACAAATGCAGCCAAATTGTTCTTAATATTCCAGGTGGAATCTTCCGAGTTTGTTTTAGGGTTCCTGCCAAATCTGCCTTTAAGCATGAGTTTTTTTGGCCTATCATATGATACGAAAATTATTTAGCAAAAAAGAAGAGTATTTTAAGGAATTGATGAAAACTATGTGTAAAGGTGGTCCTGTTGATAAAGTGTATTGGGATATCCAATAAACTTGGAGAAAATCCCTTAAGCAAGTCAGATGTTATGAGAGAGGATACTTTAGTTCAGAAGAAAATATGTACAGTCTTCTGATTTTCTGGCATGAAGATAATTAATGAAGCAAAGAGGAAAGAATATGTAAAAACATAAGAGGAATATGCAGTCAGCTCAGTGCATATCTGATGAGTGTCCTGTTTTCTAGGTGTTTTACCTCTTACTTGTATCTGGTAGTTCTCATGGTATTAAAACCAGCTATGCTAACTTAAATGACCAGAAAACAGGTTCAAAACAAATAAAATTAAGGTTTTTTCTCATACTTAGCAATTAGTGAAACTCCTTGACACAGAGTCAAAAAGATGCTGGAAATGCTAATGAGTTCTGGAAAGAGAGATTTGAGCAGGAAATGCAGGTCAAGAGATTCTAAACAAAAAGGTGAGATACAGCCTGCAGGACAAGAGCACCTTCATGGGCAGAGCCCTGAAAGCTGAGAAGGGAACTATGTTGAGCTCTCTTCCTTAATGAACTTAAATTTAGAAACAAAGCAAATCCCTTTCTTGTTTTAATCTCTTACAGTGAAAGAAAATGTTGTGTGGAACAGCACCTTTTTTTTT
>VZTI01002865.1:0-95952 GCA_013397865.1 Struthidea cinerea | reverse complement strand
CAGCTATTTAGATAGTATATAAAGGTCTTGTTTCCTTTGGCTAACACAGACATATAGGTTTGCATACTGTCTACCCCAAAATGTTCATCATGTAAAGCAACATAAAGCAAACAATCGCAATAAATGGAAGTGACAATAAGGAGTATGTTTTATAATACTGGACCCATGTGAGTGCACATTTCCTGTCTAAAGCATGCAGTATTTGCTTGTTTTTGTCTCCCCAGAATAGCTATCCACCGTGCTTGAGTGCCAGTCCATGCAGAGTTTGGGCCAGGTTTATTTTAGAAACGCAGTAGAAGAAAACAGGGAAATATATGTGCTTTAGGTGGCATGTAGGTTGGCATCTCTGATGAGGGCAAGATTAAATTAACAAAATTGTCAGCTAGAAGAAGACTTTTTCTATTTTGTGGGACTAGCAATGACTATGAAACCCTAGAGTGTCGTTTCATTGAGTCAGTTTTCATGTCTTTAGGCAGTGAATTAATTTACCAAGTCTATGGGAAAATTGTTAAGAGTGTTAGCAATTTCCTCATAAAAGGGAATCCTCCTAACTTTTATCTATTTTATGGGATATGAAATATGTCTTATAAATATAGTTCTAGAAGTTTGTGATGTATTATACCAGCATCAATACTGAAACTTCTCCCTGTTTCAATCTAGACACTTAATCATAATACAGTATCTCCCACTGCTATACTTTCCTACTCTTCCCACCAATACTAATTCTCTTTTTCTAATTTAGTCAAAGCCCAAGACACTCAATTAGGAACTGGGATTATGGATTTGTCATATAAGTTCTGTTAATTGTCTTTTATGGACCGGCATGGTACAACATTTATGTTGAGTACACTAAAAGCATTTGAGAGTATACTTAAAGTATTCTAATAGTTTGCTAGCTGTGTTGTATGTTCTCAGGAAATGCAATTAGAAAATACATAACATTGCATCTGTCATGGAAAAGAATCATAATTCCCTTGTTATACCTTTCTCATGTCAGACGCCATAGTAATTACATCATTTGATAATTACTCACTCTAACAGATTATACACTTCCAAGTCATATAATTTCTTTTGTGAGCAAGATAGCATTGCATAATTGTCAAATGACCCAGTGGAAAATTAATGCACTGATTACTGTTACTAATCTTAATTATATATTTATAGCTTTATTAAATGTACAAGGATAAAATTTCCCCAAATACCTAAGGGATTTAGGATATAGATCCAATACAAAAAATTAAAGAAGGCTTTAGATAGAAACATGGTCCCAAGGTAAATAAAACTGAACTGTATTCTAAATTCCTATTAAGTACCTGCCTAATCATGCAAGTACTGAAATCGGTAATTTTCTTCCTTTTTAACTTAAAAATTCCCTTTGAGTTCTACTGCTGTGCAAGCCAGAACTTCTTATATCTAAAGTCTGTAAATTAGCTAGTTGTTTGTCTTCCATCCCCATACTAATTTAAAAAAAACAAGCCAAAACAACTGCTCTTGGTAACTGCTTCCTTGTCTTAGTGCTTCTTTTCTATACAGTGTCTTCAGGGATGGGCTCAGTACTAAAAGAGACATTTGGTTGTATTTCTTCCTTTTGGATTTACCCTTAGGACCTCTGGCTAGAACTCGGATTTTGCTCAATTTTTAGAGTGCCTACCACATGTGTTAGAATTTATCTGCAGTCAGATGACAGATGCAGGGACAGCCCAACTGTCTATTCTTGAAATCATGACATCAGGCAACTGGGGTGACCCAAAATCCTTATGGGTGCAGTTGTTAGAAACATGAATGGGATTTGTGCATAACCGATAGACTGAACTTGCCTCCAAAGGATATATCAATGTTTGGAACTTGTCCTGCGTGTGAGCTGGAACTCAGATTCTTTTGTCATGGTTAGTGGGGATAGTTTCCCACTGGCAAGGAGATCTGTGATCTGGGAGTGGCTTGTTCATCCTACAGGGAAAGCAATGTTTAGGGCTCTGTCTCCTGCTTTACAGTACTTATTTGGTTCAAAGTCTTGTGTTGTGGAAATATTTTAAAATCAGTCCACTGAAATTTCTGTATAGTTGCAGGGGCACATAGTGTTCAACAACCGGTTCTTCTGGTCAGTATTGTTGGCACTTAGAAAATGCCAAAAGATACTACCTGGTGCCAGCCTTTAACTGTCGAGTGGAAAAAAAGCATAGCTTCATTTCTACTGCTGTAAGATTTTTAAAAGATGCATTGGTCATTACTAATGATGTCACAATATTTTATTATAGGTTACATATGAAATTGCTGGTGCGATAGAAAAAAATAAAGATTCCCTTTCACAAAATCTCATATTTGTAATGAAAAGTAAGTAAATGCTTTTGTGGTTACTGTTGTTAGAAATCAAGATATTATGATTCGATTTTAATTTTCATTTTAGTTTTAAGAGACATTTATATATATTTTATTTCCAGTAAAAAAAAGTCACCCTCATCTTTATGAAGTATATACGTACAGTATTGTTTGAAATATGCTCTAATTTAAAAGCTTTTAGATTCATGAACATAAAGCATCTTTATCATGTGATGTGATGTAAAGAACAAGAAGGTGTAGTATGATAGGTGAGAATGACTTACACAAGACAATGAGTATGAACTAAAGCAAAAATAAAGCTCAGAAAATAGGGAAAGGGAATTAGGCTCCCAAAATCATAGAGGCTGCAGTGGGATGTGCTCCTCTGCTCAAGTACCCTTCTAAAAGCAGTAACTTGTGGGTGTTCTTATGTTTTTAAGTGAATAGACATAAATGTCCATTGAAATGCAAAATTAAATGCCTCTCGGTGTGCATGTTGTATAATTATGCCTAATAATAGTGCAATTAATTAATTAATTAATTAATCATAATTAATGAGTCATAATTGGATTAATAAAAACCTGTATCAATTCTCCTTTCTCTGAAGAAAACCAAAACATTTTCCTCAGGGAAATGCTAGTGCACCCTGAGGTGTCATTTGTCTTCTCTTCAACCACTGTAGTGTTTTTCACTTAATATATTTCTTTCCTTATAAATAGAGGCCTGCTGTTAAAAGGCATTGTGTTTTAGCAATTTTACTGTAATATTAGCCAAACTCCCTAGTAAAATAATTGATGCATTTTAAACACAAAAAGTGTACATTCAGAATGAAGAAAGAAATGAAAGAAATTATCTTGAATATAATCCTAAGAAGGTATGACAACTTCCAGTATGTTCAATGAGAGCAGTCTCCCATTCTCTCACATAGTCTCTTTCTGCACTTTCATTGCTATTTTGTGTAATCAGCTATGCAACTGTTAAAAGACAAGAATGGAGGATTGGATTGGATATAAAAGGTTTAATAGGATGAGGGTGAGTATATGTACAACTGAGGAGTCATAATAATAACAATTATAAGTAATGGAAAAATTCTGTGAGCAGAATATTTACAAACATGTAAGTCACTTGAGGGCTAAATTCCTTCTTTTTTAAATGACTTGGGCTTAAAACCTGTTGATTGTCAGTGACACATTTTCCTCAGAGTCAGTTTCATAAGTTGTGTAGGTTTATAACTTAAGTCCATGTTTCCTTTGGTTTTCATTGAATTTTGTTTCCTTAATCAAAACTTTTAACTATAGTAACATTAAAGTAATGTGTATATATGTGTAAGAAGGTGGAACATACCTGCCTGAAAATTATCAGAAGAGAATACTGACAAAGGATGTATCTGTTTTAATTTGAAAGACGTAATTTCTATGCCTTTCCTAATCCTACTTATTACGTTTTAAACATTTGACTATTGATGCCCACTGATTGTGCTGAAATAATTTCAGTTATCTGCTTCAATATCTTCCTCATAATTTTAATGCTCTTGTTAAGGAATAGTAATCTCCACAGAAAAAGGGAAACAAATCTATTGCATTCAAGCCTACAATAAGTAACCTTTAAACAATTATTAAAGAGCAAACTGAGGATTTTTTCCTGCTATGCTAAACTATTATTTATGATGCTTATTCCATTCACCTTTCTGTTTTTTGGGGTTTTTTTTGTTTATTCATATGATGGGTGTGATCATAAGGCAAATTTATTAGTTCTTAAAAAAAAATGTAACAAGAATTCAGGGTGGTTAATGATGTAGCACACAACAGGTTCTTAACGCTTATTGGTGCTGTGGCAGTACAAGCAATTATCATCTTCATCTTAAAAACCCTGTGGCCATAAATTCATAAAGGATAATTAGACTGAAATTAGGATAAAATATGCTATCTGTCTTAAAATTCTGATTTTTTTTTTTTAAAGCACCTCTTGGAAGTGTATTTATTTTGTACAAATAATAATATATATGTATGGTATTGTCTTTTTTCTGTAAATGTTTTTAAGTGTGGTCTTGATGTAGAGAAACCCAATTTTCTTCAGTTCTGTCCTTTGCCTTGCCTTTTTTTTAAATCCCTTCTCATATTTTGTGTATATATAATTCTTTAGTGCAGTGAGTGTCTATAATTTATTTCTGTCAAGTGCCCTGATTGTTTTGAAATACTACATGTTAGGAAATTGTGCAGAACTCATCTCTTACATTGCTTTAATAGATGCATAAATTGGGAGTCTGTAATGGAACAAAATTCAGAGGTGATGATCCCCTAAGTAATTAAGTTTAGACAGATCAGTCTGAAAGGTTTTGGTTTTTGCTCTCTATTTGTTCAGCACAGGACCTGAATATGTTAAAAATAGTGTTGCTGTTTTCAGATATTGAATGTTCTTTGATAACTTTGATAATGCTCATTTTTTGGTTTGTCCATTTGTTTTAGGTTTGTGTATTTAATTCTCTCGTACTGTATGTCTTTTTACTGACAAATGCAATGTAAATAATTTTCTAGCTTGTATTTTATCTTCATGCATTCCTTTCTTTTTTATTTTCAGCTAGTGAAAACGTGGTCATCAATCAATTGTTCCAGTCCAAACTGACACAAACTGGATCACTTGTTCCTCCATATCATTCCCTTAAAATCAAAGGATGTAAAGCAGCCTTGCTCAGTAAAAAACCATCTATAACCTGTGCAAGTGGAGAAGCAAAGAAGTATATTGAACTCAGCAAGGTAGGAATTTAGGATTCT
The DNA here is from genome assembly GCA_013397865.1 of Struthidea cinerea. NCBI lineage: Eukaryota > Metazoa > Chordata > Aves > Passeriformes > Corcoracidae > Struthidea > Struthidea cinerea. The sequence goes on along the minus strand of VZTI01002865.1, from coordinate 90,865 downwards.
TTGCTCCTTGAAGATTTTTCTTTTGTCATTTCTGAAATCATATTTTTCTCTGCTTCATCCTCTGTAGCCATTAAGCTATTAAAATTATTTAGTATTTAGTATCAACACTAAAGCAGCAAAAGTGCGAAAAGGTTCTAATTTATGAGCACTAATACTTCTGATTCAAGAATCTCTTTCTTGGACTCTTTGAGCAGAAGGTCAGACAAGACGATGAGGTCCTTCAAGCCTGAATCATTCCATGATTTCCTGGTTCCAGGGCTTATTAGCAATGAATGCAATCTTATGAATTTTTGGCTGTATTGGAACACTTCTTTGTTTTGTCTCCTTGACTGACTTTATGATGAATAGTTGAGTAAATTAAGACATAGCAAGTGCAAAAATAAAATCTTAATGTCCTTATTATATCAACATGAGAAGATTTCTGGTTTGCTAAATATGGTTTTGTGTGGTTTTGTATGAAGATCAAAATTTAAATTTTGGCCAACATTGTTATTTTAAGTGGTCTCTTATATGTAAATTTTCCCAGGCAGTTTGAAACCAAATCAAACTCTCCTCATTTCTGAACTTGTCTTTTCCTGCTAGCTAAGTCAGACAAAAAAGTTAAAAAAAAAAAAAAAAAAAAACCCAAACACCAACAAACGACAAACCAAAACAAAAAAAGAGGGGAACAGGAGGGAAACTTTGAAGATTATCAGAAAATTAATTGTTCGAGTCACGCGGAACATCTCTCTTGAAGAGAAATAATGTGATTTACTGAGTTAATTCATGACAGAGCTTTGGAATTCATCCTTCTAGAAAAGAAGCATGCACTTCTCACAATACATCAGCTGCCTCACCAGGCTTCTTGAATCTTACAACTCTATTTTTGGTTTACAGCTGCATAAAATTGATTCTGTCACGGGATTAAGGAGCCTGCTCTCATGTGTCACTGTGGAAGGCTTTGAACATCCATAGAATAGCAATGGGACTTTCCTTATAGTCCCCCTGCTGGTAGCAGCATAATTCCCGACTACAGTTCTTGTCAGTAATCTCAGTGGAAAAACTTAAGTTGAAGTGAATGGTGTTGGTTTAAGGCTATATTTAGCAAACAGCTGAGGCATTACAAGGTGCATTAAGGTGCCTTTCCACTGTAGTAACAGCTTCCTTGAGGAGGTTTCCTAAGGATGTGAAAAAGATCCTAGTCCCATACATGGGAGGAAATATGAGAAGCACATTTAAGTTAGAAGCCTAATCAAACCAGGGCAAAACACTGCGCATTTGGGATCTCTGAAGTTATGCTGGTTTTGACATATCCAGAATAGCTTTTAACCTGCAGTTACTCTTTTGAGAGACAGAAGACATTTTCAGTTCCTTTGGGAAGCATGATATCTGAAGTCAGAAATTTCAGATTCAGTGAGAATGCTGTAAACCTTTCGGCATTAGTTGGAAAGTGGGAAAAATTTCATCCTTCATCTGTCTGCAGAGATAAGGATGGCTTGGCTTCTCAAACACGGGCTTTGGGAAGAGCTATGCAGGTGAGACAGAATACTGTGTTGTTTATAGGTACTAAGTTGGCCTAATTTTGGCAAGGTACTGTGCTGCCCTGCAGGACTGGAGCAGAACTTTAGGAATCTAAGCTGTTCCAGCAGCAAAAAGCAACACCTGCTTTTTTGGAGTAGGTACTCAGTGCAGAAGCTGGAAGCAGGTAAGGGCTTAAATTCTATTGTGGATCAAGCCCACATCTGTAACTGTGCTGTCCCAAATAATTTCTTCCCTTTTTCAATACAGACTTGAAAATATGCTGTGATGGACTGAAATAATGTTGGTTTGTTATCTTATTACTGTGATTGGAAATGCAATGTAAGGGCTTTTTTCTTATCTACTTAGAATTTAAATTATTGTATGTTGGATAATCATAACCACTGCATTTTTAGTGGAGTTTATCCACAGGTTAAAGGTAACAAAGAGAAGCAAAGAAAAAATGGAAAAGAGGAGGGTGAGAAGGAGAGACATTAAGGCAAATTTTGTCAACCAGAGAATGACATTCCTTTTATGTCTGAAATTTGAGTCACAACATACATCATACTGTAGGCAGTGAGAAACATAAAATGAAAGCTACATGTGGTGCTATGTACAGGCAGTCACTAGATCCCATCATATCCAGGGAAGGGAAGCAGGCAAAGTTAAAGTCAAGTAGGAGTTTGTTGTGAGTCCCCTCCTCTTTCATCTTGTAACTGCAATCCAAGTTAATTGCTAGGTTATATAATTATAAATGTCTCTAAGTATGACCGTGTATCTGTTTACCTTTACTCTGTTCTTGATGTTGAGCATGCTGGCACAAGTAAGGATAGTCTGCCTCTTTGAACTAACACAAGCATGGTAGGATCCAAGACAACAATGCATCCGTTCTAAGACATGAACAGATCTGTTAGCTCTCCAGAAGTTTGGAGCACATAAGGAGTCATAGGAATTTGGGGATGCCAGCTCAAGCCTCTGTGACTTATGAAGATTACGTCCTCTTTTCAAATAAAATATATCTTCAGTGACACTCTCACAACTCTTACTGACATCAGTTCTTGCTCCCTTGTTTTTCTGTAATCTTTTCCTGGTACATATTTTGGCTCTGTTGTCTTCCCCTCACTTATTTTGGAAGAATTAGTATGTTCATACAGCAGAAGTCTTTAGAGATTTTTTCAGAGGACATTTTAGCTTCTTAACAGAGATTACGAAATTACACATATGTCGCTGTGCGCAGCACTAACGGTGAGGAACGACACACACGTTCAGGAGCAATAATAACCCATTTATTGAATTATAAATCAGTTTATATTACTTGGGTCACCAGCATGGCATAAGGTCATTGGTCACCAACCATCACCTCCCGTACCGGTTGTCTAAAACCTTTCAGAATATTTTCTCACACAATATCATAGCAATATTATACAACACATATATGTATTTTTTTTTTCTGTAGATTAGAGGTACAAGATATTCCAATATAAATCTATATATTAGAGGGTAGTAGAGAGGTACAGTGTTGGTGATATAGCCTTTTTCCTTAGCCCGTAGCTGAAGATTGAAGATGTCCAAGTTTGGAGAGTTTGAATTAAGTTAATTTTTTGTCTTTGCCTTTTTCCTTTGTTCTCTCTCTCTTGTTCTGAAACAAATATTTATTTCCCATGGGAAGTCATATGTAACACAGATCAGGCAGGACTTTTAGCTTCTAAAGCGTTTTTGCTGGATCTCCCACTAAGTCAGGAAACAATCTTGGACTATTGATTTAAATATTGAGAGAAAGGGGTGACGGCATTATCCATAGGTGGAGAAAATTCTGTTTGGGTAATATTCCTCAGTTATTTTGTAAACTTTAACTGAAAAGTGTCATTGGCATACTAGTGGGTTTTTTTTAATGAGAAAAAGAGGAACAAGCAGATCTCTTTTACTTTTTAGTTTTGAAGTTGAGGGTGAATTTGCCTTTAAAATCTTATTGCATCCTAGTAAGTGAAATAAAAAAGAGCTCCAAAGTTTAGCATGGTGAGTAGAAAATTGCTTGCGCTACAATATTTTTGATGGCTTGAGTGGGCCAAGCTGAGAAAATGTATGCTTTTTTGATAAAACTGGAAAAAGGAGTAGGCCAGAACATGCTGACTCAATCGAAAGGGATTTTTATGGGGTAAGTGGACTGAAGAAAGGTGATGGAAGAGTCAGAGGTGAAAACGCTGTCATTGATAAGGAGGTTTAAATCTCACAAGGTTTGCCAAATCCTGGAATGCAATAATTTTGCCAGCTTTTCTGTAGGAAGTTTAACAAAAGTCCCTAAATTCTGAGATCACTTTTAGTACAATTATTGCCATTTTAGTCTCAAAGATAGGAAATAGAGCAGTGAAAAATAAGTTCATTCTTCACTCCCAATTCTGATGTATGGGGTAACATTGGTTCTAATGAGATAGGAACTTATTGATAATTTATGTCCCTAATAGGTGAAAATGTGTTAAAAAGGAAGAAGTTTAACTGTGTTCATGTTTTTGTTCATGTTCATTTGCAAGAAATGAGAAGAGTTTTTAAAAATATTTATATTATTGTTTTGCTGTCAAGATTTTTTTAAATGATCTTCACTCTTATATTTAGTCACTTAAACATCTGCCAAAGGCATAAGGCATCTTACAGAGTTACAGAATTATGCTGCTTCTAGGCAGACTCTGTGGGATACTGCACAAGTCCTGCTTCTGCAATAGAGTTCCAAAACATATTGGTTTGCCCAGTTATTTGTACAAGGTATATTATTTTTATATTATATGTAGCTGCTTCTGAAATCAAAACTTACCAGTCATGGCTCTGCAAATACCTGAGGATAATTATCCACTTTCCCATTTCTTTCTGAAACTCAATCCTTGTCTATGGCACAGTGTTTGTATAAACTTTTGCCTTCATTAGTAAATTGCAACAATGACAATAAAGGTGTACTGCCTATCTTGAGATAAAATTGTTGCATGTGTGGTTTTCTCTTCCACAGCTGCTGAAAAAGAAAGGAACATCCTCATTTCTTCAGAGACTGGAACGAGGGGGCCCGACCACTGTGGCAATACAGCTCAGGGTCAGTGAACTTCTTATGGGCAGAAATTTGCAAAAAAAAAAAGTCCAGGTATTTTAAAGGCAGGATGACCCTCTGCAGATTGCAATGGAAATGTTTGAGAAAGCCACTTGCATGATCTGGTGAACCCTTTTGAGAAAATTATGTTAAAAAGTTAGGAAGAGCATATGTGTTGAACAATTGTCTTTACTGCACATGAATGAGTGATGATTCTTTGTTTGTTTGTTTGTTTTTTCCCCAGAAATCACTTGCAGATATTATAGGGAAGCTGCAGAATTGCACACCACATTCTGTTCATTGTATAAAGCCTAATAACTCCAAGTTGCCAGATACTTTTGATAATTTTTATGTGTCTGCTCAACTGCAGTATATTGGTGTCCTAGACATGGTCAAGATTATACGGCATGGGTATCCAATACGTCTCTCTTTCACAGACTTCTTGTCAAGGTAAATTCTTTCAAGTTTCATAAAATCTTTTTTCTTACCTGAAGTACAAAGCCTTCTGTCATGTTCTGGTACTGCTTGCAATGTTGTTTTGCTTATGAGTCTTTCAGACTTTTTTCAGAGAAAATCTTGTCTGCCTGCAAGGGGTGTAGGCCTGTTATTTTTTAATTGAAGGAATCATGAACTTTAGAAATATATTTATGAATTTACAAATTTATAAAATTTATATTGATATGTCGAATCATGTATGTATATTTATAAAGATCATCAGCAAAATTTATTAAGTTTTAAAAGCATGACATCATAAAAGAGCTCCTTTTTTAAAATTTTTAAAATACAAAATATTGTATATTGTCTGCAGGTAATTAAAAAGGAGAAAGATAAATAGTCTAATTTTTCAGGTTTCTAGGTGTAGGTGTCATGGGTTTATTATTTGTATTTCATAGGCTAGGATTTGTTTAAGCATGGTCATGAGTTACTAATGCTCATACCACAACTCCATTTTTATTATTGTTGTTAGAAATCCGTGACATAGTGACTTAATGTGAAAAGACAAAAAGGTCTGCTTCTGTCTGAAGGCAAAAATCTTGTTCCTCATTCCCAGTTCAGTATTGGGGTTTTGGGTCACTTATATTCTCAAAAGTTTCAGGAAAGAACAAGGACTGCCTTGTCCAAGAAGTATTTGTTTAGCAGCCTCGTGCACTCAACACAAGTTCCTTCTCTCTGCATGTTCTACTCCTTGATTAATATATCAACCAGTTATGACCTGGCCTTTGTACTACTTTACTTCTGAAAAACAGCTGCTTACACATGAAAGTGCTTACACTTTCAGTTGCCTTCTTGGAAAAAGTTGTGGATGTTAAATTACTGCTTGGGCAGAAAGTTTTTCTCTCCGTAAGTATTCAAAAAGTGAGGAGCATAGGAGTTTACATTTCCATCTGTTTCATAAGTAAACTGTCTCTGTCCTACCACAATATTCATCCTCCAGTGTGAATTGAGCTGGATCAGCTGGTTGAGGAGAAGATGCACGTAATGGGAGATTTGGGAAAGCTTTCAGGTTCTGAAGTTGTGTGGGCAATCTCCATATAGCCATTTCTGTATAACTGAACTGGACCTTCAAGGTACTGTTACATGAGCACAGCACCACAATTTTTTCTACTGTTAGATCCTTACTGTGATTTTTGGCAGATATTTGCTTCCTTGCCACCCAGCCTTTTTCATTGCAATTCCCAGATACAAGCTGGGATTTACCACAGGCTTAGGATCAATCCTGGTGGGCAATATGGAGGTTGCTGCTCTCTTTTGGAGGGTAAAGGAAACTAACCATGTGTACAAAGGTAATTTTCAGTGCCAGAGAATGGCACTCTTAACAGTATGGCACAAGTCTGGCATATTTTCTTAAGTTTGAGAAGTTTTGTTAAAAATACCATTTCAGTCTTTTTCATCCACACCTTCAAGTACCTCCCAAAGACAAATTTTTACATAAAATTCTAGAGGACATCTGGTGTGTCACAATAAATGTTCATTTGCAGTAATAAGGGTAAAACAAGAATAGCAGAAAACCCCAAAAATATGATGCCAGCAACATTTATGCTATTACTTTAAAGTGTTCTAGTTTTGTTACTCTGCATCTTTATCTCTTTTCCTCCACAATAAATTACCTTTGCAGGTTCTTTGCAGCTGAGCCCCTGCCATTTTTACATATTTGCACCAGGTCATAATAATTTTATTGTTATACATGAAATGAATTAAACAGTGATGGGGCTAGCATGGTGTCACCGAAAATGAAGTTCATTTTATAATATTACCTGTGAATATATGTTGAACCTATTCAGGTGTTAGCAATAATCACTCTGCATAAAACCTCTCAATACTACTGAATTTTTAGACTTGAGTACAAATAGGAACACAGAGCTCTTGGTCCAGCAATATTGAAAAAGACCATCAGCATTGTGAAGCTTTTTATAGTAGCCATCCATGCCACACAGGCCATAGCTTATCTTCCTTTGTACAAGAATGAATTTTTCACTTTAGTCACCATGACAAGTTAACCTTCATATTCACATTCAGTGTATTTGGATAACTCCTTCCATTTAATCATTTAAGACCGTGGCTATTTGTTCTTTTATTGGCTGAAAGTATGAAATTTTTAAGCAGAAAATATATTAGACTGCATTTCAACAGTACTGTCAGTTCTTAATGCTGTATGTTTTTTGAGCCAAGAGACTACAGGTAAGAAAGGAATACTGAATTCAGAGTTTATGACTCACCTTTTCAAAAAGTTTCCTAAAAGACTCTCACTTGTGTTACATCTCTGTATTGCCTTGGTAACTGGACAGGATATTTTTAGAAACCAGATCATTAGTTTTGTTGATTTTTTGTTAATTGTATTAGTTTTGTTGGCTGTTCAGCCAAACTCTGGTCCTGTCTTACTATTCATTGATTGAAATGAGAAATGATTTTGTCATATTTCCATATAGGCTTGCAGTCCTGAAGCTGATAGAGTTTTTCACCTTTCAAATTTTTATTTTGCCGTCAAACTGGTGTGTGTAGTATTCTAAAGAGAGTTTGTGGCTGTGATCCCAACTTGAATTCCCAAAAGATAGGGAATTATTATCCTCCCTCACCATCCCTGTAGTTTTTGTGCATTTACTTTTTGGGTCTTCCTTATCAAATAGGTCATGTGGTCAGAATTTTAAAAAAGTTATTAATTAAAAAATTAAAACTCTTTTTTGCTGGCTTATAAGAAGACAGGATGTTTGTATTAGGGGGCTTTGTGGAAAAGGGATGGAATATTGGAACACCTGGGTATTCTATCAGCAATCAGACAGTAGCAGTGCATTCTTAATTGGATGAATTTGAATAAATTTCTATTGATATCTAATTAGGGATTAATATGGCTTGTCTTTAACATGTTTATGAGTTCCACTTGAACTCCTACAGTAGCTTAAGGAGAGTAGCTAAGGAAAGGTCATATTTTGTAAGAGCCAGTCTTCCTGGGCTGCAAAGATTAGTCATTACTTCTGTTGCTATCCTTTTGGATATACTGGTTCTGCTTCTGTCTTACCAAATTAAAGCTGACAGCTATGAGGTGAACCCCTCAATCACCAAAGTTTGTTGATCAGAAGAGAAATCTTGTGGAAATTCTGGTTATTAAATGGAAGCTGTGACACTTACTCTCAATGAATATGTAATAAAAATGAGAATTCGTAAGGTCAGATGCTATTAAATCCTGTAAAAATCATATATGTGATTTTAACAGATTTGCCAACTCCAGATGCAGTGTTTCTGCTTAATCTACCTGCAGTGTTGGCTCAATTTCTAAGGCTCTGTGAGCAGAGAGACAGGGATCAGTTCTTACCTTATCTTAAAAATAGAAAATTTTAAGTAACATGCATTTTACACTCCTGGAAAATTCACCCATGTATTTTGCTTAATATCTTCAGAATGGTTCTCAGTGGACTATATTTTTAAATTCTAGCTTTGCTTTTTAAGTCAAGGTAGTGGCACAAACAAATTTTTAAAGGGTTTAAAGTTTCCAATTTGCCACCCAAATTGCACACATAGGTAAAGTATCCTCAAATATCTTTTTTCCTGGAAGAAAGAAAACAGTAAAATGGCCATGGAATTAGGAACTGTCTGCAGATGGCTGTTTCTTTCCAATACTTAGTGTTTTGATATCTTATTTAAAATGATATCTAATTTAAAATTATTCTAATTTAAAATATATCTAGTTTAAAATAAGATACACAAAAAGCACATTAGTATAAACTAATTGTGGTTTTGTTAGTCAGTGCCATGAAAAAAGAAAAGTAAGTATCAAGTGTCTGCTCTGTTTCCAGTGCAGAATAATAGGGCTCAGAAACTCTCTGGGGCACAAACAGAGCCTCGTTATACAAGCTTAATATCTAGAATCTAATCTCTTTGCATCAATTAATAAAATGGATCCTGGCTGACTTTTGTGTCATTCCCCTCACGTGGTGCTCAAGGAAGACATGTAAAAGCCATTTGGAATATAAATTTTTAAAAGTAATTATAGTGATCAAAGACCCACGAGGTGAGCTCAGCAAAGTACAAGAGTACAGCTGTTCAAGCACGTTCAGGTAAAAATGAGGCAGTAAGATGCTCTGTTCCACTCCCTCTGAAAAAATTTTTTGGTACCATCCTCCTCTATAAACACTCCATGTTCTCTAAATTGAGCTAGAAATTAAAATTAATTTTTCCTCTCTATTTCTTCTTCGATGTTGTTCACCAAGTTGCTGAACTATACCCAGTTCTTTTCGCTGTACTTCAGTTTCCCTGCCCAAGGAAGAATTTATGCGCTACTAACTTAGAAACTGAGGTTCACATGTCCCATCTTTCTTGTGTCTGGGATATTGCTTAGCAGTGGAGACTGCAAGGTCCAGTTACACAGGTCCTTAAATGAGACATCTGTTTTAGCCTTCCCTGCCACTGTTACAGGAAACACTCAGAGCTGTTGCAGCTCAGGATAACCTCTGTGGATTGTTGGAACTGATAAGCAAATTGAGCCTTTCACTTAGCAGATGAGAATGGCAGGATTCCTTTGGCAAATCCATGTTGTTCAGAAAGCCCAAATTCTTGTATGATGTTACTTGCATTTGTTTCTGCACTTTTTTTAGTGTTTTTTGGAATTTCATTACTATCTCTCAAGTTTCTAGATGGTCTTTCCTAGGTTTAATTCTATCATCTCACCCCTGTGTTTTCCGTCATGGAGATCCCATCCTGTCTTCTGTTGCTGCTCAGGAAGGAAGAGCAGAGAAAATTTCATAGTGTGAAGGAGAACATGAAGGCTGTATATAGAGACATTTCTTACAGCATTGTTGCAAGAAGAGATAAGTCACTAGAATGTTAAGATTTACTATATCTAATAATCTTTTTAAATGGCTTAAATTGCACCAGTCTAAACTTTAGTTTTACCTCAGCTTATGCAGTCTGAAGCTTTAGTAGTAGTTATTTATCCTGTTAAGACAGTGTCTGATGCTGGCTTGGAGGTACAATATCATACCTTCTTCCTTTTCATCCTCCTCCTCCTTGTCCTCTTTCCTTTCTCCCTTCATCTCTGCTTCATCTTCCTCCTCCTCTTCTTCTTTCCCTTCTTCCCCATCATCCCCTCTTTTTCTCCTTCTCCCTCCTTTAATAATCTAACTGTACTCTCTTATATGAATAAGGTAAAAATATCTAAATCACCACATGTAAGCTTTATTAGGAAAAAAAGGAAATATGGTTAACATTCTGATGATTTTTTTGTTTTAAAGTAACTTCAAAGGATGGGAAAACATCAATTTTAATAGGAAATATTAGGAAGGAAGAATATGGAACACAATGATAATGGATTCTTATGGTAATCATAGCAGTGAGGATAAAACAAGTATGTTCGAAGACTGTTCTAATTACAGGTTTTCCTCTGATTTTAGTATGAAGTTCTTCTTAATTTATTCTTTGAGCTACACTGAACTGCAGTTCCTGAAATCTGTACTTCTAGTCAGGGCAGCATTCATGGATATTGAAATGCTCTAATAGTGGTCTTTACATCAAAACTTCAGTGCTTCAGAGCACTGAAGTATTATTAACTCTTTCAAATAATTGACTTTGCTTAGAGATCGTTCTGAAGAGATATCTTTTTTCCTCAGGAAAGATTATGTTAATGCTGATATCATTGCTTTGTCATGTAATGTCTGTCGTTTTCCTATAAAGCCATTTTTAATAGCTATTTTAATGTTTTCATCAAATTTGTGCTATTAGCTGATGATGTATTGCACAGATGTGTTGTTTATGTTTGTAAATCGCATGTGTGACTCATCATTGTTTATCTGAACTCCCTTTGTCCAGAAGCATTTTGGTGTCCACCTTTTTCTTTCCCCTCTCCCTTTTTTTGCTCTTGAAAGAAGGGAAGTTATAATGTTTTGAAGATATCATTTTTGAACTTAAAAAGTCAGCAGAACATTTCAGTCTCATGAGCGAGTTATTCAGGGCATTAGTGAGAATGATGTACAGAGCAGATTGCAAAGTGATGGGTCATCATCACGTTGGCCCTTTCAGCTTTATTGTCTGCTATGCAGTATCAGTAATCTCCTACAGCACTACATTGATACATGCCATGATACCTTAAATCTTTGCAAGGAGAGCAAGAAGTAATCTGACTGGTGCTACAAAAGCAGTATTTCATTACAGTAGATGTAATGATATCAATTTATATCAAACGGCAGTCTTGCCATTGTGTAGTTTGTTGCTTCAGACCTAGAGCTGGAAGTGATATTTCTGATTGAGGGTAATCATTTTTGTTTGTCTTTCTTTCAGAATGCAAGCAAAGGTGAGTAAATGAAGTATTTTAAAGTCATCAGTTTTGAGGGCACTTTAAATGCAAATTCATAAACCCGGTAATGACTGACTTCCCGGGAGGAATGAAGGTCATTCTTGAAGTTTAAAACTGTGATTTTCAAAATGGCTGCATCCTTGGCAATTTTAGTAATTACTATAGAATCATAGAATGGTTTGGATTGGAAAGGACCTTAAAGATCATGTTGCTCCAAACCACCTGCCATGGGCACCTTCCACTAGACAAAGTTGCTCTGAGCCGCATCCAACCTGGCCTTGGACACTTCCAGGGAAAAGGCATCCACAACTTCTCTGGGCAACCTGTTCCAGTGCCTTTCCAACCCCACAGCAAAGAATTTCATCCTAATATCTAATTTAAACCTGCCTTCTTTCCGTTTAAAGCCACTCCCCCTTGTGCTATCATTACCTGCCCTTGTCAAAAGTCCTTCTCTGGCTTTCCTGTAGGCCACGTTTAGGTACTGGGAGGCCACAGTAAGGTCACTCCAGAGCCTTTTCCTCTCCAGGGTGAACAACCCCAGCTCCCTCAACCTGTTTTCATAGAGCAGGTGCTCCAGCCCTCTGACTCTCTTCGTGGCCCTCCTTGGGACTTGCTCCAACAGCAATGCCCTTCTTGTTCTGAGGACCCCAGAGCTGGACACAGCACTCCAGGTGGGGAATCACAAGGGCACAGTAGAGGGGCAGGATCAACTCCCTTGACCTGCTGGTCACACTTTTTTTTGATGCAGCCCAGGATACCATTGGCTTTCTGGGCTACAAATGCACATTGCCAGCTCATGTCCAGCCTCTCATCCACCAGCACCCCCAATAAAGCATTTGGATAAAGAAGTGTCATTGGTTAAGCCCAGCTGGCAGCTCAACCCCACGTGGCTACTAGCTCGTTCCTTCCTCCCTGGGGTGGGGGAGAGAATTAGGAGAGAAGTCAGAAAACACATAGGTTGAAATAAAAACAATTGAATAGAGAAAACAAGAAATGACAGATAAAGAGCTCATTCTCGACTTCCCATTGGCAGACAGGTGTTCAGCCGTCTCCAGGAAGGTATTTCATCATGCGTGCTGGTGACTTGGGAAGACAAACACCATCACTCTGAATGTCCCCTCTTCCTTTTTCTACCCCCAGCTTATATTTTTTCTTTTCCTTTTACCAACCTTTCTGACCCAATTTAGGATAATTTACAACACTCTAAATTACTAATCCCTCATGAAATCTTACTGATAGGGGTTGATTCTACTGTAAGAGATGACCAGAACCTAGAATGCTCTGACATTCTCCCTGACAAGCCTAGAATTGGAGTAAATCACCCTGGGGAATTTCTGAGATGTAACTAGATATTTGAGACTGTCTTAGGGGCTACAGACCGTTTCAAATCTACTTGCACAATGTGATAGCGTAGTGAGAGTTACCAGGCTACTCATTTTATGGAAAAATAAAATAGCTCTTTCCACATAGTCTGACTGTAGATAGACTATTCTGGTTTACTCCCTTTGGAGTTGTTTTTTTGTACGTGTTTGGCTTGTTTGCTCCATTATCACTGTTAGGTCTTTTTTGATATTTTAAAAACAAAAAATGCACAACATAACTTCATATTCCTATGGTGACTTGTCTAATTAGCCAGGACTTAATTTATAGGGTATAAAAAAAAGTGGTCACTTTCAGGATGGGATTCAGCTGATTTGTCTTAGGTTAATCCATTTTTGCATGTATTTCACAGACTCAGTGTAGCTCCATTCTATGGCAAGGGAAAGAATTAATGCTTTGTAACAGGCTCTAAAAAATCGGAGAACATTTTGGAGATGAGACAGATGCAGTTTTTGAAGCTATACCATGGTATCATCAGCTCTCTAGCCCACAGAATTAGTATTGTAAATACAAATATCAGTCCTTATGTTACACGGCACAGAGTTTGGACTCTGAGGATGATAAAGCTGCTGCTGGTTTTGGGGCTTACTGACAGTGCACAAATGGCTGACTACAAGAGAAAATGGTTTCTCTTTTGACTGGAGCTTTCAGTCAGACACCTGACTTTATTTAGAAGGCATCTAGCTGTATTTTGAAGGCAAAAATAAATATCAGCATGGTTTGCTGGGCGTCTCGAGAATCTTATAATGCAACCCTCATTTGCTAAAGCAATTACAAACGTGTGTAAATGTGTGTGAACTATTGAAGTCAGTTGAATTATTCATGTCTGTCATACACAGCAGTTCAACAAGATTGACAAGAAAAGGGGTCCCTTGAGCAGGAGGATGTAATTAGGTCATTAAATAGTCAGATACAGGGAAATAAAGGTGATATGGTCAGTTAAGTCCGATGGTTCCTAACTTTCAAATGTTTGGTGTGCAGTCTAAATAATCTTACGTATATTACGTGTAGTATAGAGTGCATAAAACTTAGTGAAGGTTCTTGCAGAGTCTATTGTTTTGCACAACAGAGAATGTCCCAGCTTTTAGGCTGTTTCAGTAAGAATCTTGAGGTATTGTTCTCCCTCCACTTTTAGGTGCATACAACTACATTAATTTCCTTAGGCAATCATAACTCTATTGGGCATACACAAGCGTAATTCTGGCTGAACTGTTTCAGCAGTTCTTGTGGTTTTCTTTAACTTGAAGATCTGTGAAATTTTAAAATGTTTATTTCATTTTTAGATTTAAGTGCCACCCTTGGTACCTCTGGTTTCCACTAGCACATGACATTTCTTATCCCTCAGATTTTACTAAGTGTTTATTAGATCACTAAATAACCCTTATAATCCTTATAAAATCCTACACGTGTTTGTGAATTTTAAAGCTTGTGCTATTTCTAAACATGGAGAAATGTTTTCACAAGGTACTAAGATACCTACCACAGCACTGGATTTCATCTAAAAGCATGGATTATAAAAATAGATAGAATTATATTTGTGTACAAATAAGCATAGTGAAAGCTCTTGACCCATATCTCACAAGCTGACTGAGTTCCATGTGCCTATAACAAGCAGCTAGTAACTTCATTTCAGAACCTTAAGGTTCCAATGAAACCATTATTGAGTACTTCATAATTTGCTGACATTACATAATGACAAAGATAATGGACATAGATTTGTGTGTGGTAGTAAGAAGTTCAGTTAAATTCCTGCCATTGAAATAAATGTGTTAAAATATTATCAACTACTAATATTTTCACTAATCCTTATACATTGAAACTCTTCTAAGGAAATGCTTGTTAGAATTACTGACCTCTTAATACAAACAGCATATATTTAAAATAAATATTTTAAAGAAGTATGCAACACATTAGTTTATGCCAGTGGCACTATGCAGGAACTTTGAATTATCAGATTAAAGTGCAAATTGACACATAGATTAATTTTACTGTATAATTTTTAAATAATTCCTTGTTATTTATTGCTTAATTAAATATAACTGCATGTTTTCAGTGCTTAGAAAAATATTAGTTGCTCTTGAGAGCTGCTTTTTTATGTTCATAGGACTTGTATAGGTCATAGGAATTGTATAGATGCAGTCCAGCTGCCTCACACTCAAAAACAACTGTGACCCTCCTGCTGTTTCTTCTTTCTGTGGCTCTGCAGCTGTTAAATTCTTTCCACTCAACTCAGATATCCATGGCACCCTTTTTCTCCTTGTCCATATCTTGATACTCTTTACAACCATTTAATCTTCAGCAGAAGCACCTGGAACGACACTTCCTAAAGCTAGATTTCCTAGTCAGGCTGAAGAATAGTAGGCGCCTAATACTGGTGATATCTGAGAGCAGACACAAAATCCTACGCAAGCATGCACGTAAAATCTTTTTATGCATCTTAATCACTGGGTCTTACTTTGCTTTTGTGTTTAGACCAATGTGGCATTAATTGAACATCATCTGTTTTAGCAGAATTGCTCCAGCTGTACTCCACTCTAAATGAGAGCAGATTCTGGTCCACTCTTGGCACAGTATGCAAGGGGGACGACCTTAGCCTATCTTGAAAAATGTTGCTTTTGTACAGTTGTCTAGTCATTATACAATCCAGAGCCAGGAGAATCCCTGTTACCCAGCCTGATAGTACTCACAGGGTTCAGAGGCACAAGGGAAGCTCCCACAGAAGAGAGCAGAAGTAGAGATGATCTCACAGAGAAGCTATTTTGCTGTATGGTTTAAAAAGGTCCAAAAATCCTTCCCCATAATCCTAATAAACATTGTCTAAGCAACTAGTGAGTATTGTGGGAAGGGTTTTATGTGTTCCCATTCCTCTTTGACTAAGTACCAGTTGCACAGGAGAAAAAAAACCAAAAGGAATGAAGAAACAAAGCTTTATCTGGGTAGAACAGCAAATACAATTCTATTTCTCTTTAATATCACAATTTCCATTTGACTCTGGTTTTACTTTCTGCTTCTGCAATATGCATCTATCTCAGTATATTTCCCAGTGAGCTGAGCAGTGCTTTCTTGGCAAACAGTGAGTCGCTGAAGTAGCAATCTCAGCAGGAGACCAAGTGGGAATGCTGTACAAGCCCACCTTGGAGTTTCAATTGAAGGACTTTAGATTTCGATACCCTATTATCACGTGGCTGTGTCTATAGAGAAAGAAAAAGAGCTTCACTGGACACTAGTACTACAACCCCTCTGTGTTAAACAGAATCAAATGAGCAGGTTAACAAAGAAATTGAAATTTATTCTATAGTCCATATATTCTTTGTACAGTGAAGCATTTTATGGCCCCGTGTGCGTGTTGGTGGAGTGCCCAAGCATGACGAGGTAGTTAGCTGCGGAAAAGACCTACCTATCAAGAGCTAAATGTAAACGTTTGCTGAGGTAGAGTCAGATGTATATGTCTGTAGATGTAATAAGAGCTGCTTGTCTGCTCAATGCTAGCCTATTTCTGTGATAATGTGTTATTTTTTGCCAATTTTTAAAATAAATATGTTTTACATTGCTTTATCAAGATGGAATGGGAATGTCAGCTTTAAGTAAGATGGTGAAGTATTGTAATGCAAATCTTTAGCAGATGTTGTGAATTCATATTTTTTATTTGTGTAGTTAAATCCACTAATCTCAAGAGCTGAACTATAATTTATATTCTACTCACTATTCTGCTGCCACATTGTCTGAGATGAGGAAGCCTCTGCTTAATTACAGGAAGTATATGAATAAATATTCCAGGATTAAGACACACATATCTTCATTACTTCTCTTCAGAAACTGAAATTCAGATGTCTAGAAAAGATTAAGGATCACAAAGCCTAATACAAAAAAAACCATAAAACTCAGGAAAAAATAATTCTTCCAATTCATTTTTTTATTATCTGTCATAAGGTACTATCTTTATCTGAGAAATTTCTCTTACTTTTTTTTCAGTCTAAATTAAAACATCCCAAATGGCCACAATGGCCACTTCTGCAAAGGTATTTTGATCCAGTGGATTTCACAGTCAAGACCCTCCCTCAAAAGTCGGTACTGAGTTCTACACTGGCCCAGTGGCTGACTCACATTTGAGTCACTGTAAAATTTTGTTCTGGGGATTTTCTGAGTATTTTTCTAGTTTTATTTCTTAGTCCTGAGTTTTGCTCTTTTATTTCAGTTACATGCCATTTATTGTCCCTCTAAGTATATTTTCCACAGACATATTAAAGCATGCTATATATTCCCCTATGCCCCCTTGTATAGAAAGTGAATTTTCAATTGCTGAAGTAAATAATCAGTATATTTTACCAGAAAAAAATATCCATCAGCATATATAAAAACATGTTAAAGCTCTGATAACTGGTCAGTTTGCTGTAAGATCACTTTTAGCATTATTACTTCGCAGATTTCTTCCTGGCAGGAAATGTTTGTGTGCCAGATTAATCCAGAGAGAATAAAACTGCTTGCAGTTTTTTCCAAAATTTCTGTAATTTATTTTTTCTCCCTTAATTCTTATTGGTCTGCAGATCTATTCATTTAAGACTGTGTTGCTTGATATCAGTTAAGATATTAAAAAAACCAATTCTTGTATGGTAGGCAGGTAATTTGAAGTTTTGGTTCCTTGCCATATATACTTACTTATTATTTCAGGTACACTGCACTTCATGCTCACATTTTCAACATTCTGAATTATTTCTGTAAGTCTGTATGAAGCAGCCTTGGTGCAAAATTTTTCATAAAAAGTTGAACCTTATAGTCTTCCTATACTGTATTTTTGTACTCCTATAAAAGAAGCCCCAAATGCAGTCTGTCTGATGTAATCTGTCATTTCTAATAGCATCTTTTTCTTCTCCACATCCAAAGATTTATTCTCTCAAAAATTTTGAATAGCTGCTTTTGTTGTTAATATTTATGCTCTATAATGAGATATTTATGTCATATATGCTGTAAAGAGATTGACAGAATCACTTTTGTTTTCTTGGAAACTATAATAATCTATTTCCTCTTTCCTAATTATCTGGAATTTCCCATGTTCCTCATGTTTCAAAAATAATTAGGTTATTCCCTCAAGAAAAAAAAATATAACAGAAGGAAGTGGAATGAATGAATATGTATCCTTTATATAAAGGTAATATTAATCAAAATTCCATCGTATTCTTTGCTACTGACTGCTTTTATAAGTTTTCTACTGAACATTTTTCAGGCATCCTTTTTTTTTAATTTAAAAAAAATTAGATATCTCTCTTGAGTAAATAGGCTCTCTAGATGTTTCAGGTCTCACTTGATAGACTTTTCAAATACAAACATTACCTAACCCACTCTTCCCATCCTCCCCAACTCCAAACAAACAAAACTAAAAATCCTGAGTTATAAGTACGTAGTGAAAAGTTTGGCAAACAAAGTCCGTTTCTTTCACATACTTCAGATATCAACAATTACTGATTGTCAAAGAAAGAGAAAAGCAAGTATAGAAAGGGAAAAAAAAAATTACCAAGACAGCACAACCTGAACATTTATTATGGCAATTTTTGCATTTCTCCTAGCAGAAATATGTGACACAATTTAATTTTGATTGCTGCCTTTTATTCACTACCTATTGAATAGATCTTGCTAAATCATACCAGTTTATCTTGGCAAACAGAGTACATTGTAGCAAGGAAAAGAAAGAGAAAATGAAGCTACAACATAATGAATTACAGTGACAGGAGTTTCACTCATTTTTCCTTACGTAAATTGTGTTTGGATATTTAAAACTTAAAACTACATAACTTAGCACTCTTTTAAAGCAGTTACCTGCCAGCCATATGTGATTTTTATTTTTTAAGCAGCAAGACAAAGACATGGAAAGAAGGAGTTGCCTTCAGGTAAGATTTGACTTGTGGTGTTAGAAACTATTATCTTACTGAGGACATTGGATTGTAGTCATTAGCCACCTCTAACTATTGTTTTTGGTGTTTCTTAATTAGGCAAGAGAGATACCTGAGGAAAAGAATACCAAAACCAACCAACCAACAAAAGTAGTTCTGTGGCTTCAGTTCAAAGACATCTTTTTTTAAGCTATTGATTTGGAGCTGCTTGTTTTTGTGCCCTTTGTATTTGCCGTGTTTCTTCCTTTAGTGTCTTCTACCATGTTGTGCTATTGAAATTGAGTGAGTTGTGTTTATTCCAAAGCTTAAAGATTTGCTGTGCATACAGAACTGGGAGTACAGCCCTACAGCCCATTTGTGCACACTCCGTGTAAATCAAATAGCGTGCTGAGCCTTAGAATATTGCTGTCATTGGCAGACAGGTGTTCAGCACTGCGGAATATTTTGTCTTGGGGAAAAACAGCCTGCTGAATCTTGTCAGCTGTGCACTTAGGGAAGTGAGGGGGAAAATGATTAGATAACATCCTTATCTGTGAAGACCCAAGAGAACCGAGTTTTCCATATTCACAAGCTATTGGCAGCAGTATCTACTCCGAACAAACAAAAAATCTCCCTGATAGAGCACATCATTCAGAAGCAAAGGAGGAGAGGTCAGAGCCCATTTCTGCAACACCAGAGAATCCTGGCCAGTCTGTACATGCTCACAGTGTGAGCCTGTCTAGCCAGAATGTCTTTCTTCTGTTTATGCCTGTGAAAATGACAAGTTAGGACAAGGAGGGTGCTAAGGGAAAAAGCTGGGGAAAGTGGAGCTTCTCTCACGCTGATGTCATGTGGATGGGTACTGGAGAGACCCCCCCTTCACCCTGATAGTAGTGTTCACTGTCTCAAGTTGTGACTAGAAGGTTTTGCATTTACTTCCTAATCAAAACTACATTAGTCTTTACATGTCAGTGGAGTGGTGTTGCTTCAAATTAATCCTTTAGATCCTGTTTTGTGTTTTGTTTTGGATCCCTTCGTGAATGAGTTGCTCTGGCTAGCCGTAAAATACTGTGCTTTTTTAGCTTCCTGGCTATGAAGGAGATTCACTTTGTCTAATATTAGGTGTCTAGGCTGGAGACAAGAGCACCATTATACGCAGTGGAAAGACATGATGGTCTTACAGTGCACAGTTCATCTGACCTATTGTAAACATCAATATTACAGTAAGGAATATGACTCCAGAATACTCTATTCTACTGAACCTTAAGGAAGTCTAGACAAGTAACTTGTCCCATCCAAGTTTAGCTGAATGATATTTCACAGGATTAAAGACCTTTTTTTAGCAAGGTAGAACTGAGTATGCTTTCTAGATTCCTCAGGATACTCTCTAAAACCTTACAAATACACTCTGCATTATCTACTGGGAGCAAAATGTGTGACCTGTCAGGTGCGAAGAAGCCTGGTACTTAATCAGGTTTGTTCATTCATGTCCGAGTGAACTAAGACTGGGAGTGGTAGGGGAAGAATTC
Source organism: Struthidea cinerea (assembly GCA_013397865.1). Classification (NCBI taxonomy): domain Eukaryota; kingdom Metazoa; phylum Chordata; class Aves; order Passeriformes; family Corcoracidae; genus Struthidea; species Struthidea cinerea. The sequence continues at coordinate 70,744 of VZTI01002865.1, read as the reverse complement.
TCTGAAAGGGGAAGTTTCAAAGACTCTCCAGATTGTATTTCCCCAGAAGCAAGCCCCACTGTTGCAAGTAATTCAAGTTTATCTATACAAGCCTGCACCATAATTTCAGTATTCTTATTACTAATTTCTGCGACAGAATAAATTCTGGAAAATAATAAGTTATTTTGTTATTCTGAGAATGGTTAAATTTAAGACAATATTAAATTATTGTGTCTACATAGAAACACAAGGTCAAAGCACAAAAAAGTGTCTGATACCCAAAAGAAGAGTCATTTTGCATTTTGATAATAACGTCACACTTATACGTTTTTATTTCTTTCTTTATATCTTAGTTCATTGTCAATTTAAAGAAAAAAATTCTAGTATTTTCACTCATTTAAAACTAAGTACAGAAGAAATCATATAAGCTTATGGTTAGACCACCACTTCTGTCCAGAACAAATCTGGGCTGCCACCAACAGGTGTAGTCAGCTTATTCCCATTCATTCAGGAGCTTCCATAAATTCCCTGGCATTGACACAGGAATGTGCACAACTGGAGTGGGAGTCAAATCGGGCAACCATTGTAGCTGAAAAATAGCCTCAAACTTTGTGTTGTTCTTATCCTTATACAAGATGAAAAGGGTCAATAGCAGATAATAACACAAAACCTAAAGGTACTTACTTTTTCATTCTGGGGGCTTAGCCAGTAGATTTGAGCCAGAGTGATAAGACAAATAAGGAAGCTCTCTTAGACCCTCTGTTAGTTACTCTGCAGGATGAGTAGCTCAGTCAGACAAATAGGCATAAAGGTGAGCTTCCTCTCAGTCACTCAGAATGAAAGCATCCAGTCTGGACTTCTGGTCTGAGTCCACCTGTGGCCAGTGGAGAAAGGCACCTCCAGAGGGCAATGTCTTCTCATTTTATCAAAAGTATCTAGAATGCATATAACAAGTCACTTTCGTGGAAATACCTGTCTTCACAGACTGTATGAAGAACAAGGTGACTAACTCAGGCTTGGAGCACAGTTTTTCAGTGTCTGACGTAGGCAAAATTAGATCATCTTCCAAATGTCCTGCTGTGTTCACAGAGGAAGTTTATGGCAGGGTAAAGTTTCCATAGTTACCTCTTTCTCTACCACCACAACCATTAGCCCATCCTCTTTTTCTAAGGCAGAGCTTGCTTTAGCAGATAGAAGGGGATTGTGAACTCTGATTCGACTTCCAGGATAATGTGGTGGAATTTCAGAGACTTTAAAAGCTGGAGGAAAACAGTGGATCATTTTTGTCTGGCCTCCTGTATAATACAGATTGTAAGGAATGTTTGGCTATCCTTGGATTCTATCATTTCCATGTCTTTAAAGAAAGCTTGAGTCGAACTTAGAATTTCAACCTTTTAAATTTTAATTTGGCTTTGTTTCAGGAGAGAAATATGTTTCTTTGGGTTTCTGCTATGAGGGAGTTTCAGGCTGACCACTTTTGCAGTTACTTCTTCATGCATTGTGAGTCAATGCTTAACCATCTTTGTTTCAGTCAGCAGTTACTAAGCTTTCCAGCAGTTGTCTCTCTAACACCTCTGATTCCCCACAGTTTCTAAGAAAACCCTGTCGATACAAGTATGGAAACAAGGTGACCCCAGCCTTAATAGAATTCCATAAAACAAATGTCTTTGTGACCATACAGCTAGTGGAATATTGGAAAAGTGCTAACCCCAGTTTTCTAATGCTGATCTGGAGTGTGAGACTAAGCAAAAGGATCTGTGGTGAAGTTTTGGACCCTTCTTACCAGCATTCCTCCAAACAATTCCTGGGCACAATTTGGGAACCAGGACAGGCTAGTGACCAGTCAAAGGAGACAGCTTAGATGCGGTTACACTCTGTTGGGAGGGGACAGACTTTAATAGAACATAGCAGATTACATAATATTAAATGCATAAATAAATCACCAGGCTAGGGTTTTGCCAGATGGTTCCTATGCCAGAGAAACAGTCCCTCTCACTTTTCATTTACTAGTATAGACTTAGCCATGGAGTCCTCAGCAGGACTGCTACCAGACAAGAGAATTTTTCCACACTGCAGGAGCTGAGATACCCAAGCGTCTGTGCAGCTACATGAAATTAGAAGTCTAGGTGAAATTTGTTACTAGAGCAGCTTACCTGCAGATGTTGCTCCAGAGTTGCCATAGCTTCTGGGACAATTGAGGTCCCCGGAATGATTCAGGTTGTGTGTGAGGGGCCCCAAGACAGCACAGTTTTGGGTTACAGCAGAGCTATAGGTGAATTCAGCTGTTAAATAAATAAATAAATAAATAAATAAACAAACTGTCAGGAAATGTAATTAGCACACAAACTTCAAAACTTATCAATTTCACTGGGAATTTAATCAAATGTGACATGTTTGCAAAGTATATCCTTTCCAAAGCCTGGCTTTTTGTAATGAAAAGGTATTCTGACTCATTACATGCAGTCAGATCTAGACAGAGGAATACCTGCAAGAAAGTATAGTAATAATATGTAGCTTTAAGATGTATAGAATTCATCCATTTCCTTAGTAATACATTACAGTAAATTTAATAAGTCCACAGTTAAAATTTGAATTTTATACTTCATTGGACTTTGTATTACTTAAGTTTCCTTCCTTGATACTTTTATCTGGTACATCATAGAGCCCTTTTATATCCAGCATTTTCTCTCTTTGAAGGTACTCAATGCTATAATCAAGTCTCCTCTTGAACTTCTTTCCAGTAGTGTGAACTGATCAAGTTCCTGGAAGTCTCTTTGCTACATGACTTTTTGTTCAAAATGAAAATTTATTTCAGATTGATGAAAATAATTTTTGTCAATGTCACTTTCTTATGAATAACTCCTTAGGAGGCATAAGTTGTATGACACATACTGAAAACATATTTTCCTCCTTTCAATGACCCATTTCAGTCCCAAAGATCTTTACTGGGGAGGCTTTCCATTCCTTTGGCATTGATTTTCAGTGAGGCATCCAAAGAACTGACAGGAAGCAAATTTGAGTTTCAGGCATCACTTGTTATTAACCAAGGTCATGTCTAATAATACACAAGACTTAGAATGATTTGCCTTCTTGTTTTCTTCACCCTGATCAGAATCCCAAGCTTCCAGTTCGGATATCAAAGATTTGAGAGTCAATGTCAGTTTCTACAAAGATGTCAACCAGGTCAACATTAGAGTAACTCTACTTCTGCTGATTTTTCTAGGTATAAAGATTTGGCTGATACAGCAGCAGGAGAGAAGAAGAAATTGTCTGCCAAGGAGAGATGTCATCTTGTTCTTCAGCAGTGTAAATTACAAGGCTGGCAGGTTTGTGATCTACAAAGCAATTAAAATATCATTCTTTAAACAAGCTAGCTGAGTCATTTCCATTGGTGGCAAGCCACCAGATCCTTTACAGCAGTGTATTCTTTTGACATTTAATATATGCTTGGTTATATTATCAAACTGATTTTTGGAATTTTATGAGTAGATGTGATCATTGTGTCAAAAAATCAGTGTATTTTTGTGGGAAGGAAAAGATTTCAATTAACCATGCACACTGTAAATTTTTATCCAGATTTTCGAAGGTATTTGGCATACACATTTTACTGGTTGAATGGTTCCTGAACAACCCTACTTTTTTTTATTTCTTTAAAATCCTATGCTAAATGCTCTACTGTCATAACAGGGCAGACTCAAAGCAACTAATTAGGATTTCCCAGGTAGTCAGTGCATTTGTAGGTTCCAGCATGTTTATCTACAGATACACCAGAGAACCTGAGGTTGCTGTACATCAAGTAAGGCTTTAAAAAAAAAAAAAAAAAGCCAAACGGTAAACAGGAAACTATCAACTCCCTATCCTGTCTCCTTATCCTATCTATAGCCTAGTTAATTCTCACCAGCATGAAGACTGCAAGGTGGATGTCTCCATTGGTCCAGAGTATTCCATCATCTCCTTTGGGTAGCTTTGTAATTGAGTAGGGCTGATTTCTTTAATATGTGCATTTTTAAAAGAAAAATGTGTTTTCTTGCACAGTATAGAAGCTATTGTACAGAAATGAAGCTTCCTGTGGCTTCACATACAGAGCATTCCTGCAGGCAGTGTGAGCTTCAGATTCAGGCCTTTTTTCAGCCTAGCAGGACTGAAATCTTTTACACAAGAGAGCATCCAGACCAATTTCAGGGATGGCTGTGAAGTTTAGGGATTGGACAGTGGTTTGGGCACTCCTGTAGGCTTCTTCAGTTTAAAGGATGAGGTCTTCTAATTAATGTATGACCTCTGAGTATTAAGAAGCCCAGAAAAGTTTCTGCAACTGTTTATAAAGTTTCTGCAAGCTGTTTATAAAGGACGAGGACTAAGTCAGAATGTGTGCTATGGGAATTTCACAGTGCCCAGATTCCTTAGTAATAACAGGAACAAAGGTAGGCCCCCACTAGGCTGGGATCACCTGCATTCAGACACATAAAACTTTTATTTCATCAAATACTGTTTAAAGCCGCATTTTAGTCACCAAGTGAAGTAGAGGGCACATATAGCCCCTGTCCCTCAATAGCAGAGCCCAAAAGACTGAAAAAGATAACAATATTAAGCTAGACTTGCTTTTCCTACCCAGGTTTTGTAAGTTTGCTCTGATCTGTGTTCTGCATCATTGCCACAAGGTTCCCTATAAAAAAACAGTCATTAACATCTGGAAACTGTACCTTCACTTACAAGTACCTGGAGATGAGAGTACCTTTCACCTTTAGAACTTATGTGGGGATACAAGCTTGACACTGGCCAAAAGCTGTGCAACAGTAACTGCATAGTGTGCTTCAGTCACAAAATACAGAGCAGGATGCCTATCAAGTTTATTTCCCCTGGAGCCAAGAACCATTGTTAGAGCACGAAAAAACAGCAGTTGGTCATCAGTGAAAGCCTGGAGCTCAAGATCAGTGATTCTGTAGTGATAGGCATTTGAAAACAAGCCTTAAACCTTGGAAGACAAAAATATTTAAAGGAAATCGCAAAAGAGAATCCTTCCATCATGCAGAGGACTAAAGCTTGTGATCTCAAACAGATTTTAGAAGTTCTGACTCCAGAATCCCATTAACTCAGGAGAAGTCAGGTGTGCAAAACTACAGCAGTGCATAATGCATTATCCCTCAGACCAGAAAGGAACAAACCTCTTCAGAGACACTGATAAGTTAAATGGAATGGGAGGGTTTGGGGGTGAGAGTTGTACCATTGTCACTCAGTGACTAAGAAGCACATGGCAACAGACTAAGCTGAAAGGAACAAGGTTTGAAAAAATGAGTGACCTTTTCTGTACAGCTTTTTCAAGCCACAAAGAGGTATAAAGAAACAAATGGAAAGATGAAGAGCATGGAAGAAAATTTAAGAGGAAAATTCACTCTAAGTCAAATTACTTAAGTGCCCAGTGAGTGTCAGCTTGGTAACAACCTATTTTGTATAGGTGATGCAAAACCACATACCCAGCTATGAGCAGTAGTGACTAATGTCTGTGTCACATAATCTCTCTCTCAATTATCTTTTTGATTCATTTGACTAATCATGAAAGTTGAACTTTAAATAACAATCTAAATGAAGAAGCTTACACAATCTGCATTTGTCATGGGTGCTCTCCTCTATGCTTTTACAGCAGAGGACTCTGAAAAAAAGAAAACATTTAAAAGGTAGAAAGAGGGAGGAGGAAAGGAAAGGAAAGGAAAGGAAAGGAAAGGAAAGGAAAGGAAAGGAAAGGAAAGGAAAGGAAAGGAAAGGAAAGGAAAGGAAAGGAAAGGAAAGGAAAGGAAAGGAAAGGAAAGGAAAGGAAAGGAAAGGAAAGGAAAGGAAAGGAAAGGAAAAGGAAAAGGAAAGGAAATGTCAGCTAGCAAAGTCAGAAGAAAGGAGTCATCTGTAGTGCATTACTAAAAATCATCCAAGAAGCAGGGGGTTACACATATAACCAGTTTATACAGCTACTGTTGCCAGCAGTAACTACTTCAAGTGAGTCACTGCTGGAACTGAAAATCTATTTGTTGCAGGAGTTCATGAATAAATCAAAAATTGTCTTCCCCTACACTGTTACATGCACTTCCCTGAAGAGCTGTTGCAAATTCAGGTAGAAAAATGAACCAAAAGGTAGCTAAAATAGCCTCATCAAAGAAGATGATGTTTAGGAGAAAGCAACACAGATCTGAAATCAACCTCCTGCTTATATGTCATCGTCAGAAGATGAAGTTGCCAATAAGCTCCACAGCAGTAAGGAAAAAGAAAGATCTGGAGTTTTTGGCTGAGTGAATATGGATGATACTTCATTTAACTTCCATCTGAAAATGTACCTCACCATCCCATTTTGAGAAAGGTGATATTAATCTGGGGGAGGGGAAAGTGTTCTGAAGTAAAATCCCTGAAAATTAGTAAAGAAAATGGTACCTTTGTATTTATTTCCTGCATGATAATTTATCTTTTCCTTCTCACATAAGTTGCATTTGAAGAGCATTTTATTAACCTACAAAGCAACAAAGCCCAGACCCTACTCACAGAACATGTTCTTTCTTCTATTGCAAATACTGCAGTCTGTTTTCAAATAGACAAAAAGTGCAGAAGATCCAATACCAGGGTCCAGTTTTGGTTTATTTTCTACTGTTTAGCAGAGCATAAGGGCAAACACTATTAGCTGGCCAATGTCTTGTGCTTGATTCACCAGCTTATGTGTTCAAAGCAAGTATTTATTATCATAGAATAGGGTTGGAAAAGATCTCCAAGATCACGGCATCCAACCTTTGACTGAATGCCACCACATCAAATAGACCGTAGCACTCAGTGCCACGTGGAGTTGTTTCTTGGACACTTCCAGGGATGGTGACTACACCATCTCCCTGGGCAGCCTATTCCAATACTTCATTGCCCTTATAGTGAAAAAAATTCTTCCTAATGTCCAAAATGAACCTCCTCTGGCACAGCTTGAGGCCATTTCCTCTTGTTCTGTCACCAGTTGTGTGGGAGAGAGGCAAACCTCCACCTTGCTACAACCTCCTTTCTTTGTAGCTGTAGAGTGATGTCACCCCTGAGCCTCCTTTCTTCCAGGCCGAGCAACCCCAGCTTCCTCAGCTGCTCCTCACAGGAGCACTCCAGACCCTTCACCAGCTCCGTTGCCCTTCTCTGGACATGCTCCAGAACCTCAATTTCTCTGTTGGAGTAAGGGGCCCAGAACTGAACACAGGATTTGAGGTGTGGCTTCCCCAGTGCTGGATACAGGGGGATGATCACTTCACTGGCCTTGCTGGCCACACTATTCCTGATCCAGGCCAGGGTGCTTTTGGCCTTCTTGGCCATCTGGCACACTGCTGGCTCATGTTCAGCCACCTATCAACCAGCACCCCCAGGTCCTTTTCTGCTGGGCCGCTGTCCAGCCATTCTGCCCCAAGCCTGAAAGGCTACCTGGGGTTGTTGTGGGCAAAGTGTGGCCTGACACTTGGCTTTATTGAATGTCATACCATTGGTCTTGGCCCATATATCCAGCTTGTCCAGATCCCTTTGCAGAGCCTTCCTGCCTTCTAGCAGATCAACACTCCAACCCACCTTGGTGTTGTCTGCAAACCTACTGAGGGCTACTCAATCCAAACCATTGATAAAGATATTAAATGGGACTGGCTCAATACTGAGCCTTAGGGACCCCCACTAGTGACTGGCTGCCAACTGGATGTGGAACCAGCCATATTCACTAACTCTCTCTGGACCCAGCTGTCCAGCCAGTTATTAACCCAGCAAAGAGTGCACCTGTCCAAGCCATGAGCTGCCAGCTTTTCCAGGAGGATGTTGTGGGAGACAGTATCAAAGGTTTTGCTGAAGTCCAGGTAGACAAACAGCCTTTCCTTCATCCACTAGACAGGTCACCTGGTCATAAAAGGAGATCAAGATGGTCAGGCAGGACCTGCCTTTTCTAAATCCCTACTGGCTGGGCCTGATCCCCTGATTGTCCTGTATGTGTTACATGGTGGCACTCAAGATGATCATTTCCATAATGTTCCCTGGCACTGAGGTCAGGCTGACAGGCCTCTAGTTTCCCAAATCCTCCTTCAGGCCCTTGATGTAGATGGGTATCACACTGGCCAAGCTCTTGTCATCTGGAACCTCCCTGGTTAGCCAGGACTGAAAATAAATGATGGAAAAAAGCTTAGAGAACTCTTCCACCAGCTCTTTCAGTACCCCCAGATGAATCCCATCGAGTGCCCTGTGTGTGTCTGAGTGGGACAATAGGTCACTAACTACTTCCTCTTGGATTACAAGGAATTTATTCTGTTCTCTGGCCCTGTGTGCCAGCTCAGGGGGCTGGTAGCCTTGAAAACAACTAGTCTTTCTGTTGAAGACTGAAGCAAAGAGGGAAATAAATACCTCTGCCTTTTCCTCTTTCCATCCAGGAATGGATGGAGATTTTCCTTGGGCCTGTTTTTATTGTTAATGTATTTATAGAAATTATTTTTATTATCTTTCCCAATGTGGCCAGATTGAGTTCTAGCTGAGCTTTTGCCTTTCCAAACCTTTTTTCAACATGATCTAGTGACATTCTTGTATTCTTCCTAAGTTGCCTGCCCCTTCTTCAAAGGTCATGAACTCTCTTTTTTTCCCCTGAGTTCCAGCAAAAGCTCCCTATTCAGTCAGGCTGGTCTTCTTCCCTGCTGGCTTGTCTTTAGTCACGTAGGGACAGAAGTGTTGATTTCTTTATGAAATGTTGCTGTTCCTTGAGTAAGCTGAGCTGAAGATAACTAAACTAGGACAATAAAATAGTTATTTCATTGAAGCTGACATACCATGCAGTTCCAGTCATGCACTTAACTTAAGTACTGGAATTATGAAAGTGCAGAGCTACTAATGAAAGGCAATTTTTGCATCTTGACTCTGCATGCAGTCTTGATAAGGTATTCTTTCAGCTTAAATATGTACTTGATCACTACAGGCTTAGCTACTTGCTGTGACTTCTAAGTACATCTGATGTAAGAGAAAATCAGATTTCTAAATCAAAACAAGTCATTCCTACTCTAGGCAGAGTGAAAGTAATAAACTTGTTTAACCCTTGGAGAAGTCAGCGAGGTAATATTTAGTAACTTTAGAGTTAAATTGAGCAGAAGTACTGGCTGGTCCATGTAAAGCAGAAAAATCTCCTGTTGCCCAGAACATGTGAAGGTCTTTATATTAGGAAATCTCCATTTGCAGTGCTGTGTTCATTTATTTTCACACAGTGATGCATTAGCTAAGCAAAACCTACCGTCCCAATGGCGTGACTTAATTTGCAAACATTATCATGCTTTGGGAGAAGTATGGGCACAAACAGTTCTTGCTTCTCTTTACTGACATAAGGAAACTTTCATTTGTTTGGATTATCATTCCTCACACTGTTAAGCTTTCAAATATAAATTCATTAAAAGAGAGTTAGCTCATAGCTTACTGAGCTTTCTCATCAAAACTTGGAGCTCTACATTTTGTTTAGCTAAGGTCAGTAGTCTGCAATTAACCCTTCTGAGTTACTTCAGGTGGAGCTTGCTGAAATGCAAACAACTAATACCATACCAGAAGAAAAACAAAACATCAGTTTAATTTGCTTTTACTATAAAGTGCATCTGTTAAATACAAGCACTGCAAGGGTCAGACTTCACTGAAAGTGAATGTTTCAGCCTTTGACTGCTAGAAATGCTTGTCTGGTTAAAAGATAGCAATCCTCAAAAACTTCTTTATCTTTCCAATTTTTAGCCTGCTTCCTCTAACCCCCAATGGTTCCTTCTTATCAGTAGCTTTGAATTCTGAACACAAGAGATCACTCATTTGTCAAAGAATAAGACAGGTCTTAAGTTTCAAATGGGATGATCCAAACACTCATCAGGTATGAAATAAGCCGTGCAGGAGAGTCAGTCGGAATATTTTAATGAAGCTCCAAATGAGGTAGTTGCTTGAGATAGATGCTGTGTTGGTGCCAATTCACACTTTTACAACTACAAACGTTGCTGAAGCTGTTTCAGGAGCGAACAGTGTTTGTGGAGAAATGATCCTTGCCAGTGTGGAGCTGTATTATCAAACTTGCACTCAAGAGTATTAAAACAGAGAATATGTCCTCAATAAAGAGAAATCCCAGAAGTCCATCTAGAGATTTTAAATTCTTCTAACACTTCTAGAACTGCAGAGGGAAAACAAAGTCTGATCCACAGTTCTTACCAGTCAGAGAGAAAATCCTATTTTATTACTGTTCTGTGGGTGTTTCATTTATTGGATTTGATAGAGCTGTCTTTAAGTATTTTTTAATTTCAATGTATTAGTATATAATAATAGCATACTATGGTCTTTTCTGGGAAAAAGTATATTTATGATTAAATAAGAGAATGTAGAACATAAGTGGCATATGATGAAATCAGAGGAATGAGCAGAAGTGTATGAAATCATACAGATGTAAATTTTATGCTTAGTTCAGAGAATCTTTTAAGTTATTTTTTAAACAGAACTGTTTATTTTGGCTTAAAATTAAAGTGGCCATGCTATACAAACTGCTTTGTACATGATATGCTGAAGTACTGGAGTACTTTGCAAGCAATCTAATGTATAAGGGATTCTTAACTTTTTTTTCCCACAAGTAGGAAAACTTTAGTGCTCATAAATTGTATGCCAGTTCATTCATTTGTTATTTAGTAATTTTAACTGAAGCCAATTTTCTGTTTGTTTTGAATATCTTACTTTAAAATTCAATTTTCTTTTAAGCAATTAAAAAAAAATCCCAGGGAGGGTTTCAGACTAACAGAAATTATTGAAACACAAGCACCTATTTTTCCCTCATACTTTGAATTATATCAGTAAAATTATATTGTCCCATTATATTTTTGTTTCATTTTGTCACTCCATTGTATATTGGAAATCATTTTCTAGTTGCAGAAGCCACCAGAGATTGACTTTTGACCTCACCAGTAGTACCAAAAGACTGGCCTGGGCCAGACACTGCCCACAAGCTTTCTCAGTGGCTTTGTGCCACACTAGACAAATCCATCCATCCCTTCAACCAGAGAATAGGACAGATGGTTGACTTTGACCTCAGAATGCTCACAAGCTCTCACTCTTTCAACACAATCTCTATTTTTAGTTCATATTTCCATATTTTTCCCTCTACATCTCTACATCCACCTTTCAGGTTTTGCTTATGATTACTAGTCTTGCTAACTCTTTTTTCTCTATGATATCTTTTGCATCTCAGATCTGGATTCCATGTCTTCTTCTTCCTCTCTCCCCTCCCACCTCTCCCACCTTTTGACACTTTTACTTTTCTAGATACTTTGCTTCGTATTTGGTCCCAGTTGTCATTCCTTATTTGTCTGTGATTAGTTTTGCAGTGTCCTGCTTTAGGGCTTCCTCTCTGTGCCATTGCTCTCCCCGTCACCTGTTGCCTGCATTCCTCAGTTCACGCCGAGAGACTGTTTCACATTGTTTCCTCTGGGTCGTGAATGAGCGGTTTGGCTCAGGTTAGGAATGGGATCATAGAGCAGGCCTGGGGAGGAGCTGGGGAGGAGGATATATCCCCACATTTTGGTGCTGTGTCTGTTCCTAGAATTTTGAAAAGTAGAATGATAGGTCCGATAAATACCGAAATCCCATGAGATAAAACTGGGGAAGGGTTTCCTCTACTGAGTGTTTCTTACATGCAACTTATATTTCCTGATCACTTCCTTTCCTCTCCTGTAAGGCAGCTCTTCATGTTGCCTCACAAGTATGAAGAGCTGTAAGGCTTGTCCAGTTTATGGCAAAGGAGTGACCATTATTCTGCCCTTTCCCAGAGACCTGAATGAGTTTTTCTCCCTAAAGTCCAGCTCCTGACAAGAACTTACATAAATGCTTGATGTCGCTTGAATACCAGACTACTCACATTCTTTATATTAAGGCCATAAATAAACTAGGCTAAAATGTAGGTTTATTCAGTATGTACTGCGGTGCAATGTCACTAGTTTGTGGAGACAAAGAAGGACTTTTAAAATGTATGAAGCAAAGCAGAAAGAGTAAACCTTTAAAAATAAAATTTCAGTCCTTAAAAATCAGTGCCCTGTAAATTTATTTGTCATTATAATATTTTTGTAGACGTGTACCACTGCAAGAAGACACATTTTACAATAGTATTAAGGCTTTTTTCTAAATTTCATTAATGCTGTGTGAAAATGTGTGTCATTGTGTAAAATATCATTAGATTATAGTTCTCTGTCTTTTGTAGGTAGCTATTTTGAAAGTACTGCCAGAAACACACAGCACTCCCACAAATTGCCTTTTTTAAACTAAAGAACAGCTTTACAGATTCCCTTGACACCTATTAAGTATGAGCTAATACTGCCTCCATGCCACCTACACACCATCTCAGCATCCATTCCATAGTTTTGAATGTCTGTACTTCTACATCCTACACCTTTTCTGTAAAATTAAAAAAAAAAAAGGGGAAAAAAAGAAAAAGAAGAAAGAGAAAGAACAGCTCCCTCCCATTCTTGTTCTTTCCTTCCAGGAAAAGAAAAAAAGGAGTCTGTAGGAGCTTTGGTAGTCATCAATGACAATTTTACTTAGTCTTTAAAAAATGTGTCATTTTGAAAAATAACATTTTAAACCCTAATGCTTTCCTAATTAAAATAACTGTGAATGTAATTCACAGATGGTTTACTTTTACAGAAGTCTGAATAACATTAAAATTTCAGACTCAGAGGAGAGCACTTTGTAGTCCAGAAAAAATATTGAAAAGTGAGTGTTTTAGTGGAAGAAGAACATTTGAACCTTTTTTCCCCTAGGCAAGCAGGAAACATTTTGTGATTAAAGAAAAGACCAGAATGAAGACAGGTGGCAGCTTCAAAAACTGTTTTGATATGTGACATGTGAAATTCCAACATTTTACAGCATTATTGCTTTCACTGAACACCAGAACTGTATAGAGGGCAGTCAGACTATCTTGTTCTCTTGGTCAGCCTTAGAGGCTCTCAGATTTAGTTCAAAGACTAAGCAACAGAGATTTCTATCTGTACTAACATAATCAAATGTGTACAGTTTCTGCTATACATGCTTCTGTCTAGAGCTCTTCTCTCTGTAGACCAGGCTTATGATGTAAAAATCTATAAATAGCTTATATCTGAATGTAAAAATGGATTTGTATTGACACTTTTTATTTCTTCATTCACTTAAAAATTGTAGCAGGCTCCTACTAATAAAGTTCATAGCATAAGCTATGCCACAATAACTCCATTTATATTGTTCCTAGGGTGTAGGATGAGAGAAAAGAGCAGTAAGGCTTTGCATGTCCCCTAGAATGCTTTGTGGCTCTGCAATGCCAGACACTTGTAGCTAAACCGACATAAGCTTCAGCAATTGTCTTGACTGTGATTTTGTGACTGCACACTGCACAGTAAATTCCAACTCATTGTTTAGTTAAGTTACACATTTTAAATACAGCCTAAATGTGACCAAGCAGTGTGTCAATAATGAGACTAATTGAGAATGGGGTTGTTAATTTTGCCATGGGCATTGTTAGTAATAAGGGCTTTTTTAAGGTTTAAAAATGCAACTTTTCATCCCCTTTTGTGCTATCAGAGTATCATAATATTGCTGTAGTAAGGGGAGAAGCCAGCACTCTGAGTAATAAAAGACAAAGGGCAGAAATGACAAAAAAGTGGATGATTTGGCATAGGCCTGAGACAGGGGAAAAAAAGACTCCATTGGGAAGTAGAGGATTTGTGGAAAGGAAAGGTGGAGTATAAAGAGAAAATGTAATCAGAGTAGAGGAATATAATTTTATTAAGTGTTTGTGCTCAGGCTTTGTCTGAAAGCTGCTCAGATGAAATGGTAATTATAATAACCACATGATAATTTAATTACAGTTAACTATATGAATAATAATTCAGTTATTTTTTACAGAAGATTCCTTCTGTAAAGGTGATGTAAGCAGGAAGATGAAGATATTAGTAGCCAGAACTAGTAATAAGGCAGGTTCAATGTATGGTTTGACAAGATGGATGGGAAAAAAAACTGTTCAGTGAGCAAAGGGTTAAAATAACCAGGCAAATAGAGACTTTTGAAAGCTCGGGAAGAAAATTAAAAACTTTAGTTGGAAGTCATCAGTCAAGAAAGTAAAGATGAGAGTGTGTCCCTAAGAGTGGCATGGGAGCGCACAATTGGATCTCAGGGAGATTGCCTCAGATTAGCCACCATGCAAACCACTGTTCCCTGTTTCTGAGTTTCTACAACGGCGAGACAAGTAAAACGTCTTTTTTATCACCTTACTTCCACACATTTTGCTATAATTCAAAAGGGGCATTTTATTGGGAAAAGAGATACTAATGGGAAAAAAATTAGAAAGCATTCCAGTTTTGCCATTTGAGTGCATCTTATTTTAACTAAAAGACTAACAATTATAGCATCATTGTTAGCTCAAACTTCAGGATTACAGATTTTTTAAAACATTTGATTCAAAATAGGTGCTCTCTAGAGTAGAGAGAAGGGAAGCCAGGGATAAAAATTTGCCACAATCATTTCTGAATTTAGTTGATGGAGTTTAGACATGAAATGTATGTTCTGGCTTTCTGTCATCCAACACTACCAGAATGTACATCTGACAGTGTTTGGATTAAAAATAATTTGGAAGGGTGTGCAAATAACCCTCCTGATACCTGTCTCCCAGATCTAAACTAAAAAACACCAGTGGAACAGCATGGTTCAGTGAGAAGAAAATGAGCTTGTAAGCTGGAAACAAACAAGAGTTGGAATGAATTTCTGGTATTTCAGCCAGACTTGTAATTAATCAGTATGCCTATGTGCCATAAAAAATGAAGAGTTAGGAAGAAGTTAGAATCTCTACTGGGTAGCAAGCACAGTTCTCTGGCACTGTTGCTTTTGTTTCTATGAAGTGAAGGAAAGTTACTCCTATGAAATTCCTGAGGGAAATAAAAAAATGGTTTATTGTATTTTTTTTTCCAGTTACTTGCTGGTTTTTGAGTTGCCAGGTTGTATGTGGGTTTTAGAGTTGCTAGGCTGTATGCATTTTTTAAGTCCATTAGAAAGGAATGCTTTTGAAGACAATACAGAAAAGAATTTTAAAGGACTGTTTCAGCTTGTTGAGAAGGTATCAAAAGAAAGGTGTTTTCTTTTGGTCTAACTAGCTAGATTTTTCTCTAAAGGAGTAAGAGTATCTAATGATTATTATTACAAGAACTAGATTAATTAAACCAAGATACTACACAACACCAGAATCAATACTTAGGAGATTATTTTTCACAAATGAGTCACTCTGTCTCTGACTTTGATTCTGAAAGGAGACCCACAGCACAGCTTCAGTAAGCAAGGCTGGGAACTAGGATTCATAATTTTACTGGATATTAAGAATCATTGTCACTAATGACAGTGAGTTTCTCCCATTGTCCAACTTCAGTTAAGTTCTTCCTGTTCCATAGATGGCAGCTATCTCACCATTTTCTGTTCCACATGGGTCTGTCCTGTCACCTTTCTCCATGTGCACACCCCTCTGCTTTATAAGAGCTAAACCTTATTTTCTATTATGTTGTCTAACTCATTAGAGTAATTCGATTCAGAATGTTTTTTTTCCCAACTTGTATTTAACTTGAAGATTGTACTATTTGTTCTGTATGTTTTTGGAACTGAAGTGGAACTATCTGTCTGACAGCTTGTTCATCCTTTACAAATACATCTTTTATTCAACCAAGTGATAACTGCATTTCTGTTCAAGAAGTGGCATTGTACTCTTGCCAAATTGCAGATATTATTTCAACCCTTTGCTGGATAGTTAACATGCTATCTCTATTTACCTGTCATTGTTTTGGCCTTTTTTGTTGATGATTTCTCTGCTGTTTGTATTCTAGATAGGAGTCCGAAAAGTGTTTCTTAAGTACTGGCAAGCTGACCATCTTAACGATTTGTGCCTTCAACTTCAGAAGAAAATTATAACCTGCCAAAAAGGTAACAATTACAGAACAAGTATTCCTGAGCTGTTGCTTTGTACACGGAGCAGAATATTGTATAGCAAAGAGATTTTCTCCACCTTGAACAGTTGCTGTGTTTTATACATTTCCCTACAGATACATACAGATTTTTTGAGATGATATTAGCATTGGTGATTCTTGCACTTTCTGTCTGTCAGACATAATTTTATGACAAACTACTGAATGTAAAACTCAGAGGATCTCGAATATTTTCTTTTTAAAGTATGTTCAGTGATTTTTCAAGGCATTATATTACCTTTAATTTCTTTTTGCAAATCAAATATTGTAACAGTGATACAAAATTGGAATATTTTCGAATATATCAACACTAAAAACAAAGCTAATAAGTTAGTATGTTTAGTTGTCCTTATTTTTCCCTTTTTCTCACTGCTTTCATATTTGACTGTTAGTTTTTTATGTTTAGGCAGTTTTCCCCATTTTATGTCTGCATTTTTACTAAGGTCACTGGCATTTTTTGGCACATTCTTAAAAGGAGGTACTGTCCACTGCCTCCTGATTTCCTCTTACTTATGCTCCATTTCCTATCAGAATCTCAAATAACTGCTGAAAATGTGAATATTGCTTTGTTTGAAGAAGCTTCCTTCACACCATTCATTATTTACCTAATTGGCTGATGTCTGCAACAATTCCCATTTTCACCTATTTAAAGGAAATTAAAAAGACAAAGTCTTATATTTTGTTTGTCAGACACATAATATTGCAGACTTAAGAAATATAAACCTCTTTCATTTTAATTATCTCTTCCTCACTGTAAGCATGTAGTGAAAAAGAGGAAACCAAGAAAAAACCTGAAGCAAGTGAAATCCAAATAATAACAGTTCAGGAATGAATGTGGAGAATGACAGGTAACAGATACCGCAGTTCAGCTGAGTTTATAGCTTGGGCTTGATTTTTTAATGCAAATTACCCTATTGTATTTATGCATTTTGAAAAGCAATAACAGTTTATCCTCTTTCCCTTCTTATGCTGACTTATCAAAGAAAGGAAATATTTACCTTACAGAATCCAATTTGCAAACAGAATGCTTCAATATAACCCTACTCCAAAATTTAAAACATCCTCAGATATGTCCATGTTTTGCAGAAGTAAGAGAACAGATCGCCAAGGCCTGCCTGAAGAATGAAGCTAATAGGTCTTCTTGGCTCCTTACAAAATATTTTTCTTGGGTTTGCTTCTATCCTTCCTAATTAGGGTAACTTGAAAAGTCATTTTCACCAAAAGTGCGTGTTTAAAGCTATGGCTCATCTACATGCTTTTTATGATCTGGGAAACCTGAGAAAATTAGGAACTTGGATGAGTAAGCAGTAGTTAGACAACGACCTCATGTCATTACCTCATGAAAGAAGCTGCCTTTTGCAAAAAGGTGCAATTGTAAACTTGTAGAATTAGCATGCCAAATAGTTCTGGCAGATTTGGAATAGAATAGGGTACCAGTAAATTGTTCTTATGTAATCCTGAAATTAGTATCCATGTACTTTACATGGGCATAGTGATTCTTAGTGAGTAATGGTGTCAGTCCTGATGCACTTTTATCCCCTCACCCTTTACATCCAGAGGACTTTGGAAGCCAGATCTCTCCTGATAACATATTGAATAATAGCCAATCTAGTCAATAATCACAATATAAGAAAGAAATAAAGCTGTTAGAAAACATGCAAAGGAGGGCTATGAAAATGGTGAAGGGCTTTGAGGGGAAGCTGTACAAGAAGCAGCTGAAGTCACTTGGCCTGTTTAGTCTGGAAAAGAGGAGACTGAGGGAAGACCTCATACCAGCCTACAACTTTCTCATGAAGGAAAGAGGAGGGGTAGACACTGATCTCTTCTCCCTGGTGACCTGTGACAGGACCCAAGGGATCGTCATGAAACTTTGAGGCTTGTTGGGCACTGGAACAGGCTCCCCAGGGAAGTGGTCACAGCACCAAGCCTGACAGAGCTCAAGAAGTGTTTGGACAATGCTCTCAGGCACATAGTGTAACTCTTGGGGTGCCCTGTGCAGGACCAGGAGTTGGACTTTGATGATACTTGTGGGTCCCTTCCAATTCAGGATATTTTGATTCTATGACTCTAATTTCTGTGTCAGGCTTTAAATGTGACATCATATACCTAGATAAGGCTTAGCTTTAAGGGGAAACAGGTCTTGCCCAAAATTACTATCAACTCTTTTTACTTCGTTCTAACTGGTAATCTATGATGAATTTGAGGGAAAAAAAACCAGAACAAAGCAAACCGTATAAGTCCTTTCTGGTATCCTGAAATTTATCTTACACAAGCAAAGAAAGGGGTCAAACTAAAGTGAAAGCATGTGTAGAAACACTTTTCTTAAAAATGTATCTGTGAGTTTAGAGACTTTGCCATATTTTTTTTCGCAGGTATGAGAACGACATATGGTACTTTTTTACCTGAATCACTGTGAAAATTGTACCTGTAGGAAAGGCAATCATGCTGAAGTTCTTCCATCAGAATTCATGTAGATGAGGAGTTAACTTGAGTACATTGTACGCACAATAGTTAATACATTTCTCACATAACCCAGATCCATGGTCTACTGGAATTTTGATTATTCTAATCCTTATCCTTAGATGAACTCTAAAGAAGTAGATATTTTTCTGCCTTGTTGTGCTAACCTCAATTATTTTAATTTGCATAAGTAAAAATTATTTTAGATCTACATAAATGAGGAGCAAATTCGCAAGGCAATCATAGTACCCAGTACCCAACAGTAGGAGATGAAACTGAGCAGTAAAGGTCTAGAAGCTGACAATTTCATTTCACAGCAGTTTTTTAGGTAATAGAATTGTTCTGTGTTGAACCAAAACCAAAATCTTTCAAATGTTCTCATAGAGAAGGAAGTGTGGAGAAATGTCTATGATTTAATGAAAAACCTGAACTACTCAGTGTATGAAAATGTATGCAAAAGAGGGATGTCTTCTGACAGCCCTTCCTAATGAAACTTTGTTGAATGTTTCTTATTGATTTTGATGAAAGTGCATAATTCGGAGTAGCTGTGCAGTCTCTAAATGTTACAACTAGCTCTACTGGATCTCATTTTATTGGACCATTTTAGCAGGCTACTCTAAGCTGCTCATTCATGCCTGCTAACAATCCTATTAGAGAACTGATCTCTGAATTTCCTTATTTTAACCAACCTTGGTTCTGTTACCGATCTTTTTTATTTTTTGGTCAAGTTAAAAGCACACACCCACAGACTTGTGAAAATGTTACTTTAAAATACAGATTTTTTTTTCCAAAGTCACCCAATATGTGATGCTTAACTATTTTTGCTCTGCAGAAGATAGGTTTAAAGAGAATATTTTAGGAAAAAATTGGTTTTTTTATTATTAAGCTCTTCCAGAATTTTTATATTTGTGACCAGTGAAATCTGATAATATTCTATGCATGTGTTCATTCTTTTTGCAACAGTAACCCTTGAATTTAGACTCAGTAACATCTTTATTATGAACACTCTCATAAAGTTGTCAGCAATAACTGTACTATTAATTTCCTTTACAAGTGAATTGGGTAAGTGCATGAATGCTTCAGGGTTTAAAGAAGTCAGATTGTATGGAATGTAACTTAAGGCATTGACTGGTTGTGTTTATAAAAGTATAAACATTCAAAACTGTCTATCATAAATTATTATTGGAAAGGACTTCAAAGTATCTAAACTTGAAGGTTTTCAAACCCAGTGAATTTTGGATAGAAGCAGTGTTATTATGTTAACATTAGCCTTTCTGATATCTTGTCAGGTGGGCATTGAGCATCTCTAAAAAAGAAATCTTATTTTTAGTGTCTAAACAAGGCACTAGAAGATGATAGAAAATACCTTACATTACCCTATCCTTTAGCTGTTTATTTTATTCAATAATATTTTATATTCATAGAAGACTAATTGTATCTTTCTCTGTTGACATTTTTCCTTTAGATTATTTCAGCTTGGCTCTTCATCATTTAATGGTCTGCAGTGATCCTAAATCTGAAACTTAATTATGTTGTTCTAAATACCTAATGCATTTTAACTTTTTTATCTTGCAATCATTTTCGGTATCTTCTCCCAAACTCAAACAAACAGCTTACACAGGCTATTGTCTGCTGACTTCACTTACGAAAAACTTTCAATTGACAAGAATGAGAGTAACCATAAGAAGCAATGATGAAGTTTGACCTGGTTTTGATAAATGTAAAGTGATAAAAACCTTCTGAAAACCAACAGTATTTCAGGCAACAGATAAATAATTCTAAAACAGGCTCTTCCCTGTGAGATACACAGCAGTGGTTCTACATCTGGAAAGAAACATGATCTTGAGGAACTTAAAAAAAAAAAAAAACACACATATACAGTACATTCCGTTAGCATATTTCTTCCTTTTGAACCAAAATGTAGGTTCAGAGACTACTGACACCACCTGTTGCAGGCACAGGATTAAAATGGTGCCCAATTTGTCACGGCCACAGAGTTCCCTGTGCCTTGTGTTTCTGATCAACTGTACTTTGGAAAATCCAGGGTACCGGGTGGTTTTTGGGTAGGATTTGTTGTAATGAAACATACATAGGAAAGAGATAAAGAAAGCTATTATAGGAGGTGCACTAAAATCTTTCCCCAGCATAAAGCTGACAAAGAGTGTGAAGAAAAAGTCTAATAGATACATGAAGATGATGTAATGTAGATGAAAACTTTTAACTGAAAATGCAGACATGATGTGACAGATACATTTGAGAAATTTGCATTAAATTAATTGTTTTAGATGAAAGGAAATGAGCAGAGAAAGGTCTTTAAGTCAAAACAAAAAAAAATCTGGTGTTGGTTTTGTTTTGGATGGAGTATTAGGTACATTGAAACAAAGCTTTTTTTAAAGCTGACCAACAGCAATCATTTAATTCCTACTGCATTCAATGCAATTAATTTATCCAGGCTTTTATTTTGAAACAAACTATCTTTTGACCTTTGCAGTGTAAATGTATGCTCTCACAATCTGTAGTATACATCTATGTTTCAGTTGTAATGTAATAAAAATAACATTTAGTGAAAGTAAACATTTTGAGTTCTGATAGCAGAAATTTATGAAATTGCTGTCACTACTTTGTTTTAAGCACTAGCAGCAGAAAAGGGAAATACTTCAATTTTACTGTATTATTTTTATGCCATCAGATTTCCTTCCTAATTTGTACAAGATATTGACTGAACTTGGCTTGCTCATGTTTACAGCAGAACACACAGTGATGTTAATTCCCCAATTAGTTGTCTTTCATTGGTCCATGTTTTCTCCTTCTGCTATGGTAGTTGTAAGAGGATTTCTAGCTCGCCAGCGCTTGCTACAGAAGATGAGCATCAAACAGCAAGAGGTTTGCTCAATCAAAAGCTTCTTGCAAAATGCTGAGGATATGGGATTGAAAACATATGATGCCTTGGTTATTCAAAATGCTTCTGACATTGCTCGGGAAAATGACCGGCTCCGCAACGAGATGAATGCTGCTTACCACAGAGAAAAGGGAGAGGCTAGAAACAGGCCAGAGGAAGGCCACAAAAGGTAAGATGAGAAGCACCTGCTGTGAAGAATTAATGAATCTCTTCAGTTTTTGTGAATTCCTTCTCTTCTTAGAAAACCATAGAAATGACTGAGGGATTGCAAGAGAATTCTCAAGTATATGCTCATCTCAAATCAATATTAGGTCATATTTTTTCCCTACATATCAGGTAATTAAGTCTAGAAACTTAAGGAAGCTACCATATCCTATTCAGGGGACACTGAGCTTAGAGGAACTTATTCAAGTCTCTGAAACACTTATTTTTTACAGAAATACGTCTAATTCTATGATAAATAGATTGTAGTTTAACTTTAATCAGACCAACCAAGCAAAAGAAAAATTCCTCTAACTTCAAATACCAACACTGAAAAATTGCCAAGGTAATGAAAAACAGCTAAGAAAGTGTTAAAATACAGTAAGTCCAGAGTAAGAAATCCTGATTTCTCACTGAACCAAGTAGATTGACTGTGAGGACGATGCTTTTATTTAAAAATGGGCATTTATTTTTTTTTTTTAACTCATATCAGAATTTTCAGAAGTACCTATTTTACAAATCCAGTAAGTGCTGGAGAGCAATTCTCCAGGAACTGAGTCCATGATCTCTTCTCTCGTAGACAGCTGAATGGGCAGAGTTAGCATTTGTGGTTAATCGGTGTGTGTCAATAGAAAGAATGTGTCTATAACTTGCTGGACATATAAATGTTTATTTTTCCATAGGAACTTAATTTTCATCCAGAACAACTCCCTTTGCTATCATTGCTTTTGTCAGTGACTTTTATTAAAGTGAAAATGGCAGTGCATCTGCTTAATTAGTTTCAAATATCCCAGTGATTACATATTGGAGGAAATGCCTTTGTAGGAAAGACTGTAATTAAACATTACAGTGAAAACAAATTATCCACTGAGCACCATGCTTTCATCTTTTGCTATTTCATTTACTACGTGGGCAGCTGGCTATATCCTGTGCATGAATTTTAGCTCTGCTGGTGATTTGCCATGCAGAAATACAATTTAAAAAGACAAATGCTTGGGGATTTGTTTGTAAAATGGCCGTATAGACATCTTCTATCTAATACATTACTACTCTAAGTTAAAAGGGTCTCAAGGTTTTGATTCTTGGAGGAATAAAATGTTAGAAGAATTTTTGCTAAAAATCAGTTTTTTGGAAGCAGCTGGAAGGTTATTTCTCGATATGTATTCAAATAGAAAAAAAAAAAGAAAAAATAGAAAAACTAAATTGTAATTGAAACAACTAAACACAACATAATAATAAAATTATTTTTAAAAGTAATAATTATTAAGTTTAAACTGGAAGATATATAGATATCTGGGTGGAATTGCTGAAGCAGCCAATATAGCTGGTTAAAAAGGTCATCTAATATTTTAAAGATTTGCATTATCTAAATAGAATTTATAGTTGTCTTTTTAGAAAATAATGATAAAGGCTCAGTATTTGCTGCCTCAGTAACTTTCTATTAAAATGGATTTCCCAGAAATTATCATTCAGATTGAAAACCCAGCTTTTGATTGTGTGTAGCAATCAAAGTGTGAACAATTCATTCAGTGAATGTCTGATCAACAATATGAGACTGCTTAAGCAAGGCCGCATTTGTGTGAAAAAGGGCCGGTGTCCTGATTTATCATGG
Organism: Struthidea cinerea; assembly: GCA_013397865.1. Lineage (NCBI taxonomy): Eukaryota > Metazoa > Chordata > Aves > Passeriformes > Corcoracidae > Struthidea > Struthidea cinerea. The sequence goes on along the minus strand of VZTI01002865.1, from coordinate 47,604 downwards.
AACAGGAAATGGAAGAAAGCTAGCAGCTTGATCTGGATTTGTTTGTCAGAAGATTACTGCACACATCCCCTCGACACAGCAGGGGAGTTGTGAGATTGTTTACCAAAAAGCTGTTGTTACGTTTGCATGAACAGGTTCATTGTTATTGCTTGAATAATGCATCTGGGCCTCTTTTCTGTGTTTTCAGAGCTGAAGACAAGGGTGGGAAGGTCTCTGAGGACAGCTTTGCCGGCTGTCGAACGTCTAAGCACTTTCACTCCAGCTCCGTCCCTGTCCCCATGGCAGTGGACGGCTTGGTACATTCTGCGGCGGGGTCATCCATCAGATCCCCCTCCCTGCACTCTGTTTTCAGCATGGACGATAGCAATAGCCTGCCATCACCAAGGAAACAGCCTCCTCCCAAACCAAAGAGGGACCCCAACACACGACTGAGTGCCTCATATGAGGCTGTTAGTGCTTGCTTGTCGGCAGCTTCTAAGGAAACCGCTAATGAAGGTTAGGCATAGAGGCAGAGACAGTCGCAAATGTTACTCTGAGTTATTGATTTGTTCTTTTCTCTTTGATCCTTTTAAACACAGTCAAATGCCTTTGAGAGGTCCTGCTTCCTTGAAATATTTCAGTGGTAGTAAATAAAAATAGCCAATTTGTCATTTGTTCCCAAATCAGCAAATAATACTCATGTGTTCTAATTGCCTAGTTTGTCAACAACCAAAACCTATTTGTAGAACTCCCTCTAGAAACAAATAATCTGTCAATATGAGCTATTCTATCCCACTGACCATTTTATTTCACCTTTTAAACTGTTAGAATATCTTGCATCACTAAAACAGAATACTCGAATCTTGAATTTCACAGACTTAAACATTAAACTTTCTCCTACTTTTTCTTTATGCTCACATGAATAACTTACGCATTCAATGTTTGTTTGTTTGGGGTTTTTTTGCCATAATTTGGTTACAGTGATTTTTGTTTAGAAGGAAAGTGCTGCAAGTGTCCCAAAGCATTTCTGTGCATTATGGTGCACACAGCATGGTTTTGAGTTCATTTGTTCTATCCTCCTTTACCCTTAAAATGAATAGGTAGAAGATGAAGGAAAGGATTGCATTCTGCTTTCCTTGATAAGCCTGACGTGTCATGTTTTGTGTAAAGGATCCTCAAGGTTTATCAAGGAAGATCCTTCAGGTTGGATTTAAACCTTTGGGTATAACCTTTCCCTAGTCCTGCATACAATGGATAGAAATCTTCACAGCTCCCTCACTCAAAATAATTACTGTTCTCATGCCCAGTTCATTGGGTGAAAGTCCATTTTTCTTAACCTATTCCTTGCTCATTCAAGCTCTATGTAAGGAGACATGAACTATGCCCAACATAGTTTTAAACTGGTGTGGTTTAAGGAGGTCTGTAGTTGTTTCATCTTTCTGTGTCCAAGTCTGCAAGAGATTATTGATTTAACCAAGGAGTTCTAGCAGAGGTGTTTTGAAAGAACAACAATTTATATATGTATACGTGGTCTTAACAATAATGCTTACACGTACTCACAAAACAATTTTGGAGTTCTTATATGTGTGAAACAATAGGGCAAGTTTCTCTGCCACATACTCATTTTCAAAGAATGATGCCAGTTTCCTGAGTCTTTGTCCAAAACCAGCTCTGATTTGTACCATCTAATTTTGATCTTAAAAGATCATCTAGGTATCTAGTCTCTTCACTCCATACATGCCTGGAGGCTATGAAGAGACATCTAGTTTAGTTAAATGTATACTCACTTGGGGATTTGCCCTTAGGCTATGGGATTCCCTAAAGTTATAAATTATTTCCACGCCTGCAGTACAAAAGAAGAGAGGGACATAATATCATCCTATAATTAGAGTTTTGTAGAGGTTACATAAAAGAGGAGTATTTCAGTTAATGGCAATCACGTATTGTCAAAGTAGCACTGTGCTGACTCGCAGGTAAAAGCCTGCCCCTCTCCCTTGGAGTAAAAGGAGAAACAAATACATATTTCCATGTGTTACAGATCTTGCAGTGCACATTTGGATTCAAAATATAGCTCCTCAGGTGTGAGTTCTCATCTTTTAGTGGCAGTAGAGATTACCAAAGTACATTATATGCCCAGGTAGCAAAAGCCTGTGGTTTTGTAGCTGAAAATTCTGCATTTTATTCCTAGAAGTATTTATGCTTTTGCTTGGATTCCTTTGTTTGTGACTGCTTCTCATTGTAGAACTAAATGGTTAGCATTTGAGGGCTTAACGTACTAGATTAGTGTAAGAAAAAACTGACTTTAACCTGTTAATAACACAGACCTTTTTCACTTTCCTAGTACTGACCCGTCCAAGGCCACACAGTGATGACTATAGTACCATGAAAAAAATACCTCCCAGAAAACCAAAACGAAGTCCAAATACAAAACTTAGCGGCTCTTATGAAGAAATACCTGGCCAAAAGCCTGGGGATGTAAAAAAAGCAAGCACAGTAGTTAAAGCAGGTGTCTATGACACTGTGACAGTACAGAGAGCAGTTTCTACTGATGGACCACAACATGGCCTGTTGAATCTCTTTATGTCACAAGAAGAGGAGGAAAATGAGCCTGTCTATATTGAAATGGTAGGGAATGCTGTGAAAAGCAGTTCTGCTGAAGCGGAGAGTCCAGAACAAGGAGAGTCTGTATATGAAGAAATGAAGTATTTTCTACCAGAAGAAGGAAGCAATGGTAATGGAATAATTCCAGTAGTGACCGGATCTCCTCCTCTGTTGTTTGAAAGCAAAAAAAATATTAACATTGAAGATGGAACATTGGATGGAAACAATCAAGCAGCTTTGGTCTATAAAGACTCGTGTGACATTCCAGCCCCTTTCCCTAACTTGCTCCCCCACAGACCACCACTTCTTGTATTCCCTCCAACCCCTGTCACATGTTCACCTGCTTCTGATGAATCACCTTTAACACCACTAGAGGTCAAAAAGCTTCCTGTTTTGGAAACCAACCTAAAATACCCTGTGCAGTCAGAAGGCTCAAGTCCATTATCACCCCAGTACTCCAAAGGCCAGAGAGGGGAGAATGAAAGACCAGTATCTCCAGGTTTGATTGTGTTCAGTGTTTCCACCAAAGTGACTCCGCCTTCCACACCACCTCCTCCTCTGCCACCGCCCCCTCCTCCTGTACCACCTCCTGTTTCCTACCGGGCTTCCACACATTTTGCATCTCCTCCGGAGACTTGTGCTAGTTTTCTGATTAATGCTGGGAAAGCAGGTACAAATTCTGATCTGTCAAAAGTACCTCAGAGACCCAATCCTGCTCAGCTTGGATGCTCATCTTCTCCATTCTCCAAACTGCCTTACTCCCCAAAGGTGGCAAGAGCGGATCACAGGAAATTGAACTCAAATTCATCATCTTCATTTCCATACAGCCCTACAAACTCAAGGTCATTAACCAGTCCCCTTGATGAGTTAACTAGCTTGTTCAACTCAGGAAGGAGTGTGCTACGAAAATCTGCAGCAGGACGTAAGATCAGGGAGCCAGAAGGTAAGACAGTTCTCTGTGCTTCTGTATTGTGTATATTTTCTGCATCAAAACTTTCTTACCTTGGAAACTGATAGAGTGGGCAAAAATACAGAATGAAAACCTTGATTGGTTTGGGTTTTTTTTAAAGAAAGGTCTGTTGTAGTTGTTGTAGTCGTAAGAAACACATATAGAACATACTTTGCATATAAAAATTATAGGTCTTCAGGTTTTGTCTGAGGTATCAACTTTTCTTTTACCAAAATGTTTCCATGATACAAGTTTAAATGTTCTTTTAACATTCCAGCTGTCTCAGTAAAATAAACACAGATGTTACATTGTGTGAAAAATGAGTTTATGTTATCAGCCTATAAAAATACTTTGAATTAAATGTACGGCTAGGTGTCTGGTAGATGTACTTTAATTTGAAGACTGTCTTTTAAAATGTCATCATTTCATTTCCATGAAATTCTATATTTGGTGATACAGTATTTATTACTGTCCTAAATAAAGCTTGGAAGGAGAGTCAGGCAGTGAACAACATTAAAAAAGTTAAAGTAAATCCTGGTTTTGCATCTCAATAACAACACTGACTCCAGCTTTCACATTACTTTCCTGATTTAAAAAAAAACGTTTCCTATTGAAAATATTCAGTACACTTTCCATAGAAATTTCTCCCCATAGTAGCATCTCCTAAACACAAAGTTTTCTGAATTTAAAATTTAGAGTGAGAAAATCTCTAGACTGTTTTCTCCGCTTCTTCATTTCTATCTGTCCAAACAGCTTGTCTTAATCCAGAGCTGTGCGCAGCATATTCGAAATAGGCAATACAGAAATGTAGAATTACTTGAGTTTGAAAAGAATGGTAAGATCATTGAGTCCAACTGAAAAACTAACAATATCCATGATTTCAGCTATATCATGGTTTTCTAGCTGCACAGTGTCTTCCAGCTCCTCCTCTTTGTTGCCCATGCTGCATACATTGGTGTAGATGTATTTCCATTGGTTTATTGATGTGCCACCTTTTTGGGAAGAAGCCCAAGTCATACTTTTGAAATGCAAAACAAAACAGTAGAGAACGGGATGGATTCTCTTATTATGCATCATCCATTTTCTTAAATATATACTGCTCCACTGATTTTAGTATCATATCCTAATTTACACAGCTGTACTATAACAGTAGCAGGTGTTTGTTCTTGTTCTGTGTATGTGTATGTCTGTCTGCCACCCCACCTCTCTATTCCTGAGATCCATGGCAGCCTTCAGCCAAAATTGCTCTCAACCAAGTACAGCAAGAAGCTAAAGGTCTCAAAATTAACTGAGTTTCTACAGGCTTCGTGAAAGTTAGTGTCTAGGTGGAGACAAGAGACATTTGGCTGTCAGAGAAACTATGGTGGACAGAACCCTCGTTAGTCCTCCAGAACTTGAAAAAGCTTTAGCTGGACTTTGCTTGTTCTTGTATGCTGAATTCAGTCCTGTATGTTGAATGAGCTATGAACTGAGACTTCATCAGTTCTCAACCTCAAGAGAATGTTTTTTTTTCTTATGCTAAGCGTATGAATTTATGACATTGGTAAAGGAGTTACTGCAGTAGTTTTGCTTGCTTTGAAAAAATTACTCAGTAACATTCACTGCCTATAAATATATATAGAATGTTTTCTGTGGGTTTTTTTATGGTTTTTTGGTTGATTTTTTGGTTGGGGTTTTTTTTGCTGTTTTTTTGTTGTTTTTTTTTTTAAGTTGGGAGTCTTGTTTTATTATATAGTTATACATTTTTATCTGCTAGGAAGCAACTATTGAAGTTAGATCTTTGGATTATCTTCTCAAGGCTCTCTCAATATACCTGGTGAGGAAGTGTTGTAAACCACTCCAACAAAGTCAAAAAAATTACCTTTACCTTAAAAAAAATTTTGCTTTGGGATGGAAGGTTTTTGCAAATGCAATGATCAACTAAATGTGACCAAGATAGAGTTCAGCTTGGGTCTCATGTGGGTTGAAGCTAATGCATTAAAAGAGGCTACCATAAAAAAACCCTAAATTTACCTTTCACATGGAAAATGTGCTTCTAAATATTTCATCAAGGCAGCACTAAGTATGAAAGATCAAAGTTCAAGAAAGATATATGATAAAAAACCTGAATCAATTTTTTATGAGCTTGGAAGTTACTGTATACTAAGTGCAGTTACACATGAATAGTTCAATGATAAGTAGATGGATTGAAAGTAACAAACACGGGTGAATATATGTGGGTTTTTGCAATCTGCCTTTTTCATGTACTTCATGTGTTCATCTATTTTCTAGGGTAACAGCTGGAAAAAATTTTATTTAACTTTTCATGCAAAGTTATAAGATGGCAGTCATCAGAGCTGACTCTACAAGTTGTGTAAAACTAGAAGTTGTCGTCTGTTACCTTCTGATATTTTTATCCCCTATTGCCTAATGCATATTAAGTTCCTAGAAGACTCCTCCCTTTCTTTTTGTCATTTGTAGTATTTTATTTATTGGAGATGATATGGTGAAAAAAGAACTTAATAGAATTTCCTTAAAGTTGAAGACATGGCCTAGAACAGCACTCTATAATGTTTCCTTTATTTTCAGAAGTTATAAGCTACCAACAAAACTCAAAAGTAAAATTGTGGGCCATTTTGAAGTCGTGGAGAGTTACCTATGGGAATCAGGGAGTTTCTGTGTGGGATCATCAGCCTTGGAGATGAAAGCCTCCTTGCCAATATAAGTGCAATACAGACAGATCCCCTAGCATGCCTCCCCCTCCCCTGGAGGAGCAATTTCAAGGCCTGAGAACACTTATGTCCTTTTGGCTCCTGACCTCTTTGTGAGAAAAGCTCATCCAGAATTACAGTAGAACACATTTGTGGTTTTCTGATGCGCTGAAGAGTTATTGTGAACTGAACTGAGAACACTGTCTTTCAGAAGGGCAACAACAAAAAAAATCAAATGGCAACAACTTTCTTTACCTGGCGGTTGAGCCTGGCCTTTTTTTTATACAACACTAGCCCCTACTGGTTCAAACAATGATCAGGATCAAATAGTATGCAATTTCACGCAAAATACTTCACATGTAACAAGAGAAGTTTTTTGCTCTGCAGAGCTTATAGCTCAAATCAACAAAGCTGTAACAGGTGAGAACCTAGATAAGGTGATTTCTCCAAGGTTGAAAAGAGTTGTCACTGAAACTGCAGCTGTATTGTTACACAGAGATTTGGTTTTACTCCATATAAAATGAGATTTGAGTGCAGATGAGTGATAATACACACACACAAATCTATTCTATTCTCCGTGATTTCTGGAAGTGAAGAATTAAGTTTGCAAGACAGTTTGAAATGGAACAGTCATGTGCAGACCCTCTACTCAAATAGACAAGACCTGAGATTTGAAACTAGACCTCATGAAATTGAATTCAATCCTTTGATCACAAAACGTCACTCCTTAGCAGGATATCCAAATATTTTTGACTATTCAACATATAAGACATTCCTTATCTAAGGAAGAGACAATCACATGTTTAAGCATTTCATATTAAATATTTATGAGCAAGGACGGAATTTTCTGTTCCTCCGTGTGGAGGAATGATACTCAGATTTTGCTAGGTCGTGATGTTATTACTCTTAATTGGTACAGTTGATATTAAATTATTCCATGCAAAGGGGAATCATTTCACCTTCAGAACAAAAGGTAGAATAAATCATAACCAATCACCCATGCTTAGATTGGCAGAGTGAGTATTCATGTGGATTTTGAAGGGGAAGGAGCAAAGGAACTATGATTTTACCTTAACCTGGGTGAATTTCTTACCATTAGTCTATTGAGACGAAGGCACAATGTTTTCTCTTCTTCCCGCTTGTTGAGAAAAAATTGACATAGATACTTCTGTGTCTGAGCAAAAGAAAATACACAAGTTTGCAACCCCACATCTAGCTGCCTAAGAAGTAAAATTAGGAAGATATGTCCTTTATGTATGTCACCAATGTATAGGCATCAAGTTTTGTGAAATATTGGTAGTGTTTCAGTACAAGTAAAACTGTATATTCAAGTCTATCCATTCTTCAGTGATCTGCTCCTTTCCAAACAGTTTGGTTACTTATATAATAACAACAGCAAAGGCGTGCAAACTTTAGATTGTTAACAGTGTATTGTTATCAATACTGTTATTGTTTGTCCAGTGTCCTTGACATCCGTTCACTATGGGAATCCCTTCTTTACTTACTTCCTAAGTGATTTATTTTCAAGGCAGGTAGCTTCACATATCAGTGTCTTATTCCACATTCTCCAGTTTAAGCATTGAAAGTCACAGGAAAATAGTTATAACTGGCAAATAATACAGATATTCAGATGTACCTTGGGACTAAAGCTGGCCAAATACTCTCTATTGAGATTGACTCAAACTTGGCGAACAATAAAATGTAACGTATATGTGTGAAAAGTACTGTCCTGTCAAAGGCAGGTATCCCTTTGATAGCTAGTAAATAATTTTCCCTTATCATCAGATAGAACAAGCTATTGTGCAGCTAATGTCTCAACAGTGGATTGCAAATTAAATCCCTACTTGTGTTTCTGTGATGAAATCCCAGGCCTTTACCCTCTAAGCCACTCAGCGTTTTGTCTTAAGCAACTTAATAAAGACAATAATCATATCTCCATCTCCTTCCTAGTTGTACAATGAAATAGATATACTTTCTTTATGGCAAAAGTTAACAACTTACAAACCATGAGTAATACAAAAAGCTGTGTTTTCAACTTTTATCTTTTACCTGTAAATGCTGGAGGAATGATTGTATAAGGCATTGAACTTCTACATCTTTAAAGTAAAATTCTCAAATCATTAAAACTTTAGGCAATTAAGCTTCACCACACTTCCCAGAAAAAGATTAAAATCTGTTTACATAATTGCCTTAATTAACAGGGAGTGAGGGTGACTTTCTGTGACTAATTTTCAGATCAGATATCTAAACAGAGGAGAGTCATCAACCTCTGATAGAATATGTGGAGTTGGAAGGGACCTATCAGGATCATCGAGTCTAATTCCAGGCCCTGTGCAGAACACTCCAAGAATCACACCATGTACCTGAGACTGTTGTCTAAACACTCAAAGTGAAACAGGCTTGGTGCTGTGACCACTTCCCTGAAGAGCCTGTTCCAGTGCCCAGCCACCCACTGGGTGAAAAACCTTTTCCTGATACACAATCCTGTCCCTTGCCCGGCTGGCGATGCTGTGCCTGATGCCCCCCAGAACAGGGTTGGCCCTCCTGGCTGCCAGGGCACTGCTGACTCATGTTCAACTTGGCATCCACCAGGACCCCCAGGTTCCTTTTTGCAGCACTGCTTTGCAGCCCCTTATTTCCCAGTCTGTCCATACATCCAGGGTTGCCCCATCCCCGGTGCAGAATATAACACTTGTTAAACTTCATAAAATTGTTGATTGTCCATCTCTCTGCAGGCCCTCTCTGCCCTCAAGGGAGTCAACAGCTCTTTCCAGTTTATTGTCATCAGCAAACTTACACATTCACTATGCACTACTTGCAACTCTCGTAGGTGCAGAAAAGTGGGAGGAAGAACTGCTAGTAAGAGTTCAATGTGAGTCATTACAAAAATGCCCTTTCTTGGCTAGCCATGGATGCCCTATACAGAAAATTACACAGGAGCAGACAGAACTGCTGTCAATGCTGTTGCCATCCAGCCCATGCTGCATGGGTTTTCTAAGGAAATAAGTGCGACTTCTATTATTGCAGTAGGAAAAGTTTAGAAGAGTCTAGAGAAAGTATACTCGATTCCTATTTTCAGAATTTCTATGGACTTTTGTACAGCCTGAAAGATACCACATTAATCTGCAGACTTCTCCTGACCTATAAGTCTTCCATTATCTGGATAATATATCGCAGAAAAGACCTGTTGTTTCAGGATAAACACAATGTATCAAGAATAATTTCAGAATCTCTGAACACTAGTATATTTTACTGCTGAAGATTGTTCTGGGTTTCTGTTATGTCGTTTTTTTTCACTAAAGCATTTCTGTTTCTGGTTGACTTCATTGTTTGCTGTTATAGCCTAAAATCACGTAATATGGAATTTGCTTTGGTTATCTGTTCCAACATGTGAAAGAGGCTTTGTGTGTGACTGCCATAAACAATTTTAACCCAAAAATTATTAGAAGAACAAATCAATTCTAATTTTCAGGTTAAAAAAAAAAAGGTTATTGTCATATAAATTCATATTTATTTTGCATTTTAAGTGCTTGTATTGAAAATACAATCAAGTCTTTAGCACTCCTCCATACATTTCCAAAAGCTCTATCAGTGAAATAGAGGTTGAAGGAGACTATGCAGCCCCAGGATCACAAGGAAATATCGCTGCATTTTTGATTTCCATTGACCTTATGCTGTAACTATCTGTGGCTATTGGAAAAGGATCCTAGAGTAGGCAGTGCCTTGGTCTGACCCACTGCAGGCTCTCTCATATTCATACCAAGTCACTGCTTAAGAGGAGGAACACTGAGGAAAAGTAATTTCACTGACTTTCCTGTTCCTTTTATATGGTCCATTTCTGAGAACTGCAGGCATTTCTTTTAAATTAATGACTCTGTTTTGCATCCTTTCCACTGAGCTGGATTTACTTTGTGCCCCCTTCATCCTGTCTGACACTCGAATACAATAACTACTACACCACACTGGTTCAGCTTAGTGTATTTTAAACCCATAATTTTCAATAATATCCCACTTTTAATTGTGACTTGGATCATTCTGGTAGACATTTACAGGATTCTTATTTTCATAGCAATGTCTTTTTCTTCAACATCTGATCTGACATCATGGTTCCAAATTCAGTAATGCTTTAGAAAGCTGTCTCTTTACTAACAATGTTATGGGCTTCTTTAAATAGTAAGAATTTTATCTGTAATTCACTATGCAGAACCACAAATTACTTTGTTTAGGAACCACTGCATCATTAATTGTAAACCAATTGTGAGAAATTAGCCATATCTAAGAGACAGAAATTGATTTGTAGCATACTTATGTTCCTGATACCAAAGAAGAAAATGGGTATTTGGCAGTAAATGTCATGTCACTTCATTTTACAGGAATTCCGGAATTTGAAATATAATGAAGAATGAAATAGGGACACAAATTTTAGTGAAAGTCTCTAATTAAACTCTCAGCTTGAGTGAGAAATCTCTTCAGATGTTTTTAACTTCTTTACATCCATCTCAGCATTAAATTATCTTTTGCATAGAACCTCAGTAGAGAACAATAATTCCATTTCGCAGAAAATGTCATGATTGTGACATTTATTTTTGTTTTAGCATGAAATGAAAATCAAGCATTCTAAAATTCTGTGCAGAAATAAATATTCTTTCATGTCCAGGCTTTCAAAAATGTTTGTGAAGTACTGAAATGGTCTGCCTCTAATATAGCAAAATGCTTCTTACTGAAAATGTTAACAACTAAATGTGTTGACTTTTTTTTTGAACCTAGATAAGTTCAAGAGCAGAACATTGGTTGGGTTGGCATTTAGGTGTATGGTTCCACAACAACCAAAGCTGTCTTATAAAAAATCCAAGCTATTTCTAGGCTCCTTGGCTCAGGTATCCAAGAGCTGTGCACTCCAGCCCCTCAGTGATGACCCAAAGTTATTGATAGGACTCATGAAGCACATCATGAAACTCTGAAACTCTATAGACCTGGATGTGTGGATTATGTTCCAGTTCCAGCATTGGAATTTCGTGGGGCTGGATGGAGAAGCAAGAGAAGACAATTGAAAAGAGACCGATAATAAGACTTGGTCATAAACATGAGGGTACCTTGACCCTCATGCTCTCTCCACACTGTGAGAGAGTAGTAGAGTGCTTGGAAGTGGAGTACTGGAGGTAGGAGTAGCATTTAAAGCAGTTAAGGACATCAGCCTTCTTCCTGGCACCACTAGTAAATGGGAAAATACAGAAGTCTTCAAGTTCAGTACTCTTTTGGCTTGAGTTTTCATTCTCTTTCAAAAGGAAAAGCATGAAAATTAGTATTATCCTTTGTATGGTGAAATTTTCAAAACACAAAACATATTAAATTAGGCTTGAAGTTTTACATTTCATTATTTCTCTTAACTCTTTCTTAGGGGCTGGTTGCAGAATGATCCTGACATACAGAGTAGTATTTAGTGACAGTTTTTAGCCACTGATTGTCTGTATTTGTGCACAGTGTGGATGTTTATCACACTGCATCTGTGATAGCCGTATGTTCTTGCTTTGAGGTTAATGAAGATGTCATTGATCATCCCTCTGTCCTTTCAAAATGAGCTTAAAAACAAGTTAAATAGATATCTAAATTCAATTTTTGTCTTAGAAGATCACTTGGAAAGCAAAATGTGAATGTTGTCTGAGAAGTTTTCCAGAACAGCTGTCCCTATTTGGTGGGCAGTATTACAGTACAGGGGGACCAAAAATATTCCTTGGATTGCTCCTCAGGATCTGCTCAAACAATTTATCTGCTCAATGCAGTCACTTACGCCAAGACTTCTGCGTTGCAGGCAGTGCCAGAGCTGGTATGAGAGATCCTGAAAAATCTCTGTAGAAGCACTCTGAGAAAAGTAAATAGAATTGATGTGATGCTTTTGGCAGTAGCATATCCCTATCTGTTTGTTTGTTTGTTTGTGGTTTTATTTGTTTATTTTTACAATATTTGAAACTGTCTTTGAGGGGGAGGAAGGCTGAGACAGTGTCTCGTCACACAGTTTCTTTCAACAGCGGCTAAAGCCCAGCAGTAATGGCTGTTCTGTTACTGAGATACCACACAGAAACGTAAACAGACTTAAATGTCTGCCTTCAAGAAGAACTGCTGTATCCACACAAACTTGAAGAAAACAGTTTTTAAAAGGGAAGCCGTGTTTCTCAGCAAATTGTCTCCTCCTTTTCCAGCACACCAGCAGGTTTTTAAACACACAAATACAAAAAGTACTCTTTGGTCAGCCAATCAACACACCTAGCAGTAAATAAAACTATTAACAGAGTAAAATCAACTACTTCTTTTCCATATTAGCCTTGAAAAGGTGGGGAACATGGGGGCATGGTGGGAATAAATTTTTCTTCTAAGGCAGGATATTGTCCCAAGCAGTGCTCCCCTCCTTCCTGCCCTGTGTAGTTTGTTATGGACTTCAAAAAAGCCTGCAGAGATCAGTTCCTAGAGAAGATGGGGTATATGAAATCCCCAGTCTCTGAAACACGTACACTGGCTGGAGTCTGGCTTGCTGTACTAAAAAGGTGTTCCAAGTTCTTGCTCAGATACTATCAGTCAGGAGAGATGGCAGCCTGTCCAGATATTCTTCATCTTTTACAAGTGTTTGAGAAGGCTGTTTTCTCCACTTCAGAATGGTATTCCTTGTCTCATGCTGGGAAAAAACCTAATTCAAACGGTCCAGAGTCCTCCAGACAAGGAAAAAAGGCACTTATGTTATGTATCCCCCACCAGCTCTGAGAGTTTACCTGATCCAGGGATGTCCCTAACATTATTTCTAGGAAAGAGGGAAAGGTTTCTAGCTGGTAATGATTGACACTGAAATAAATGTAAAAAAAGAGCACTGTCCTTCTACCAGCACTAATCCATCGGAGAAGAAAGCAGAAGAAACCTTCTTGTTTTAAGTGTGTACTTTCCAGAGCTGTGATTTACAAAATAATAGTTGAGCTGATGGCTCTTAAGGACTGAACCAGACCTAGGAGTTCCTACAGCCACTTCAGCAACCTCCTTCTTGCTACCAGCCTCGTGCCCTGAAATTCGGCTGATTGGTATCACACTAACACAAAATTCTTCAGAGGAGCTCTTTCCTCTAGCAGAGTTTTGTCACTTGATATTCTTCATGGCCTGTGTCTCCTCTCTTTGCTTTCCAGTGCTCACACAACTTCCACGAATGCAGACAAAGTAAGTGGCCTGTTTCTGTGTTTACCTGCTTCATCAAAGAGTGTGGCTTCTGGAGTAGCTTGTAACACCATCTGATAGCTCCACTTACACAGCTGGGAGAGAAAGGATGCTGCAAGTGACAGTACAAATTCATTGCTGCTATCCTAGGAGCATCCCTGGAGGGGGGAGAATCCTAGACAATTGCTGCTGTAAGGGTAGGCTTCGTGCGGTGAAATAAATCAATGAATAATTATTGCCTCTGATGGCAGTGGCAGCCAGCAGCACAGCTAAAAGGGTGAGACAGGCAACACACGCTAATAGGCTGGGGAAATCCTGTCTTGACAGTTTTCAGCCTGCTCCATTTCTTTCAGCAAATAAGATGCAGCTGTTTGCCTCCAGCTCTCAGCAGACAAAGTAAACAGTCATGTTACAGCAGTTCACGGTGTGACTTCCTATGAGTAAACTGAACTGCTCTGAAGCAGTATGCATTTATCCAGCAAAAGGACACCCAAGACAACATGTGCTGAGGGTACCTAGCAAATGCCACAGACAAGGAATGTCTCAACAGTAAGTCAGAGCAAAACAGGAAACACCAAGTGTAATTGAAAAGGTCCAGCAAAACACAGAGGTAACAATTTGAGCCAAAATAAAATGGCCTGTTGTTATTTAAATTTCCTCTTCCTTTCCTTCATCAAAAAATATCTGCAAAATTTCTGAAATAACTGTATTTTATTTTTTTCCCCCTCACTTCATGACATCCACTTGCCGCAGTAAATGTAAAAAAATATCCAGGGTCAGCCATTAGGATTCAGTGTATTCCTGACTTTCCCAAGAAAGAGTGAGAGCACAGATCAGGAATCCCTTCTGTCTGCAATGTCTTGTCTTTCATATGCTGGTTAATAGGGTCCATCAGTTCTCTCTTATTCACATGTATAACGACAAGCTGCTTGATTTGAAATTTACATTTTGCTGGATACCTGCCACAGGTTTTAAGGAAATTGAGCTATTTAGCTTTTACATTTCATGGTAGCACAGGTACAAAAAGCTGTACTGCATGAATTTATCTGCCAGAATTTATGTGTCTTCCTGTTTTCATAGTTGCTGATACAGAATGTATAGCTGTGGATCTTGATACTTAAAACTGTGTATTGATCATTAGTTACAGAAAGTCATGTTTTCTGTGAATGAAGAAATAATGTCTGATTTTATACTGAGATTGTTTCAGCTTTAGGACTGAGATACACCTAGCATGTGACACTGAATTTCCTCAGCTGGAAACTCATCCTTAGCTTTCTGTTTAATTAAGGAAAAGAAATGTGTGCTTTAAAAGAATGGTCATATCAAATCATACTGAGAGGAGTGCATGACTTCCATTTATACCAGAGAAGAAGTAGGGAGACTCTGCTCTCCCTATACAGTCAGGATGCAACCTTTAAATGTGGCTTCAGCAGAAACTGTGCAACAGCTCAGTGCTCCACTAGTCCCATATGATTTGGAGACAGTATTTTTCCTTTTTTTTTTTTTCCTGAGATAGATTAGTATTGACCACTGATTTTTTGATTGTGGTAACTAGTGCTGTCAAAGTGAAGGGCTGTGTCTGTTTTACTACATGAGCCAGTGCCCGTGAATGTCCTTGGAATGGCAGCTCACTCCTGTGCACAGTCAAAGTGCAGAGCAATCCCCAGCGTCGTTTGGGACCTGGCAGGCTGGCTTCCTTCCAGACAGATCTGGGCGTGGTTCAGGAAAAGACATAGCCCAGGGACTATTCCCAGTAGATGATTTGGATGTAACCTCTCTGCTGTGGAGGGCAAGGAAGGTGTAGTAGTACTGATATGAGTCTCTTACCATTTGCCTCAGGGCCAGAGAACAGTTGTGATCACATTTGAATAACCAGGACAGACAAAAAGAGGCCCTCTGTACTTACCCTGTATTATGAGTCCCTTGGTGCTTTGGCAGTGCTGCACAAAGCATCCAAGGTAAGCATGAATGGGATCCAAAACCTGCTGAAAGCAGCGGAGCCTTCTGTTGTTATTAATGAGTTTCCAGTTAGACTGTAAATGAGCACTAAATGTTAAAAGGAGAAGTATATGAAAAAGCATATACAGGGACATATGTATCCATATACATTTTGGCTATACCTACATTTAAAGAGAGGAGAGCAAAACAAGGGATTTGACAGAAAAGTAAAATACAAGCCTATCAGGTGAGTTACTGCTGGGCCTGTAATAATACACTGTTTTTACATATCTTGCTGCACGAAAAGTCTGTGATGATTCCACATAAATGCTGATATTAGTCATTGACTTATAATTTGCCTTTAGACTTTATAAAATAGGCTAAGTATATGATTTCCTTAGAAAACTAATAGTCTCTCAAATTGTTTCAGTTTTGTATTTTAATCTGTCATATGAATAGAGCTAATACTGGCTCATTTTCTAATTTGGTGATAAAGCATTAGTTCAGCCTAAATACTACTTACGAAATAACTATGATGCTTAGGATCATACATTTTATGTTTGAGGGAAAAAAAGAGTTTTATAATAGGATATTTGGAAGTCATAGCTCAATTAGAAGAGTTTAAGTCATTCTTTTGACAAAAAAGTTCTAGCATGTAGACTTTCAGTGTATTGGTTTCATTTAAAAGTGAGATAGTGACTTAAAAATGGGGGGAAAAAAGCAAATACGTTCATTTCCATCACTGCCATACTCTGAATGTTTTTTACAAAAAAAGTGCAATTCTGTCCATCCTGTGCCTTATGACCTTATCTTGAGTTTTAAATTCAGTCTCTTCCAAGAGCACTAATAACGAGCAACTGTCGATTTCATAAGCTGCCTCTTTACCATACTGCTCCTCTTGCACTTTTCAAGTAATGCTGAAGTAATTAATTGTGGATTTATTGGAATATAGAGCTTGCTTGTAAGGAAATAACTGTTATACTTTGATTTGTCATCTTCTGATTAAAAGCGCTGTACATGTGATTGCTCCCAGCGAGTAACTGTGCTACAGCTGAGGGACAAATGATGCCCTCAATCCAAACATCCACAGGTCCTTTTAGTCCATACATCCTCATTAACTGCAAGATTAGTCAGAGTAGGACTTTACTGAGTCAGAGATATCTTTTGGGCAAAGTCAGTTTACTGAAATAGTAATCCAAATACTGTTCACTTTTGCAGACTGTAGGTTTTTACTTAAAGCTTGTATTCCTCTCATAATCACGAACTTCCATCATGCTCCTACGACTGATACCTCTCTATATCTAGTCTCTTGCAAGTAGGCATGGATGACTCTTCAAATAACATTTATTACCAGCTGAAAACTGTTAAAGATGTTGCTACCTAAAAAAAAAATATTGAAACCTAGTAAATAATCCATCCATCTAGTGAGAACAGCAGAGCACAAGTCTGAACAAAAAGATAAGATTCGTCATGTTGGTGAAGATGTTCAAACACAGGAACCATAAGGGTTTTTTTCCTGTCTCCTAAAATATTTCTGATAGTTTCAGGGTTTTGATAAGGGATGAGAGAACACTGCGTATTTTTATCTGCAAGGTTTGATGGCAGCAGGAGCAAGTTGACATTATTGCAGAGAAAAGTCCAAACTTCTATGTTCGGTGACTAAGAAAACATGAGGGGAAAGTGCATTTCAGACCAATACTTGACAAATAAGAATCAGTAGGAATTTTAAATAGAAATATCATGATAAAATGTCAGGAGACACCTTTGTTATGGTCAAGGATATTTTGAATAGTAAGGAGGCAGGACAGAAAGGCATACCCCTGCACAGAAGATAGAGTCAGGACCTTCTGGCATGTTTAATGAAAAGCAAATGCAAAGTGCTGCACCTTGAAAGGTATTACCTCCTACCATGATATAGGGATCAGGCTGTGTGGGAAGCAGCCCTTGGAAAAGGGTGCTGGGGGTCCTGGGAACTGGACAGGAGCTGGCAGTGAGCCTTGGCAGCAGAGACAGCCAGCAGCATCGAGGGCTGTGTCAGTCATTCCTCCACCCAGCACTCATTTTTAGACCATATCTGAGTACTGTGGCCAGTTTGTGCCTCCCAATGCAGGAAGACACTGATAACCTGGAGTGAGTTTACTCCAGCAATCACAGAATCACAGAATTATTAGGGTTGGAACTGACCTTTGGAGATCACCCAGTCCAACCCCCTGCCAAAGCAGGGTCACCTACAACAGGTTACACAAGAATGTGTCTGGGTGGGTTTTGAATATCTCCAGAGAGAGAGACTCCATGAGCCCCCTGGGCAGCCTGTTCAGTGCTCTGCCACCCTCAACATAAAGAAGTTCCTCCTCAGAAGGTGGAAGGTAAAATTTCTTGTGTTTTAGTTTATGGCCACTGCTTCTTTTCCTGTTGCTGAGCACCACCAAAAAGAGCCTGGCACCATCCTCTTGATATCCACTTTTGAGATATTGATATGTATTGATGAGATCCCCTCTCAGTTCTCTCTTCTCTGGACCAAACAGGCCCAGCTCCAGCAGTCTCTCCTTGTAAGAGATGCTCCAAACCCCTCATCATCTTTGTGCCCTCTGCTGGACCCTCTCCAGCAGCTTGTCTATCTTGTATTGAGGAGCCCAGAACTGCACACAGTACATGCTCAGGGCTGGAGCGTGGTCCTGGGAGTAGAGGCTGGGGCAGGGGGAGCTTGTCCAGCATGGGGCAGAGCCGGTTTCAGGGGCACTCTCCTGATGTCTGCTTGAAGTTTGCTGATGTACGCAGTTAAACTTGTTCTATGGACACATGGATCTACTCCAATGAGGAGCTGAAGATGCCTATATATAGGAAATTAGTTCAAGCACCTTTATATAATCCAGATTATTTTGAAATAAAATATAGGGTTCTTTCCCACCCCCAAGATCAGCTAAATAAGGCACTATGAAATATATTTTTTCTCTATAGTTTTCTGTTCAGAAACTAAAGTTGTGCATTTCTTACAATGATTGAATACAGCAAATGGGATAACAAATTTCTGTCTAGATAGTTGTCCCCAAAGATATGCTGCATATATTCCACTACTTATTTCTGCCAATTAAGTATGATATTCTATCTTAATAGTAGCTATCCACAATTCTTTGTAATATTTCATTCTACAGATACAAAGAAGAAAAGGTAACTTTTTTCCAAGAGCCCTTCATGAATGCCCTGAAAAGATATCAATGTACCTATGGAACAAAAGGCTTCTGCAAACAGCAATGCAAGAAAAATTCTTTCTACTTGCTCATTCTCAAATGAATTATACATGTCAGGCAAATCAATAAATTTTTCGAATATCAAGAAAAATAAGGATCCCAGCCACTTCCCCAAGAAGCTTTATGTAAAAGGTGGCACAATAATTATGTAGGTGGATTATGATCTATAGTGCACTGACTATTAACATCTAAAAGTGACATTTCCTTTTCAGACAAATTTAAAATGAGCTGCAAAGATGCATTTTGCAGTCAACTTGCTCGTACAAAAGCTAAATCAGGCATGCTCTTATAATTGTACTGTATGCATTTTCCATCTCAGACTTTCCATCTCAGCCTCTCCCAAGTCAGTTACTGTGGGTAGAGCTGGCCTAATTTTTTCAATGCATAGCAAATTTGCCTAAAGATCCATTTTATGAAACAGTGTCACTGAAACAATCCAATCAGATCTGGCAAAAAAAAAAATTATCAGGGAATGATGGCAAGGGAGGGAGGGACAAAAACCAAACATGGAAATGTTTTATCTGACAGTTTGAAAAGGAACTTTTTTTCAAGACAGATTTTTTTAGACAAGGAAATATTAAGAACAATTCGGAGTTAGATAACTGAAAGCTAAACAAAAATAAGACCTTTTCAATTAAATGAAATATTTTTAGGTTACCAGAATGGATTTATAGTTTTCATTTCATTAATTGAGTTTTAATGTTGGTGCTTTTTAAATCAGGTGGATTTTTTTTTTAGTTCAGGCATAAAAATGAAAAATTGACAGCACAGTCAACATTAGGCTGGAAAGTCTTCAGGTTAAGTATCCATTACCTGGTGAAAAAAAGTGCTTTTCCTTCCCCTTGAAAAATTTCCATGTACTTGAGATTTATAAGAATATATGATATCTTTGGGAGATCTAAGGATGTTATTGGAAGTGTGGGTGAATGCCATAATGTTGGTTTTAATAGCTAGTCTTTTGACCTCCATTGGTTCTTGCTGTCATTGTGACAACCAAAATCAAGGAATAACTCTTTCAGAGCTGTCATAGAAGGAAAATTTTCATTTTAGAGTGTTACAAGAAGACCTCTGCACCACGGTCAGCCATAATACATCAGCCCCGCAGCTAAGGCCAGGTCTCAGAGGGGGTGGGAAGAGTTAGGAAGACTGAAATGGATAAAGCACTGAATTCAAGTTTGTCTTCCATGAATCAAACCTGACTAGGGCAAGGAAAGAATATGCATATATGTTCAACACACACAAAAAAATCAAAAAATGCAAAACAAGCAAGAAAAAAAAAAAAACACAGAAAAGGTGTGGGGTTCTGTTTACCTTGTTCCCCCACCTTTCTCCCTGCCCCTAGCCCTGGCCACTCCCTCGGGCTCTCCCTGTTGGTTCCTGTACCCCAACTCTGCCCTTGTACCGCCCCTGAGCCCTGGGGAAAAAGGCCCTGCTCCCTGACCACATGGTCTCTCTCACTCTCCACGTCGGGGGACCACATGGACCAGATGCAACGATTAAACATCTTCTAATACTCCCATGTAGAGACCCTTCTCACCTCCTTTGTCGTTGCTGTGTTTGTAAGGCTGACAGCTGGCCGGAGCAAAAGTGCCGAGCCGTGTGGAAGGGCAGAGAAATTCTGCCCTGTCCTAGGAGCCTCGGCTGAGCTCTCCGGGAAAGCTGCAGCTTGCTAGATGACACCATAGCACTTACAACAAAAACAGAGAGAAGTCCTTTAAAAAATGCATAACCTTGCCCATGCAGCATTTCATCAACTGTGTCACACAGGAGTGGAGTGGGGATAGCCAGGGATACAGGTGCTGCAGTGGGGTCCCTCCTAGTATCCCCAGCCATCTTGTCGTCCGGCTCTGAACGTGTCCCTGGCCGCTGAACTCCAGTGGGGAGCCCCCCTGGGGCACAGCCTATGACTGAGCCCTGTTTCTTGTGGAGCACTGGGCTGATAAAGCCAGGCAAGCTGAGAGCCAGCTCCAGGTACTTTGCTGTGAGCTGTTCTGCTTTGCATGGATGTGCAGTCAGTCAGAGGGGGAAGAAGATAAGGGCGTTGGTTTGCCCTTGTCTTTGAACAAATGCATGTGCATTGTACAGAGCTTTGGAACTCCTACAGGATCAGGCCTCCTCTTGATGTCTTGAAGAAATTTAACTAAAAGGCTCTGACATGAAAACCTGGCACTTTATAGAAAATGACAACTGATGGCTGGAGAGCCCCGAGGCTGGGTAAACAATGGCCACAGGGAGGATCTGCTGGGAGAAATATTGCTACTATGGTTTAATCTCAAAAGCCATTTTGTTTCTTGTGGAAGGTGGTAAAAGAAAAAGATGAGATAACATTATATCTGTTGCTAGTATCACTTAGTGGAATGATGAAAGGCATTTCAGTCATGACAGTGGTCTGTAAACTCATGTGAAATAAATCTAAAATAGAGGGACTACAAACACTTGGTGAGTTGTATGTACTGATATTTGTGTGGAAAGAAACGATCCAAATGAAATTTCATAATGCCTTTCACTTCCCTAAACTTTAAAAAGCTACAAGTGGAATAGTTTAAAGAAAAAAAAAAAAAAAGAAGAAGAAAAACCCTGCAAAAATCACTGATTTAAACCTTCCACATTTTAAATTTAATAAAGTAATGTGGACTCTCTGTGTTAGTTTTCATCTACTTACATGTGAAAGCCGCTAGTTAATAGGAAGCTGACAATCATTTTCTCTGTTTCTGTCAGGTGCTGAAACTAATCTGAACTTGAGGAGCAGGGAAGACCCAAATATATCAGATTCTGGATCAGAAACGCAGGATAAAAATGCCAATAACCATGGAACTCAGTCATCTAATCCACTGTCCAGTTCTGTGACTGCTGAAAATGGAAATTCAGTATCAAATGGTAAGCAGTTTTTAATCCCAAAGCTCTTCTAACATAAAATTGCTGAAGTGTTTCCTTGAATGAGCTTTGTAAGATATAGTCAGGCTAGAATCTTCTGAGTTGTGAAATACCTGTTTCTGGAACTGGCTTAACTTTGTGTGTGTGAACTGATGAGCCCCTCTCCAACAAAAGCTGAATGTGAAGACAAGAAAACAGCCTCTGTTGAGGAATTTGTAATTACTTCAGCTCTAAGTCTGTAAGCAGCCTACAGCATGGAGGATTTAGATTTGAGATTCTGATCCTATAATTGATACAAATGGGACAGAAAATAGAAAATCAAGACCTCCCTTTGCTATAGGTGCCCTACTAGTGAATGAAAAATTGTTTATCATTGCAATACAAAATAGTACAAGAGCAGTGACAGAATATCTTTCAAGGTTCTAAAAGCATTAATCCTAAGGAAATAACACTTCTCTGAGTTCAAAGTTTTAATAGAAGTTTCTTTTTCATTTTGTTTAATTAATATAATGTATTGCTCTTCTTTTTTAATTTATTTTTAATAGGAGGAGTAGCACCTTTCTACAGGTCTGTGCTATCAAACTGTGACTTCTTCTCCACCACAAATCTTCCACACTTACCAGAGTTCTTAGTCTGAAAGAAAGAGCTTTTTGCCAAACACACAAAGTAATCAGAAAGCCTGAAATAACCTTTTACATTGCGGTGTTGAAAGTTGTGATCCTACATCACCCAAAACAGTACCACATATAATTGCAGCGATAATGTACAGCAAACCTAATTTTGCCAGAAAAAAAGCCAAATTCAACTTACCTTTGGTAACTTGAGAATAGTTGCAGGAAAGCCCAATCCAGATGGTGTAGTTTGTACTCCAGACTGAACACCTGATTAACTTAGGTTCTTGAATTTTGCCCCTAGCCCAGCTAAACTGATTCTTCCAACCTTGGACTGAATTAAACAAGGCTCTACTCAATGCAAAGCTGTGGTATCCTAATATTTACTTAGGTGTATGTAAAGGAAAGCTCCTAGTACGTAATCAGCTACTCCATTTGTCTTTCCAAACTCTACCAAGCCTCTGCTTGCCATGTCTATGACAACGTGCTGTTGCTCTACATGGAAGCTTTACTTATTTGATAAGGTCTCTTATCAAAGTGCTTTCTATAGAAATAAACAGAAAATCATTGATAACCTGATTCTTAGCTCAAGGCTGTCCTGGACAGTCTATCCTGAAGTGTATTAACATAGTGCAAAATCAATATATTTTTCAGAACTTGCTGCTTGGCCTAGGAAAGTATTTTTATTCATTTCTGGTGGTCTAGAATTATGCAAATATTTTACATTCTACCTTTTATTTGAATTAAATGAATAGCACCTACTTTTAGAAGGTACTTTGCGTTAAAATTTGGATAATTTTTTATTACTTTATTTGAGATGCAACTGAATCCATGTAAATAAATTATTAGTTCAAGAAATTATTTGAAAAAATGGCGTTGTTTTGTGTTCACAAAAAATGGGATTTCTTAGAGAGAAGTTTATTTTAAGCATTTCATTTGACCAAAAACATGATCTTGTGAAGAGAGAATTTTTAGTTGGAGTACAGAGAATTTAATGTAGGTGAGAAAGCCATTATGGTAACTTAACATATAATTTATAAGACTAGCATAAGACTAGAGGCCTTGGATGTCACATCTTGCCCCTGTACTTACTTAATACATCATTGCCCAGCATCAAATGTGATAATCCCACCTCAGAACAACACATAATTCCAATTACTGAGAGAACAGGGTCAGATTCCCTTTGCAGCAAGCAGAAAAGAACTGAAATGCTGGACTCTCACAGATTTGATCTGGCTCCTGAGCTGCAAACAAGGGATTCACCTTCTTCACTGTCTGAAGAAGCCCAGATGATGTAGAAAAAGATCCATATTTATGAATATTTTATCCAAGCTTTATTCAGAAGAACAAAGAAAATTAGAAAACTATTGTCCCCTGTTACAAAGTTGTGGGAAGGCACTGTTATGAGGGGGAAACTAAAAGAAGGCTAGAGGGGTTTAAAGGGGTTTTGAGCTTTGTTTTAATTCTCATTTTCCTACTCTGATTTTAACTGGTAAAAAATAAATTCAGTTCATTTCCCCAAGGTGAGTCTGTTTTTCCTGTGACAGTAACTGGTCTCTCCTGTCTTTATCTCAACCCACAAACCTTTCATTATATTTTTTCCCGTCTGTCCAGCTGAGGAGGGGAGTGATGGAGCTGCTTGGGTGGACACCCAGAATCCATCCAGGATCAACCCATTGCAAGCACAGCACTGTGAGGGCTGCTATGGGAAAAATGATCTCCGGGTCTGCTAGACCCAATACACAGACCTACCGTGGTGTCTGTAATTCTCGTGTGTGAGGTGCTTAATAATGCCTCTCTTGGACTCCCTGTGCTTCTGCTTCTGCCTTTGCTTCCCCTCATCCCACCTTTCAGATCCTCTGTAGTGCTATGTGAAGGGTATTCCCACTGCTGCAGAAGTGACTGGGAAGCACCAGCAATGAGCCTCACTGTAGGATCACGCTGCAGAGGTGTTTGTTTCTCTTGACCACGGGAGACTACCTGGCTGTTTTACGCCGGATGACTGGTTTTACACAGCTAAATTTTGGACAGCTAATTCCCACATCGAGAGTGCACAATAATTATAAGACTTACAAAAAACGTGTTCTGTACTGAGGGGATGAAGTTTTGAATTCTGGACCTAATATTGACTTCCTGTGTGACACAGAGATACTAATTTGAGAGCGGACTGCTGCAGGCATGGTTTTTCTTCCCTTTGCATTGCTTCTGCCATGAAAACGAGTCAGGGGAAGAGGAGCCAGGGATTTCTGCATTACAGGAGGAATCCCTGGCCAGTGTATAGGTAAAGAGTTATTTGCAGGCTCTTTAGTTACAATTGCTCCTTCTTGTCAGCCTATTTATGCTATCCCTACTTGGTAAAAAAGAATTGTTCTGTTTCAGCAAGCATGGAAATAGTGAATATTCAGGCAAATGTGTAATTTGGTTTTTTTGTTTCTTTTTTAGTAAAACATATCAAGGTCTTTTGTATCTTATTTTGAAATCAACCAGTGCATAAATCTCAGATTATAAATTAGTATTCTTCTGCTTTAGGATTACCAGAGGAAAATGAATATTCAAGACTGTCAGCCAGCACAACAGCAGGCTCATCAATTCAAAGACACAGGGAGAGCCACACTAGTCAGGTAAATATTTCATTGATGGTCTGCTGGAACCACTAAAACAGGAAAAGATCACAGTAGGCGCATGTTGAAAGCTGTCTCTTGATTCAAATTTGGGTATTGGCACTGAAAAATGCAGACTTCTCTTACAGGTTTCTGGTGAGCTAAAGACAATAATGAATTTACTATTAACTTTTTTTTTCTTTGCTGGAAGAATAATGGTCCTTAGAGTGAGTTCAAAGTTTATGAAACATACTGTTGCTGGTTGTGAGGATGCTATTTGCAGGCAGGAAATATGTCTCTTAAACCTGAGAGGACTGAGATGTTATCTCTCTCAAGATACTGATTCATTCATGCCAGAAACATTTGCATGAACCTAGTAGAATTAAATGCATAATTATATAATCCTTTTCTATATAAAAGCAATGAAGACTTTAAAAATGGTCTTCACGTGTTTTGTACACATACCAATAAGTAATAAAATCATAATATCTATCACTTAAAATAGCAATAGGTACTAAGGTAATGTGAAGCTTGCATTGGTTCTCTTAAAATTTCTACTGAGTTAAAGTAATTTAAAAATTGCAACATAGAAAAAATTTTGATGTGCATGAAGTGAACAAAAAGGGATAAAACATTTTTGCAAGATATTTTCTTAATTCTTTCTTCAGCATTTTGTATCTAATGTGAACCACTTTACTTTCTAAGTAGCCAATTCTGGCATGAGGGCATTCAAAAATTTTATTATTATATTACTTTGCTTAAATGGCATTAGTGTATTCTCCTGTTGTCATTATGTCTTCAATCCACTTTTCTAAAAGGGTAGTTCCAAGTAATTTTATTTATTTGAGATGACTGTAAGAATTTACAATAAAGCTAAATATTGTCCAAAGACGAAACAAGTTGGAGCTGAGAGGACTTTTTTCAACAGAAACCTCTCATTAACCGATTTTAAAATTTCCAAACTATTTTAGCAGAAAGTGAGAGAAGTGATTTATCACATTAGAAGATACCTGCTGTCTGCGGGAGACAGCTGACGTTTCATAACAGCAAAATACTGGGCCTAGCCAAGTTAAACAAATTATTGGCCTTTGACTCCAGCAGGAGCGAGATTCAACCTTCAGCTTCATACTCGGTCTTAATATAACTTAGAAAACAATAGGTTTCAACTGAATAAATATGTGAGCAAACTAATATAGAAGTCTTCACAAAAGCACATTACTACAGTGCCTATTCTGAGTTGAAAAATTGTGCCAAGACAGCACTCAGCACTACACTTATCCCTTGAGTAAGGCTGGCCAGAGCTTAGGAACACATAGGAACATATCCCTCTTGCACACAATAACAAATTTTTGCCCTCACCATACCTCTCAGACTCTCAAAAATGGACTTTGACCCTATTATGAAAAAAATACTTGCAGTTCTACTGACTCCAGATGAGTATCCTGGATGAGGATGTTTTCAGTTGTCTCTGTTACATTTTTATTACATCAGCCAAGTACTTATTACGTATGAGAGTGGCCAAAGAGACCTTTCTACCAAACAAAAAGTCCAAGGCCCTGACTGTGCTCTAGTTACAAACCTCACACAGTGAGGTTTGTCCTCAAGCACCTCACACCTCTGTTGCTAATAAGCTTACCTGGGTCGAGATGGTTATGTATAAATTACATCAGTGCAGTACAAAGGGTTAAATTAACTGGGTATGGAGGGCCATTGTCTTCTTCTTTTCTTTGAAAATGGAACCTGTGAAATTATTCTGCAACATTTAAATCTTGTATTTTAGAAGCAAGTTGTTAACCATTTGCAAACTTGTGTTTTTTAATTTTCCAAAAGTACTTGCCAAAACCTGAACACAATTTCATTTCAGTATTTTGAAATGTCAATTTTCAGTAAATTTTCAGATGTTTTGCCAAAGTGTTTCACAAATTTTTAAAATAGATTCCATGCAATGTACTCAGAATTACATGCAGGGACAATCCTTAAATGCAAGCCAGTAAGAACTGTGACAAGTTTAGAGAAGAAACCTGTAGTTTTGTGATTTTTGATGCAAACCTTTAATGAATAAACATCTTGCAACATGGTGTTGCCAAAAGAAAAAGGAAAAAATCTTCCCATAAAAAGAAAAAAAAATCTTAAAAAAATTCTATGCTCACAGGGCTGAGAATTCTTGCTGTGAAAAGCATTCCTCACCACTGCCAAAGCATGGCATATATTTGAAAATTATTGGGTTTAATTACTGTTGACATTTCTTAGCATGCTGCTAGTGACTCTACCAGCATACAAGCCAATTGTAAAAGTCTTTGCCAGGCTTCACTGTAGTAACCTTATCACTTGAAGTAATCCTTGCACAGCTGTGTGAAGTAGGACATTTTTTCCACAGGTCTGTGGAGGTACTGATTGACTAATTGCTCTAAAGAGAAAAATGTACGTCCTTGGATTTCTTGGCAGACACTGTCACTTCAGCTAAAGGAAGCTGGTTCACTAGCTTTCAGGCGCTTCCAACATTTATGGTTTTTTTTTAATATCTCCCTGCTAGTTCCTTACTGAAGTGACAGTAAGGGTTAGTTCATTTCATTTTTGTCACAGGATCTCAATGTTCATGTACATTCAATTAAGTTTAGACATTGTGGCTACGGTACCATCGTGTTGTCACATCAGGTGCCAATTACCTGCATCACTGCCTGGCACATCCTGCACACTGCAAACCTACGCACTCCAGAGATAATTCTTCAGGTCAGTATCTGTCAACATGCAGCATACAGATCAATCTTTTAACAAACTTTTTTGAAAGTAGTTACCAAGCATAAAATGTCATCCAGCTGATCATCCTAAAATGAAGTCTGCTGAAAAAAAAAGAAGAAAAAGGTTCACTGTTGGCCATAAATGCTAATTTTCTAGGGCAGTGATTACGTGAAAGGCAATTTTTACTGAATGAAAAAGGACAAAAATTGGAAAGTTCGAATACTAACAAAATATTTCTCAGTGGAGAGTTATGGAATAAAATTCTACTTTAGAATTTTAGAATGTTAGAAAATTATTAAAGTGTTAAAGTTTAATTTTTGTCTCATCAGAAATGAAAGAACATACATCAAAAGAAATAAGAGTCTTGTATGTCAAAAGAACAACAAACTATGGGGTTTTTAAACTAATACCTTTTTCTTCATATTGTTTTGTGGCTGTACAGGTGTAGATGTCCAAGTGTTTTTATCGATACATTGCAAAATAATATCATGTAAAAGCATAAAGAATCTAACATCTGATACCGATCTGATATATCTGATATAGATACCTAGCACTGCAACTTCATTCTCTGGGAAGATGAAAATTGAACCATGAATTTGGGGGTCAAACCAGTTATGAAAAAGTTTCATGTGCTTTAGTTTGTTCAGACAGTAGATATTCCAGAAACTATTTGCTAGCAGAGCCATGCATTTTCTCTTCCCCAACCCAGCACACTAGCTTCCCTCTGTTTTGTGCTTTCCTTGTAAACCAAAACATTCTAGTGAAGGAAATATTCAAAACTGTAAATCAAAAATCTACAGTAGAATGGTACTGCAAGAAGCAATATCCTAATCTCCTCTTACATGAAAACTTTACTCTTAGCATCTATACCTCTTACTCAGCTTCTACAGAAAGCATTTTGGTAGCCTCTTGCTCCCCAGACAGCAGAAAACTAGGAATCTTCCTTTTCCAAACTTGATTTTAAATTACAGATTTAAAATTATTTAAATAATTATAGTTTCAAATTGCTTCAGTGGTTTGTATAAACAGTTTGGCAGTTCCAAATGTGCCTGGATCTCTAGTCTCAAATTCTTATGCCATAATTTCCATCCAGAGGCAAAAACCTCACCAAAATGAAAGAGATGTTTCTTCTTGTCATTTTTGCCATAATCTTGCTTAGGTAGGAAATTGGGATGTGACTAAGAGTCATTTCTATTCAGTCACACTCTAGGAAGTGATCCCAAAGCATACTGGATACTCCACAAATGTTGGAATTGCTTAGCAGGGTCTAAAACCCAAAACCTCCTATGAAATAAAAAAGCTATATAAAATATTGCTCCTGTGCTCTTCTTCTTATACACAAAGTGTATCCCAGTTCCTTAATCAGTCCAATGGGCTCTCTCCAGACTGTTTTTAGTGATTCCTCTGTTCTCAACAGCTGCTATGAGTGTCTATGTTTAAAAGACAGACAATAAAGACCATTGAAATATATAAATTATTTGGAATGTCAGCAACAGCAGCAAGATGAAATAGAGTCAATAAAACCAAGCCTCTATATTTGTACCTCACACAAAAGCTAAGTGGCCCTGTCTTTTTTTCACAGATCCAGGACTGCGGGGTTTTTTGGGGGTTTTGAGATTGGTTTTCTTTCAATGATATTTTAAATTTGTTATTACCATTCACTATGAAGTGGGAAGTGGTGTGAGAAAGATATAGTGGAATGAAGAAAAGCAGGCCAGCTAGAAGATTCCTTTTTTCTTATGTGGGCAGCAAAAAGCAATATGGTCTGTCTGTAACAGGATGAGATGGACAACCTGGAGATAATGAACAGATGGGAAGTGAGGGACAGATTAGAGACTAGAGTGATAATAAGGATGTGTGTGGGGTGGAAGTGGGGAGTAAACTGGGCACTGATAACGGATGATTCTAAGAAGAAGTTTGGAAAAATAATTTAAAAACTGAGAGAGAAGGTAAATAATTAAATGGAATAAGGGATTCAGAAAGAAGAAAGAAGGAAGAGCCAGAGAGAAGGAATCAACCCAAAGAAGTGAGGAAAAAAGAAATCTAAAAGGAAGATAAGAACAGGAGGGAAAGAACCAAGAATAGAACAGAGGGTGATACAGTAAAAAAGAGAGGGACTACAGAGGAAAAAAGTGGAAAGTCTATGTGATGTTCCAGGTATGATATTCATCTTCATGCACATATCAATGTGATCTTTTATGTACCATAAAAGAAAAATAATTGTAATGATTGCCTGTATTTATAGGGTTGCATTCTATGCATGTTGGGTCTTAACCATAGTCTCCTGAAGATTTGGTTGTCCCAGAAGAAATGTATAAAACTTTCTATTGGTAGATGCAAAGCCTCTTTGTCCAGTTTAGCTCTGAATGGCTGAATATTTGCTTATTTGTAATCAGATGATGTCACGTGCATTCAGTCCTATGGAAATGCTCCCAGAACAAGACACAAATAAACAAGCAGCTTGCCATCCCGGTAGGCTAAGTAATATCAAACATATGACATACCCTGGTGTAGGATTTTGGTTACCCACTTTCGAAATATGTTTTATCTGTCATGTGTTCAAAGAGGTGAGATAAAAAATCGTGGTTATTTTTTCACATATGGTTATATTAGAAAATCCACAGTCTTATCTCTTCTATTTCATTTAAACACCGTGGTGGAGATTGGCAGATTGCAGTAATATAGGACCCAACATCTGACAATGTTAAATTGGAAATGTCTTTTCATATTCGTGAAGTATGTATTTATTGTTTCATTACAGCTTAAGCCATAGATCTTATATCATGAAATCTCATTGCTTTCAGCAGTCTCTTCCCTCAAAGAGAGCTGCATATTCATTATGGTTTCAAGGGTGTTCTTTGTTCCTACTTGATTTAATATTTGTTGCCAATCACTTCTTTTGTTGACTGTTCAAAAGTTTAAAAAAATGGATAGTCAAGAATGTGTTGCAATGTGTTGCTATCCCCCACCCATTGTCACAGTTCTAAACACTGGGCTCTAACATTCCTTGTTATTGTCTGTCATGTTTGCCTATTAGCTGGAAGTAGGCTTTGATCATCTTTGAAGCAAAAAGTGACAATCAAACAGGTCTGGTGTAATTAAAAAAACACCACTAACACCTTTGTAAACGTAACATCCAAGAGAAGACATAGAATGTTGTATACTTATCATTGATCTGAATCAGTACATCCCCCTGCATTGTGTTTTGTTTATTGTTTTGACTGTAATGCCAAAAACTCTTTGTAATGTCACGCACAGCAACAAAAATCAGGTCCTATAACACATTGTGGCTTTATTTTTAGAAGACTTACAGTCAAAAGCATGTGCCTTATAGATTAAATGGTATGAGGTAATGCATAGTGTGAATTCATCAGTAAGCACATTATCTTGTGTTTATGTGTGAAGGGTTCTTGGAGGGCTGGTGCCCCTCTGCTAAGCAGGTATATCCCGGGTCTGAGGGCTGTGACCTCCACGGGTGAAAGTGCAGATCCTCCTCTCTGAACCAGTTGATATCACAGCCAGCTCCCTACACATTCCAAGCCCCTTTTCTGTCTCCAGTGCTCCATCCTCACTGCATTTGCCCCTGCTAGATGAGATTGTAGAAGAGAAGGGAACAAAACCTCCTGAGTATCCCCGTGCCCTCCCCAAGCTCTGGTGTTTGGCTAAAGGGTGTAATTATCCTTCTTTGGCTGCCACAATGGCCAGTGGCTCACCTTAAAAGGCTGCTTCAAATTTGAGCTCAGCAGGAGTGTGGTCCACCACCCCACTGACAGCACCTGTGGAGAGTGACTGCACTTCTCACTTAGAAGTGCCCAGTGTGAGAGGGAATAAATTAGTTCCTCTGCCCTTCATTCTCTTGCTGTCACACACTGCCAGATACAGATAGCAGAGATTTAGAATGCTAACAAACCGTAAATTAAATGATATTTTCCTCTAACATTGTTTGACCACAAGTGTAGTGTTTCTATACAACAAAGGATGATGCCCAACTACAGCAAATATGAGTTGATGATTGTTCTTGCAATTGCTTTGAAAGCATTGTGGCAAGCATAGTCTCTATCTAGTCAAATAAAATATCTTGCCATAAAAGCAGTGATCAATTAAGTAGCAACATGGCTTAGTTTGTCAGATATTTTTTGTTAGATTATGTGCAAAGCAGTATCAGCATTGTTAGGTCAGCTGTTCCAAAAATCTCTATGATAAAGTATTTGTTTTCAGAACTCATCTTGAGAAAGACAGTTGCTGTCTGAACATATTCTTTTTCTCAAGCATCAGAGGCAAATTAGGAGGATGATCTGAAGGTTTTAAAGAGCATTGTATAATCCATTTATCTGGCAATAAATACTACCTTGGAGAAAAAAACCCTCAGTATTTGTTGATGGTTGATGTTTTAGTCACTCTGGGAATGTGTCACTTTTTAGTTGACATCAGGAATCTAGAGTTGAAAGAAACTCAGCAAAAAAAAAAAAAAATTAAAAATTGAAAGCCACAAGATCCAAATAAACAAAGTACAGCCCTGTTTTGAATGTATAGATTTGTCCAACTCTATTCCCAGTTCAGGTAATTGGTGTGCCTGTCATATATTATTGAACATTGTCTACCTTGTGCTAATATTTCCTACCAGATTGCAAATTACAGTTGTACTCAGGTTTTTATGTGCTGATTTTATTTTGCAAATATAAGTTATCTTTGTTTGATTGCTGAGATACTTCCAGTTTGTATGGATGACAACTAACATAATTCATTGATAATACTGTGGTATAACTATTGATATATTTTTGATAATATTGATATAACTACTTCACTGAAAGATGCAAAAGTATGGAAGACAGGTCCAGCTTTTGTGACTAAAATGTATTACTTCAAAAAATAATAATAAAAAAAAATCACCCCAAACCAAACAACCACCTCCCTCTCCCTCAAATCAAACAAAAAAACAAACAAAGAAAAACCTAATAAACAACAACAACAACTACGGGAAACCACAACAGTATGGCAGAAAATCAGACAACTTCCACCAGAAATAGAATCGCAGTTAGATGAAGAATCTAAAGTATCCAGCCTGAGGCACGGTAAAGGTATGTGTAGGCCAAGATTCTCTTTCTGATAAAAACAAGAAGGCTCTGCTATGCAGGGTAAAGACTGAGATACGAGATGTCCCTTTTGCAAGTGTTGATTTTTTGATGGGATACCCTTCCTTCTCGGACCAGGGTAGAAGAGAGCAGAGGAGGCTGCTGTTCTGCAAAGTGCTTTATTTCATAGTCTCATAGTTTCTTGAAGGCAGAGTTCGAAGGGGGTTACATGATAAAGCCAAGCAGCAAGAGCAGCAGCAGCANGTGGATTATATTTGTTAATTAACCAATGAAATCAATACACGATTCTAGTTTTTCTTTTCTTAACCTATCCTGGTCTAATTCTAACAGCCGTAAGCATTACAGAGGTATTACACAGATTTGCATATACAGTTTCTATCAGCTCTTATTGTTTATGTGAACATTATATCTAAAAAATGTGAACAATATCATTCTATCTATATTTTGTCTAAA
This sequence comes from Struthidea cinerea, assembly GCA_013397865.1. Classification (NCBI taxonomy): domain Eukaryota; kingdom Metazoa; phylum Chordata; class Aves; order Passeriformes; family Corcoracidae; genus Struthidea; species Struthidea cinerea. The sequence goes on along the minus strand of VZTI01002865.1, from coordinate 14,638 downwards.
ATAAAGAATTCTGTGAAAAGGCAACACTGCTGCAGAAAGAACTGTGTTTAAAGTCTCTGCTGCAGCTTTTTAATGTTTAAGGCACTTAGCATGTATTTCTACTGAAAGCTAAAAATCTACATTTCTATTTTACTTCGGTATGACTTCATGTATCTCAGCTTGTCCAAAGGTTTTAATTCAACTCCTGTGCTTTGGCTTTCATCTGGGCCTAAGTCCAGAGAAGCCTTCATTCCAACATGCAAGTATGATCTCTCAGTTTCCAGTGGTCTATGAGGAAGGACTTCTGGAGGCAGAGTTCATTTTGTAGACAGTAATCCTTAGCACATTTTTCTTTCATTAATTCTTCTGGAAAATCCTATCAGAAAGTGAAACTCAGGCAAACAGTAGAATTAATTTTTTAGGATGAAGTTTGAGAGCTGTCCAAGTGCCATGTAATAGCAGAGGGCTGGACTGGGCAATCGAAGATACCTGTGTCTGCATGGTCTCTGACACAACAATTTCCCACTTCCAGCATCATTCCACAACTAATGTTTGGAAGAAAACTGAATCTGTCCCTTGAAAAAAAGTCCAACAGATTTTTTTTACAGACAAGTAAATCGCTTGTCAGAAGGGAAAACATTTCCAACTGAATCACATGGCAATGCATTTTTGTTCATAAATGTAGTCCCTTTTAAATTTTATTTTAAATACAAAGTTACTTTTAAGATTATCCCAAATTTTTATAGTTAGCCAAGTTAATACTTCCTTTGGTTTGTCATCCATATATTAACACCTGTTCTAAAATTAATTTCTTCTTTTGATGTAATACAAAAATTTAACTGAGAGAGATATTTTCCTGCTTAGAAAAAAACAAATGCAATGTATTTTCAGTTATGGATCTCATTAATTTTTTGCTGGCATGCCTCCTCCAGAGCACTTCCAGATTTGCACCAGACAGAGCACCTGTCTTCTTTGCCATTTTCTCCTTTCCAATAAACCCATTTGACATCCATTCGGAGCTTTATTTTTGGACATTGTGAAGTTGTTCCAACACAAAGAAAAATCATCAGCAGTTTAAAAAAACAATTAATGGAAATAGTTTTATTGTTGTATATCACATATCAAGTTATTACATCCAGTGGGTCTGCTATTGCAAAAAAATGCCCGTCCCAGCACTCACATGACAATCCCATGAATCAGTTTGGATCCCAGTGTAACATTTGTGTTTGAAGATTTTAATTGGAATTTTGAAGCATGTAAGCTCATTTATCATAGCTGCTCTGTGCTCCCTGCTGGGGTTTTACGTGGCCAATGTACATTTCCCAATCAAACACAAATTTACATATTGATTTGATTGATGTTGAACACTTACCTAAGCTTCTTAACACACCCTTGGCTTACTGTATGCTTTCCCCTTATATATTTAAGTGAATATCATATTGGTAAATAACATGTAGACTAACAGATTTTTAATTTTCCTTGATCCAGTAGTTGGTGGAAAAGCAATCCTTTCCTGTTTTCTGCTCTTTCTTTAACATAAAAAAAAAAACCCAAACACACCTGTTGGTATCTGAAGGGTTAGGATTTTTGGAGAGGTTGCAGTGTGCCTGTTGTGTAGTTTGGAAATAATGTTGTGACATGCATGTTTGGAAAGAGTCAGTGTAGGGGCTTATCAGATTAAAAAAAAAATCAAACAAAAAAAATTGAAGTCATTAAAATTAGTTAGAAACATTTTTGTGGGAGTTGCATACAAGTTGAATCAAAATATGTTGCTCTTGCTAATAATTGCTTGCAGTAAGAATTATTTTCTGAATTACTGGATGAAATGGTGTTTAATTTTGAAATAAGAGGTGAGAACATCCTTATCATTACTGTCTTTAAAGCTGGGGATCCACAGAAGATCCACTGGGGTCTGTGAACTGCTTTTGAGGGCTGTAATAAAGTTAAATGTTAGTCACCTGTTGGCTGAAATTTATTTGGCTTTCATATTTAGGCAGCCTACAAACTGAAAGAGATTGTAAACAGGGGTTTTGTCAAGGCAGTTTCATTTCTAAAATAATTATGATAATTTTTCATAAACATTTTACATTTATTGCATAATTCACTTGAGATCCTGACCAAAGTTTAGAAAGGTAAAATCATTGCTCTTCTGAACTCAGTCTTCCCAAGGATTCCGTGATGGGACCTCAACTTCGCTAATGGAAGAGAAAAATCAATGATGTAATAATTAACTGTGAGCATTTGCTGGCAGTTACTTTAAAGCACCAACATTGATAAATCTGTTGAAGAAAACAGCTGGCATTATTTCTCCAAACAAAAAGTATGAACTAGCTACAAAATGGAAATATCAGCAACACGGGTTTATATGTTTTGCATGTCCTTAAATTGTGCTGTGGTTTTCTCTTGTGCTTATATGTCCATAGGCAGGAATCTTACTAAAATTTAAAGAAGAAACTAAAACCAGAACTGTAATACAACATGAAGTGCTACATTTTGTGCAAAGAAAATAGTTTGTAGGTTTTAAATAATATGTAGTTATCATATGTAATTAAATACTTCATTTCTGGTTAATACTAGTAAAAACAGTGCATTCACAAATGAAAAAATTAGTATAGTAGTATACACATATTTTTTGAAAGGTAAACCCTACATTTGGTCAGTGAGGGAGCAAACTGGGGTGAAATACTGAAAAGAATCTGCCAATAATAAATCTCTGTTTGTCAGACTGTATAATAAGCCCTTTAGTCATAGGCTGATGATTAAGACTCCGTTGCATTTGACACACAAACAGAGAATATAAGTTCTTTGCTTCTGAATTTTACAAGACATCCTCTTTAAAGTTATAGCATTTGATCTTTTAAAGCAGAATGAATTTATTGAGATTCTAGAGCAAAATCTCTAAATAGCTCAAAGTTAATTTTAAATGTGCCAGTTAATCATTTTATCTGGCATACTTTTTGTCACAAATTATTTAAAATATTAAACCTTCTGCTTTCTATAATTAAAAACTTGCTGAATTTTTAACTTGCATATGAAATAGACTGTAATTAAAATAATTTACTGACTTACCTTATAGCAACTCATCTTGATTCTAAGACAAAGTTGAAATCCAGCATGTCTGGTTTAGGCTGTAAAGTGAAATCTAGGTAGAATTTAGAAGCCTAAATCCAGAAGGCAGTTCAGAGCCTCATTCTCCAATGACTATGCGATGCTCAAATATGTATAGGCAAAATTGTGCTCCAAGATTTTCATGACTGCCAGCATATAACCAAAGTGCTCTGTCTTCAGTGCTTTTTTGTGCACTAAAATCACAAGGGACTCTCTCTGAAGATTTTACTTTAGCACACTAATCTGACAGCACAAACCACAGGACTCAGAGTCCTTCTGCTCTGCACTCAGAGTCCACCCCTTGTACTTGAAGTGTTCTCTCAGCGTGTGGGAACTTGGTCTCTTCCTCAACCTGAAAGAACTGTGGTGGGTTGACCCTGGATGGACACCAAGTGCCCATCAAGCTGCTCTATCACTCCCCTCTGCAACAGGATAGGGGGAAAAAATAAGGTGGAAAAAAATTAACGGGTCAAGATATAGGCAGTTTACTAAAGCAAAAGTGAAGGTTGTGCACATGCAAGCAGCAAAGGAAGAAGAAAATAAAAATATTTTATTCATTACTTCTGATTAGCAAGAAATGTCTGGCTATTTCCTGGGAAGCAGGGCTTCAGCATATGTGGAGGTTGTTCTGGGAGGCAAACTTTATAAATAATGAATGACTCCCCTTCCCCCTCCTTTTTATTATAGGTGTGCAGACAGCATATGGTGTGGAATATCCCTTTGATCAGTTTGGGTCAGCTGGCCTAGTTGTGTCCCCCCCAAGATGTTGCCCGCTCCCAGCCTACTGGTCAGGTGGGAATGTTGGAGAGACAGAGCTGAGGCTGTGCCCGCTCTGCTCAGCAGCAGCCTAAACACTGGAGACATATCAGCTGCTTTCTAGCTCCCAATGCAAAGAGGAAAATGATCTTCATCTCAGCTAGGACCAACACAGAGAAGTTGAATCCACATCTTCTAATTTCCCAATGTGCTCTAACTTCTAGAGAATGATGAAAGTCCTTCCGTGCATGTTGTGATGGAACTGAGTCATTTGTGTTCTGTCACCAACCAAGATCCTTGATGCCGGGAGGACAGTGCTTGCTGCTGCAGCCTGAGAGTTTGGGCTGTGAAGTGGAAAGAATTAATCCTGAAAGCTCCTCCCGGGGCTGCTCATTACAAATTTTTGTCCATCTTTCCATATTTTCCAGTGAAAAATACAGATCTGGTTTAAATCCTTCAATCCATTGCAGTTGCCTGTTAATAGCTGTGATAACTCCCCAAGCTCTTCTTTTGTGTGTGACTTTGACACTTCAGCTTTTCTTGTTTGTTCAGTAAGAGCTCTGGATACTAAACACAGGGATGGTGTTTCCACCCAACAACAGAGCTGTTAAATGCCAATTATTCAAATACTATATGTTTTGTGGGTCTAGCCCAAATGCTGTTTACCATGTCTGATTGACCGTTGACTTTGAGTAGGATAATCCTGGTCTACAGTTGTTGTTGCTTATACAGTTGGTTGAAGTTGTTTGTTTAGTGTCCATTAAAAAGATCAGTAGTCTTAAAGTAATTAATTCCCATACACATCATTCACCCTTCATAAAATACCTGCTCAGGATATAGAATAATAATCAAGAAACATAGCTTACTGTTTTACATTGTGCTTCATGTAAAATTATTCAGCCAACCTTTTCTATAATGAATATGTATAATAGATCTTCAGCTTGTCACAGGTCTAATCATAAATGGAAAAGAGAAAAGATATCATGTTATTCAAAGAGATCTAATTAAATTAATTAGTTCATTTAGAGCTCTGCCACTTCTTGTGCATTTTCCCCCGTTTCATTTCAACTGCAGTTTCATCTCATGTCCTTCATGCAGGTTGTTTTCCAGCTTATTTACCAGATCAGGTTCATAATGAATAAATGTTTGAGATATTTTTCCATCCCTGCTTAAGAAAGTACAATAAAATATGTACACTTATTTGTGAACTGGACCAACTTTTGTCCACTGTGCACTGGAAAATTAGCTCTATAGTGCAACTGATGACCCCATATTAATGTACAGCTTGCATAAGCAGGGCCAGTATAATAAAGTTTCTTCAGTGCCTACAAGCTATAAATGGGATGCGTTTGTCAATTCCTTGCCCAGGCAAAATGTACTCACTTCTCACCCTGCCCCTATGTGCCTTTATGTACCTTTGAATAGCAGTGGCACTGTCTCTTTTCAAATACTCTGTTCATCTCTCAATCTGAAAATTCTTCCAGACTTCATTAGTCATACTATCCAAACTTTTGTCACCAGAGCACATCCAATTACACAGTTTCAAAATATCTATTTTTTTATAACTATATGCTCCAGTGTTCAGGCATGTCTTTGATTAATTACCTCTGGAACTCTTTCATATGAAACTCTTGCGATGACCATCTAACAAAGCTTGGTTCTTGTGTGTTCCATCACCACTCTGAGTAGCACGCCTAGCACAGGTTCATGAAATGTCTTAAATTTAGGTACAAATACGGTGTCCAAATTGGGAAGACAGTATTCCAATCTATGTGTTTTCTAAAATGGATTATCCTCATAATGTAAACCCACAAAAAACTACAGAAACTGGCCATGAGTAAGCCATGGTGACTCACGAACTATTCAGCTGTTTATAGGATAAAGCCGCCTGACCTGTCTTTCTTGATAAGTTGTTTCCAAGTGCAAACTTTTCTCTTCTAATCTTTTATAAACCACTGAAAAAGAGTATATTTTGTCTCTGATATCCCTCTAGAAATATTTGTGGAACATTTAATTTTCACTTGAGTTGCTGAGATGCCCTGTTGCATTTTGTGTAAATATAAAAGCAAAGAGGTTTTTAATTTTATAGTGATATGCAATTGAGATACACTTTAATGAAGTCTTTTGAACATTTTCATTTTTCTTATTTTTTAAAAAAAATTCAGAACTTTAAACTGTACTTGATTATATCTGTTATTAAGGCATAATATAGGCTAATGCATTTCTCTTTGAAATATCAACCAACCAGAAATTAAGCAAATTCCCTGTAGATATTCAGGCATATCCATGTAAAGGCTCATTCCTTCTCTGACAGCATGTGCATGTGAAAGGTCTGACTTGCACAGGACATGTTTGAAATAGCAATGTAAAGCCTGGTGAGCCTCAGTACTCAGGCACTTGCTATTCCATGAAGGAACAGCAGGAGCCACAGGCAATAGCAAAGTCTTCTACCCCTGGAGCCCCATTGCCTATCAGTGACAAAAATGCCCTTCCTGTCACTCAGCTGTCCTTGCAACTGGAACTAATCATGTGTGGGGTGTCTCCTGAGCATTTAAGGGCACTGCACATCATTTCCTTTATCGTAACTAACATGCAGTTGTCTCTCATTATGACAAGTAGAAATTCAAACTTAACATGAGCCCATTGTGTGAGGTGAAGTGTGGGCATATTAGTCATGCCATAGGTGCCTCTTACAGGTGCTCATGTGGGGTTCTTATGAAAGAAGGTAACAGGATAAGGTTTGTGGGCTATTAGATGTTATGATGGGCCTGTTTCATATTTTCTAGTTAAAGAAATCTCCCAAGCCAATAGATCTCAGTACCTGCTCTAGGGGCTGCTGTACTGCATAGGTGTCAAGTAAGTCTTAAAGGACTGTGAGATGGACTTCATTGCTTCATGGACTTCTGCTGCCATGAGGGCTTCAAACTGACTTGAACAAAATAAATAGTCACTGGAATAGAAGAGTTAAATGGAAGGGAACAGTTTCTTCTAGGTGGATTATGAATCTAGCACAGAACTGTGGCTACTTCAGAATGAATTTATAAATAGATTCAGGCCAACTGAAACTACAGTTGAAGTTGTTAATGTATAATCTGGAGGAAGACAAGAACTGCCCCTGGTTCTAAAGATAACACCTGTCTGATAAGTAGCTTTACTGATTCTAATATGCAACAAAGGTTATCGTTTCTTGGTTATGGCTATTTGGGTACTTATATTTAGAGGAAAAACCTTGCTACTCCTGCAGCAGCTGTAGGCAGTCTGCTTTGTGTGTTTCAGAGAATTGTGTTCATGTACCCTTTGATGACACAGGGGAATTTTTTTCCGTTTGTTTCATTTTTGACAGTTCATACAGCTTCAGACATTGTGACTTCAGGCTCTGTGACTTTCAGACATAAGATTGCAATAGGGCAATTCAAATCATTAATGTTCTTTGTTTTCAGTGTAAAGAGTTTAAAACCCTTTTGGAGGACAAGTTTGCTTCAAATTATTAACAGGCGTATTTGATCTGTTTTCTTTATCCACCTTTATTATTATTGTGATTGTTATCATTATTTTCTTCTCACAGGTTATTCACCAGCTTAGACTTTCTGAGAATGAGAGTGTGGCTCTACAAGAGCTTCTAGATTGGAGGAGAAAGCTGTGTGAAGAGAGAGAAGACTGGCAGCAAATATTGCACAATACTGAGCAAAGAATCACAGCCCCACCTCCACCCCCTTGTAAGAAGCCGACGCTGCTGAAGAAGGTAGAAGATACCTCCTGCAACAGACTCTCTTCAGGCATATGGGATACCACCATATGATTCAGATGTGTGTTTGCAGACTGTTAGGAATGGAACCATCTAATGGCTTCAAGCTGCACAATCAGCAAGTTTCCTTCCCTTCACAAAATGTGCAGGGATTTTTTATAAGCACTAATTCGATAGCACAGGATGGAGGAGCTGTTTAGATCTGTCACGTGTGTGTGTACATGTGTGTGTTTGTTCTTTTCATATATATCCATGTATACATATATGTGTCCACCAGTGAGTATATATATGTATGCATGTGTATATATATATGGAGACAAACTGCACTATAAGTACTTAGTTTAAAAGTACTAAACAGTCACTTAGAGTTCTCCCATGGACAATGAAGAAACTATGTTAAGCAAATGATGATGGGGAGAAGTGACTGACAGACATTTTAGAGAGATCAGGAAAGTCTGTGTGCACACTGTACAGCTGTTTTATGCAGTACAAAAATATGTTTCTTGTTCCCTAATGAATGGGTTTATTATATTACATGTATACATATATATATATATTTCTTTGTAGATGTCTGTGTTCCATGGAGATTATTTACATGTTTATTTCTGGTGTTTTATAACTTCATGCAATTGGTGCTGTCGTTCTTTCTTCAAAATACAGGTAATAAATTCAGTACTTGCATTTTTCTTTCATAGTTCATCTTTAACAACATATTAAACAGTTTCAACACTGTGTTATTTTTTTCAGAACTGGCGATATCCTTTCTAAAGTCCAATCCTGAAATTCTTGCAAAGCTCCTATGAGCAGGAGTGATTTGGTGCTGTTCACAGTCCCGAATTAGAGACCATTACTTCTTTTTGATGGACCTGCATTTCTGAATGTGTGAACTGTGAATTTTGCAGTTACATCTCAAATCTTATTTCATGCTGGGTTATGTAAAATAATGAGGCACTCATTTAGATTGTAAGTGTGGTTTGAGATTCATACCTGATTATGCATAAGGTCAGGTGTCAGTGGAAAGATACATAATGGTAATGAGGTATGAAAATAGGTCTGTGATTTACTGTTACAAGCCCGAAGGCTTTGCAGAGATGGGTATATCAAAGTATTATATCCTTATTATGGTAGCACAGTGATGCATTTATACCTCAAATTTCATGTAATGAAATGGTTTCAGAAATTGCAGCATTCTAGTTAGTGTACATGAGTTCTGAGCAGTAATGTTAATTTATGAAAAACATGCTGCTGGGAACTTGTTAGTTATTGCTCAGCAGTCTTTGAAATACTGCTTTGCCACTAAAAGGTGTAATTTATATATATTTAAAGGTATTTTTCCGGGGCTACTTATTTTAAGTTCATGGAGTGTGTAGAGCCAACGTGGAACCCTTTTCTGCATTGTTTGTCCCATTCCTATTGAGATCCAGGAAAAAGTGTTTCCAGTTTTGCAAGTGGGTATGAAACAAATATTTTCAAATGTAGGCTAGGTCTAAATTGGTGAGCTCACTCTTTGTTGGAAGTTGTTGGAAAAGGAAAAAATCCATAGAGGTGTAGGTTTGTCCGTCATGTTTGACTGAAGTTTCAAGCAGGCTGAATAGCAAAAAGCAATCACGTGCTTGTTTGTTTGTTTATGCGGGAAAGCAGCAAAACTCAAATTGTTCCCATGAGTAACATCAAGCTGTAGGCAGAGTTAAGCACCTTCTCTTGCTGGAGATTAAAACAGAAATTTTGAGTGGACAATGAAGGGGAGACACCAAGTTAGGTCAGAATTTTACCTTGTTACCACTGTTAGCTTCACAGAAGTCCTCCATGTAAGATTCATCATTTCTATTTCATGGAGAACGAGGAACTCTAGGCTCCAAATTTTACCTTTGACTGATGTAAATGGCCACAGATAATGACTTTATCTGGGGGGGCAGGTAACCCCTGTGAGTGAGGTTATGCAGAAAACAACTCCCACCTGCTACACAATTATGTCAGAATGAGGCTGTGCCTGGAAGAACGGAGGTTTCTGGTTTTTCGCTCAGATAACCAGGGACACACGGAGATCCCTCTGTGAGTGCGGAACAAAGTGGCTGCAGAACTGGATGCCGGAGAGCTAATTTACCTGACCTTGCAGCTATATTGCTTCCAGGATGCAGGTTGTTATCCCTACATGGCACAGCATCCCTATCCATAGCCACAACAACATCTACCCAGCCAGCCCAGCAGTGCTGAGCACCTCAGTGCACTGAGACATGCAGACATGCCCTGAGGCTTAATGCTCCCCAAATGGGCCTGGCAAACAGCCCTCCCGTAAGCTTTATCCTATTGCTAACCCTAATGCTCACTAGCTGGCTCAGCCACTGGTAACAATCAATCCACAGCAGCCTGGAAGTTTAAGACAAGCTGTAAAAACTGAAAAATCAGTTTAGGACATGCAAAAATCCCTGCTGCCACAGTGAGCTTGCTCCCAGTCACTGAGCTATTTGTAAGGTGAGCTTCTGTATCTCCAGATGACACTGTTGTCATTGCTGCACTTGGAATGCGGGAGTTCCCAGAGGGGAGAAAACACATTTGTCAAAAGGAGTTTAAAATGGAAAACAGTATAAATATACATTATCCTACTTGCAATCCTTACTAAAAGTTGTGTTAGAACTGTGAGCAGCCTCAGCTGCAAGAGCTCAAATGGGATCTTAAGGAACTTTTTTGCTACTCATTTAAAGTCCATATTGCGTCCTATTACAGCAGTATGAACAAGTGTGGAAAAAAGGTATGTAGGTTTTCTAGCAGTTTCATCAACACAGTTACATGGGGGAAGCCAGTACACCCCTGATTCAGGCAATCTGATTCTACAATGAGAAAAGCAGATTATAATCCCCTGTGCAGAAGACCTTTGTGCTATTTTTTACAAACTTGGGTAAGACATATATTTTCTGGGGCTGTTCTTTAAAGTGTGTCACCGCAGTGCGATATGACAAACTTCGAAGACCTTTTTGGTTTTGTTTTGTTTCAATTTCATTTCTACCTCCAGGTTACATAAAGGCTAACTTTTTACTTGGAAAGATTTTTCAGGATATTCCATTAAAATATAGTACTATAGGAATAAAGTATTTGCTTTAGAACATGTTTTAAATATTTCTCTAATGGCAGTAAGACACTCTACAGTGTGACTTATGATGTCATAATTCACACCTAGTGTGTTCATTGGTCCCTTGGCCTTTGGCCTCGTGCCTAACAATGCAGTTGGTAGGGAATTATTATACCATAATTCACACCCTACTGTGTCTTATTGCTTAAATAACCATACCCCCAGAGGTATCTTAAAACTACCATTGAAGTTTATATTGTGTATCAAAATGTGTTTACAGGGCTGGGAAAATATACTATTGACATTTTTAAGTGTTGAGAAGTAGTTTTAGCAGAACTGTACAGTGCTTGTAAATTAATCTCCCCAGTGGAGTATGCACCAGCCAATTACAGCATTTCTTGAGTACATGAAGTCCTGTCTTTCACATTAAAAAATAGCTTAGACAAAAAAAAAGCCTTATGAATTTAATATTCTAAAGGGGAAGATTAAACTCTATGGGCATGCTAATGCCCTTAATATCCACCGAACAATCTAAAATATATTTATATTTGCAATAAAGCAATTTCAGGATGCTGGGATTATCATCAGATAATCACTCCTCCACATTGTGCCTTATTGCTTAATTTTTAATATGTGAAAAAACCGAAACGCCTAACAAATCACCTTCAGCATAAGGTAAGAGGAATCAGATACTTATTACACTTTAAAAAGTTATTGGTCTTAAAGCCAAGAGAATTCTGAAACCATATTAAGCCACAATAAAAGAAAAACAACATCTATTGGCATGAGAAATTTTTTAAAGCTTGTATACCTTACTTGTTACTCCTGAAATAGCATTTGGTGTTTTTTTAGTTGCTGTAGTTACATTTTTATTGCAGATTTTAAGCAAAACTTTGTTTTTAAAAACTGATTTAGACGTTCAGAGAAATACATGCACCGATATTTTTCAAAAGATCTGTGTACAGCATGAAGTGATAAGCCTTTTAAAAATTTGTATTGTTTACAAAACAATAGTATGATTGTTGAGTAAGTGAAACACATTTACCTTTTTTTTTTTGCCAGTGGTCCTTTTTTATTCTAAAAGGTTTAATTACTTTCTTTAATAACTTTATTATACTGCAGATCCTTTGTGTGTGGGACAAACAATTTCATTAACTTGCTAAGAAAGCATAATAGATTGTAGCATAGTTCTGAAGTGATAGTAATAGCCATATTAATTGTAGCTTTTAATTCTGCTGTATAGTATTGGCATCCCTAGTAATCCTGTTATTCTTATCTCTATAAAGCCTGCTAATATCTGAAATGCTCTGAGGAACTTAAAGTAAGTTTTGCCATTCGCTTGTTAAATGATAAGTGTAACTAAATTCTGTACAAATCAGTTTTCCAGAATGGTATTAAACATTTCATGGCTTTGTGTTTTAAATATATAATTTTTAAAAAGAAAACACCACCTGAGCATAACTATTTGACAGTAGCTGAACAAAATAGAAAGAAATGCTTTTCTTCCAGTTCTGCTGTTCTCTGTATATTCAGGATTTTCCTTTTGAGAAGAAATAAATAAATCCCAGTGCTGGCTTATACTGTGGCTGTGAGAATTAGATCATTGGCAAAGACTGACTGTCCTCCCCACTGTGGTTTGGCCTTTTCACCAACCCATGAATGTGTGCTGGATCTGGTCAAATCATGCATTTTGCTGTGAAGTGTCATAGGCAGAAGTTTGGTCAAGTCATGATTTGACTTTTTGAGGATTTTTGCTTTATTACAGTAAACAAAAGAACCTCATCTTGAATTGGTTAGACACATTTATTTCAACAGTAAGTAGCTTGGTTTGGTTCTCATATATGTGAATAAAGTCCCCTCTTAGCACTTTCCTATTTCCTGTCAACTTATCTTAATTTTCAATCAGACTTTTATGATAAAATAGAAAATGTTGTTAAGTGAAATCGTAGCATAACTTTTATGATTAATTTTTGAAAAAAGTCCTTTAAAATACTGAAATAGAATATTTCAGTATTTCAACATCTTTTTCGCCTTTTCTAGCTGAAAGTGTTTGTTGGATGCAGTCTGAATTTACACATAATTTCAACTCTTCATAAACATACCTTTTCATAAATCCACTCTTCTCTGAAAAGACCACACTAATGGATATTTGTTTTGCGATGCAGGAGAACTGCTGAGGTCTTTTGAAGTATCAACAGGGAAAATTTGACAAGCGCGGGTATATTTCTGTCATAGCAATGTTCATGTGACAGTTATTAGCTAATGCTTGTGCCCTCACTGTGTTTTATTTGGGCTCTAGCCCCTTCTCAGTCTACCTGGATATGTAGTCACCTGTCTCCTGGTACTCATTAGAGTACAGAAAGAAAAGTGCCGAATCTGTCATATACTCCCAGAAGAAGGGGAGAAATGTGTTGCAGACTCTTTCTAATTAACATTTAATATAAATTACTCACATGTTTCCAGAAATGAGTGTTGGAATGCAACTTTCTCCCTGTCCAAATGTAACCAAATCACTAGGCTAGAAAGTTGTGGCAATGAAATTGCCACAGCTATTAAATGACTCTTTATGCAGATATAGCTCCTCTGTCTCACAACATAGTACAACTTGGTGGTCCAGAAATTATTTCAAAACGTAGGGGACCTGATTTTGTGTCCTTTCGGGAAGACAGCTCCATGTGGTTTGTTTGAATTAAAACTATCTCTAGCTGGTTTTAGTGCAGACCCTCCCTAAAAGAGTGGTCTGAGCCTTACAAATCAGATAGGCAGGCAAAGAGTTGCTTAATCTGACAGGACTAAGGTAGGAAAACGTTAGTCGGAGGATGGGTAAGTTTGGGTAAGTGCTTTGGAAATTTCCAGATATCATGACCTTCCTCATGGTTCTGACCAGTAGCCTGAATATAGATTTGGTCTAAATTCTTGCCTAATGAAGAATCACTGGTCACAATCAGTCGATGCAGTTAAAAGTATTTTGAATAGAAATTACTCTTCCAATCATCTAAATTTATATTTTAGTAACATGATTACTGAAAGTATTTAATCATGTCTAGCTTTTACTAACGTAGCTCCCATGTCTGTAATATGAATTGAGCAGTTAGAAAAGGGAAAAAATAAAAAAAGACAATATGGAGATAAGTGCATTTGAAACATATCTTCTATGTTAATGCTGAGACTGGGTCTCCTTGGGTTTTAGAATTATCATAAGTAACATGCTAGATGCCATATCATCAAAGATCAAGACAATGTCCCAAAAGTAGCTCTCAAAGTTTAAAAACTTCCTTCTGCCTTAAGCTTCCGTCCTATGTAATCCCTGAGTTCTCATCAGGCATGAGTAGTTAGCAAAGTCAGACATCATGCAGCCTGAAAAGTGTGCATCTTTTTTCTCCTGGGGGAGACAAACATCCAGACCTCAGCTTCTCTGAGGTGGGAAAGACATTCTATTTAGTTGATAAAAGGCACAACGATGGATCCTTTATATCAAATATCTCATGTAGGTGTGCTTGCTTTTCTAGACAAATATAACACTCTGTAACAGGCTCATTTTTTCAACAGAGATGTTGATTTGTAGCTGGGGAATGTGGGTCTATCTTAAGTCCATGATTTTACGAAGATCTTCAGTTAAGTTCAGGATTTGACCCCAGCTGATTTTTACGGCCCACAGATAATTTACTTATTTCTGTGTGTTTACAAGAGTCCTGCCAAACATTCAAATAAGATCTGCCAATACAAAAAAAAAAAAAAAACACCAAAAACAAAACAAAACAAAAAAACCCCAGATGTATTTATCTAGTATTTTATGTAATCCCTGTATGGGAATAAAAGGACAGACCCTGCTGAGGAGTCAGTTCCTATAAGGAAATGACACAAGACCTGCCTTTTAGGTGCCTTGTCTCTGGACAGGCAGGCAGGACTAAACTGGGTTTCCATATTGGCTGTTCTAGACTTCCAGTTCCTGACTCCTGACGCCGCGGACCCTCGGACAGCGG
>VZTI01002864.1:469521-593367 GCA_013397865.1 Struthidea cinerea | reverse complement strand
GAGGATGGACGTTTATGTGTAGCCCGTAAAAGCTGTAAAAGTGCCCATGCCGAGCTGCTTAAAAGCAAAGAGAGAAAAAAGCTTTTAAGAGACTAGGGGCAAGAAATAAACCTTCGTGTTTAAGGCAACATAATTCATCCTTAATAACCCCATGTAATGATCTATGGCTTGCAGTGTGAAAGAACTGTGAGATTCATAGAAGAAATGTACTACACCACAGCAAGTTTGTTTTCCTTCTGTCTTTTAAATAAACTCATTAATAATCTGTAAGTTGTGCCTGCTTCTGTGTTCTCCTAATTTTTATCTCACCAAAAAGTAAGTATGTATTAAAATCTAAAGTTAAACCACTACAACATGCTATTACAAAAATTGTTTTTGTCTCAGAGAAACTTCTAATGCCTCCTTCTGCATTGTAATTATTGTAGAGTGGTGACATTTTTATGAAGGAGCAATTTAATCAGGAATACCTAACAACTCACCCCAATGACTGAAAAGGTGGAATGAAACAACTGAATTGTTCTCTTGATTTGAATTAATAACACTATTAAAATGACCAGCAATTGTTATGGTGTAACTGAGAACAGGAGTGTAGTAAATGCAGACGAAAGGACTGGAAGTACTGTCCCATGCCCCAGGTCCAAGGGAAGTCACTGGAATGCAGCACAGATGGATTTGGCATGGAGGCTGCCAGAGGGACCTCCACCTTACACATCCTGTCAGCCTGGAGGGAAGCAACACCACCGTTTCTAAACGCTTGTCCATACATGCAGTAAATCTGTGTGTCCCCAGATGCTTCCAGGCCATCCACGTTCCGGTGCTGGAGTTTCAACACATGGTCTCAGCTGTGGTAAGGACCAATTCCCCAGTCAGCTCACATCTTACCCTGATCAGGTACCAGCACAAAGGCATGCAAACACTGCATCTCTGTTAAGAGCACTTTTATAGAAATGCTCTTCTATTAAACATGTCATTGACCTAATAACAGCTGCAGAGCTTTCTGCAAACTTTGGAGGAAACCGTCAACAATTCCCTTTATTTATTCGATTCTTTCTCCTTGAATTATTTTTTCCGGGATTGATTGGTTGTTTACAACTTGCTGAACGTAAGTATTTTAGTGACCAAATAATTTGTCACTAATCTTTATAATCCACCATGCTGTGAATTTTTCTGGTTTTCGGTAAGGTCTTCAGACTACCAAGTTTAAAGAGAAGATCCTGCCTTGAGACCTCACCTGGACATCATCAGATGGCTCTGGGACATCACCTGATGGTTTTACAAAAAGGAGTTTTCCCTGTAGAAAAAGGTTGGGAATCATTCAGCTGTGCAGCCAACCTACTTCCTGGCATATTATTAAATAGTTTATTGCCATGAGTAAAGGCAAGCAACAGGAAGGGAAATTTTAACTCAGTTGTAGGAACAGAGACGGTTTCAGCAGAGGGGGGAGCATATTTTTCATTCATGCCCTGGATATGGATTATTGAAAAAAAAGTTCAAAATCAGACTAATTTGACAAGCATCAGTTCACAAATTCTACAATGCGAGCTCAGGTCTGACAGAGCCATTGCTGGTGCTCAGCTCTGCCCTGACTGTGCTCTGCTTCCTTTTAAGCTGTCTGATACCCCCTCTTTGCAAAGGCTGTGGGCAAGAGGCTGAGCACCAGCAATGGTTGATGGTTGGACTGGGCAGACTTTGGCACCGTGGCAGACACCTGGGACCTGAATTTGCATCACACAACTGGGCTTTGTCTCCTTCAAACTTCCAGGCTCTTCGGCCTTTCACTTGGGATTACAACTGCAAGAAACATCAATTCTCAGGCAGGAACAGGCAGAAGAAAATCCTCTTTTAAGTTTACAGGAAAGTAATCTTTTTACCTTCTGCGTTTAGCATCATAGAGGCTGCAGATGTGAGTAGTTTTACAAGACACTTTCCGTCACTGTGATTTCGACTTCAGAGCTCACTTGGCACTTGATGTTTGCATGTGATTTGCAGCTTCAGATGCACTTAAAAAGGAATGAGATTTATAATAATTGGCACAGAGGCATTTTTGTCTCTACTGAGATGTTCTTGCTTGGCAGCTGAGCTGGTCGCCTGGAGCACACCTGTGTGAGGAGACGTTAACAAACTGCTGCTTCATCAACTTTATGAACACTATGGGCAGCAATGTGGCCATTCCTAGGCAAGCAAGTTCTTCCTTTTTCCATATTCAAGTGATACTTTCTAAATTCAGAAAATATTTAGTTCATTGTCCATTATGAATATCCTAGAAGGTCAAATCATGAAATATTTGTGTGTATCTTGAAGGTGCTGATGTATGGCACTGATTTTAACTGGTCCAACCCTATTGAAGTCTTGGGAAACAAATTCTTTTTTGTCATTGGGGCTTCATCTTGTCACCAAGGCATTATTTTTCTGCCTTGTGATCTGGCAGCTAAGGAGAGAAAAATATTGTGCACATAGTCCCTGCCAAATGACTCCTCAGCTCACTGCCAGATCCTGTCCCCCTGTTCTCCACACCGTGTGACTGGCATTTCAGTCCAGTGCTCTCTGTTTGGGAGAGTTTCTACATTTCCTAATACCACATGAAACAGAGCCAGGGATGGTTTGGGTTCACCGTGACTGAGCCCACACATTACCTTCCCATACTGTCCTGGAAGGTCTCAGAAATTCAGGCACCCCAAATCTCTATCAGGCTGTGACTTACTCATTGCACAAAATACTCTCAGTGTCACAGAATGAACCACTCCACTTCCCCAGGCTGTGACAACCCCATCACATTTTTTCAAGTTATTGAAATTAAAAAATCACAGAAAGCCACAGTAATGTTATAAGTCCCTCTGCCCAGACGAGACCCAGGGTGGGTGCTCTGCTCTGTGGATAGGGCCATTTGCTGTATAAGGGGCTGGTGTCCAATGTAAATAGTTGCTGAATGATGATGCTTCTTCCTTTTTAAAGCATCATATAATTACCCAGAACATACTGATAAATGGAGACCCAGTTTATTCTGCAGCTACTTAAAGTGGGATGTTTTTAAAAGAACAAACATATTGTGTATGTTGGTGGCAACAAGAAGTCAGAGGCTCAGTGGCAAATAATTTCAAATGACCTGCAAGAGCTCTAGCATTAAATGGGCATTTGTGTAAAGCACAGCTTTAAAACTCATTCTCAGTTTATTGGATTCATAAACATAACAAGGGGAAAAGAAACCCAAGAGGAGAAAATAGCAGAAATTTGGACTAGGAGCACAGTATTATGCAAACCCAAAATACTTAATTTTAACTTATAATTAAGAGAAGTACTTTAAAACTATGCTATACACAGTATTGCTCTTTATAAAAAAAAATAGAAGCTGGAAAGAAGTGGTTGCTGCGTCATGCTGGCTTTGTTGGCTGCTCAGAAATCCTGTTGGTTGCTGAACGCTACGAGGAGCTTACCAGGCACCTCGGAAGTGTGAAGGAGGATTATTGCTGTAATTGCACAGCACAGGCAGAGCACAGCTCCAAAGAGACTTTGGGCCTCTTGAGACTTTATCATCATCATCTGCAATTCCAGAGCCTGGAATCAGAGGCTGAATGAGGTGATTAGTCCTGAGCCTGGAAATAGCTGGGCTGTATCACATGTGATTTCTCAGTTCTTATCCTTCTCTATTTATTTTTTTATGCGTAGTTCTCTGTGCATAGCTTTGCCCTAAGCACTGGTCTAGGGATGTTTTCATGTCAGATTGCATTCTATATAGAAAATAGATTCCTAAACTCTACTATTGCACAGAATAAAGAATGAAGCAGTGGGTCTGCACTTCTAAATCCCAGGTGAACACAGGAAGAATTTAATTTCCTTTCAAATCTTACAAATCAGTCACGAAGTCACGAACTTCACGAAGTTTTGAAGACAGATGTATGCATTTAGGTAACTGAGGTATTATAGGCTTGAGGCAATCAGTTCTTGATCTCTTAGGCCTGTTTCAGGCAATTTAGATGTTTAACTTATTTTTCAAGATATGTTTGCTCTGGAACGTGCACTGGGCGTGTGCTCTGTGTGTCACCATTCCCATTTATGAAGTGAGACTCTGCAGATCTCAAGACCTGCTCTGTAAAGAGTCACCCCATGCTGTGCTGGCGCTTTTGGTTTTAATTTGGTACAGAAATAAGGCACATGAATAATAAACTGAATTTTCCATCTGCACATGAAATGCTCGTGCTCTTCTGCCCACTGCACACAGTTGGCCAATATTCAAAAAAGTGGAGCAAATTAGTAGCTCCTAACACTAGAGATGTTATCAAGAAGTTAATTCCCCTTAAACAGTGACATCTCTTTGTATTTGCATATCTCAGGCATTTGGGACTCTGGTTAGGGATGTACTTAACGAGCAGGACAATGACCCCAAGCAGTTCACACTGGTGTATCCCTACTGTTATGACCCTGAATCTTCTCAATGGTACTAATTTCTGGAATTAATCATTAATTTCCTGTAGATTTCTGTGCTCAAAAATGCCATAAATCAAATTTGGCTTTTCTACTCTGTACAAGCCACACTGTGCTGTACAGTGGTTACCTATTCTGAAGAGACACTTAATGGGCACAAGTCAGGCTGTTGATGCAAATATCTGATCCCACAGCCATTTTCATCACTGTTTGTGAAGCATAAAGCTGGATCAGTTAAATTTCACATATCCTGAATTTTCATCCTGTTCCTACCTGGAACTGCCCAAGTTCGGCCTTACTATCTGACAACTGTGTCAGTGTTCAGGTCTGCACACAAGAGCTATTGAGTCACTGCGGGAGAACGGCACCCTCGTACAATGAATCAATGTGATTACGCAAGAGTCTGTTTATTGTTTACATTACTCCATTCTTATGCATTTCTGCAGCTGTAGTTCACGAGACCATGCACAACCCGATTGGATCTCCCGCATTGTTCGCGCGCCCTGCGTGTACCTTTCAGGACACCTGATTGGTTTCAGTCCAGGATGGTACAGTCCCTCTTCATCTGTTTTTTTCACTGTCGTGTTATTCTCTCTTCTAACATCTTCATTCCCAATTTAGAACTGCTTGCATTCCTCAGGCCCTGATAAAGGTACTGAAGATAACTTGGCTGGGGCACCCTGACAGGGTTCTCATGCCTTACAACAGTCACCCGCACCGATCCCTTCTTCCGAGGAGTTCAACTGATATATCCATCTACTGTTGAAAGTATGGCAACTTCATGGCAATTTTTTTCCCCTCATACAGCTAGCATCCTAGTATATCTCTGTAATTCATGGTGTCAAATCCCTACCAATGTCCTGACACTCCCTGATCCAAAGGTGAAAGAGTCAGAGATCACTAGCTTAGTACCAAACTATTTTCTTCCAAACATCTTCTCAAAAATCTCAACCACTTTTTGTCTCTGCTTAACAAACACTAGGATTTATGGCTGTTTCCAAAGGGAATTAAGAACATTTTATTGATTTTACTGTGTACTCACCAGTGATCACTTCACCTGTTAGCAGAGCATACCCATTTCTAGGAAAATACAGGAGCTCACATTATGTACAACAAAGTAATTTGAAGTAGGAAATAGACTGTACCCAATTGAAATTATAAAGATATTTAGTCAGGAAGAATGTAATTACCTAAGATGAAATTTGGCCAGGAGATGAAAGCTAATCTTATTCTATCCAGTGTCTACTTAAACTCATATCTTTATAGAGACATATTTAGAGATATGAAACTTTTATGAAAAATAGCTTATTATTCCCATCTCTCCCTGCATACACACACATACACACAAAAAATTTATTTTTTGATATAAAGATTTGCTCTTATTTACTTGGCAAAGTTGCTTTGTAATGTAAGATCAGGCAAGTTGCAAATATAAAATATATGGCAGATACACCATCGAAGAGTGCAGAGGCTGAAGAAGGAGCAAAATGCAGGAGATAATGCAGAACTGAGCTGCAGTCTGGTGGAGCTGTCAGTCACTGAATCCTGTGCTAGAAAAAAGGTATCAGCTCTTTACCCTCTCCTTATTTCCACAAGCATCTTTCTGCGCCTCCTGACCCCTTGAATTTTCACAGACACTCTCCCAAAGCAGTGGAGTTTAGCAGCTACAACTACCCTCCTATGTACAAGTTACCACGTGTCAGGAGAAGGGACTCCTCTCACCAGGGCGTGTGTCGCTGTCGTACCGCAAACGGCGAGAAACGACATGACCAAGTTCAGGAGCAATAATGACTAATTTAATTAATTATAAATCAATTTATGTAACTTGGGTCACCTGCATGGCGTAAGGTCATTGGTCATTGATCATCCACCTCCTAAAATGATTGGTGGAGGCTATACAACATTCATTTGGAAATATTTTCTTCAGTATACCATAACAACACTGCCAAACAACAGCAGGTGCAAGATAAAGAATTAGTTTACAAAAACCCATAGCAGTGTTTTTCATAGCTTTCATGAGAAACACAGAGCTCTCACAGAATGCTGCAGAAAGCTGGAAAATTTCTCTGCTAAAGCTTTTCAGCCTCTACAGGTATGGACATCCTTCTGTTAAGGCAGCTAAGGCTCACTTCTATTTCCTCTCACTTCTAAACCTTCCTTTATTTCCTTTGCAATTAAAGCATTGCTTCCTGTTGCACGTTCCCAAACGATTTAGGCCTTTTTTGGATTTTGCTCCTCTCTACAGCAATGAGTCCCTCAGTTTCCCTACAGCATGGGATAAAAATACGTACCTCGTTGTTAAAATGAGGTTCTAGCAATTACCCTTTCATTTTTAGAGTTCGCTGCAGTACTAGTCCAACTGAGTTTTTAGAAAAGAATGTCCTTTTGTAATTGTGAAATAAATTTGCACAAGAAAACTCTCATATATGAATGACTGTATTTACTCTATATTTCTGACTTCACAGCAGCCAGAATTAAGATGAAGGACTAGACATCATGTAAAACCATTTCCAGCCACAGCTAATATCACCTATCTTCTATCATTGCATGGAAAAGCAGAAGTAGAAACATAAAAAGAGAGTCCAAAATTTGAATAACAAATTTATTTTCCTCAAAATACTACTGGTTACAACAAGGAATAGTGAGAGAATATGCAAGTGTTACACAGCGTTACCTACAGCAACTGAGTGACAAAGATGCTTATTGTTATGTTAAGTAATCAAAAGTAGCTGCAGTCTTAAAAGAGTGGCAGATCAACCCTGCTTAGGCATACTTTTTAAAATGGGTGTTCATCAGCTGTTTTCTTGTAGGAGGACTCAATAGTAGAACCAATTTGTAGCACTGAGTAGTACATCAGCAAAAATAGATGAAGCAGTCACAGCATCAGCAACTCTCATCTTCTCCCTGGAGAAACAAAGACAGGTCTTAGCATCTTCCTGGCCTGCAAGGGACAGCACGGAAAGGAGTGCTAAATGTATTTTTCTGTATGTCTTTTAGCCTTTTGGTAGTAACACAAGAGAACTGAAATGTGATAGTAAATTGTATTAGCACCACCGGTTTTCTCACTGATTACTGAGTTAAGTTTTCTGCAGTGCAATCAGAGAATTGTCAAGGAAGTTTTGATTACCCACTAAACTATGTACTTAGCATGTCAGTAATAAAACCCTGGTTAATTAAGGTGATTTGTCTTCCCCTCTTGACCTGACACCAATAACTCTCTAAAGCCTTCACAGGTTTGAGCAGAGCACTGCCATAAGGCCTTCCTTGTGTTATTGTACTATTGCTGCTGCATGGTGCAGGAACTTTCACTGAGGGGGAAGAGAATGGCACCCCAGGAGCCATCTCACACACCCAAATACCAATGGGTGCCCCAGGGAGAGGAGCACACAGCTGTACCAGAAATTGCTCTTGACCTCTGAGAGGCTTTCTGGAAGAACCACCCGTGACGTGACAGTCACTGGACACAAAGGACTATAGATGTGTAAGGTGATAACATGCCCTCATATCTGTTTTTTACTTGAACCTAGTCATCTGTTCTGTGTTACACTCAGCCAGAGGTGAGCAGTAGAGCAGTGACAGGACAGACCATGTTCTCCAGGCATCTTACTGAACACAGCAAAGGTAGGCAGGAGGAAGGTTTTTCTTACATGTCACTCAATCCTATTGAAGGCCTACTCAGCGCAGGTGAACCAGTGAATGTGAAATGAAGATTTTAATTTGATAATTAATTAAAGTATCAGCTCATGATTTTCCATGCCATGTGTTAAGTTGTTAGTCTTTGATACACAAAGCCGATGTTGAAGCGCAAACCTGTTGCTGGGTAGACTTAGAAAGTTTTAAGTCTTGTTATTAATAAGAGTTATAACATGAACCTGGCTTTTTTGCTGAGAAAGTTTTGGCACTACAAGTTCACATGGCCTATAAGCTCCTTAGACAACTTCTGAAGTATGCAGTTTGGAAATAATCTTATACAACTACCTGTGTTTTCCGAGGGGAATGGCAAGTTTTTACTAGCTCTTGCTGGATACCTAGGCATGGTGGTAATGAGACAGACTGCAGTGCAGCAGTGCCTCTGATAAAATCATATTCTCCTCACAGGTCTCTGGATTCAGAGAAGACCTCCATGGAGAATTAGGAGGTGAGCTGCTGGGATGAGGACAGGATAAAGTTGCTAAGCTTGATGCAAGTGTACCCCAACTTACCCATGCAGCAATGTATATCTGTAGGAGCTCTTCCCCGTGGTAATGTAAGGTAGATTATCTTTGTTTTATGGAAGGATAAATAATCTCACATTTATCGTGAGACAAGGCTACAACAAGGGCAACTACTGAAAAAAAAGATCAACTTTTATGAATGTTTATCCTGTTACTGAAAATGCTGCAATGCTAGTACAGGCAGCAAAAGATAATGGAATATTTGTATTGTGTTTGTTTATCTAGCACAAACAAAATTGACAAACTTGTGCCAGGAAGATGGCTTTGTTTTGATAAATTATCCACAGAAGCCTTGTTCTTTAAAGGTTGGCTGATCAGTCAAGGATTTCTGTGTTTTTTTACAATATCTGCTGTGCACAGATACCTGCAGTCACGTAGGAGCCACCTCAATAGGCAAAGCATGCTCGCTCTTTGTTGTTACCACTTTTCACAGACTCCCCAAATCCTCCATAACAATTTAGAGCAATAATTGCTCTAACAACAGTCTTCTTTATTACCAGCTTTGCATTTTGTAATTTGTAATTAATTTGTAGTTAATTTGCTATTGGTTCACATCAACACAGATGACGGCCAGCTCTGTTCAAAGAACAAGGCTGCAGTTCAGAGCCTCATCGCTTCCCTGGCAGGGGAGCTCCAGGCGCAGGGACCTCCACTGGGCTCTGCAGAGGCCTGGGATGTGTAACCACTTGAGAGATGAAGTCAGAGCTGGCAGGGGAATGTAGAGGGGCATATTCGTAGCACCTTATAAGTACCTAAGTTAAGTGGTATGTCTACCATGGCATCTAAGTTCAAGAGAATGTAAGAAACTGAGAGGATTTGCCCTGAGGGTTCAGCTCCTGGCTCCCTGCAGATGCCATGGGAAGAAAGTCTGTGATCCCTAAATCAGGCTGTTGCCAGTTCTGTGGCAGACCGAGCTGTCCATGCTCTCTTGAGGTCAGGCACTGAAGTGGTCACAGCCTCAGAGAGCTGCCTGCAGATGGAAAGGTGTCTGTGTTCAGGCCAAGAGCTCTCCAACTCTTTTTTCTGTTTGCTTCAATCCTGTTTGTGAACTAGGAGCCTGAACTTTGCTGGTGTGGATGTGATGTATTTGTAACTCATGAGACAAAATTTGAGGTGTCCCTGCATGGAAGATTGCATGAAGGAAACCCCCCAAACTCTTGGAAGGTGACAGATAAATAGCAGCCCAAACTGTCTTTTATTCTTTAAACAGAAGACAGGAGGAAAAGCTGATGTCTTGGGTACTGCAAATCACAAGCAGATGTGGTTCTTCACTAATTGTCAACTGGTTCAACCTCTTCTGCTCATCTCCTAAGTGCCAGTAATGCCTTTGTAACCCAGACACCATAGGAAATACATTTCTGCATAGCAAACAACTGGGAGAATTTATCCAAATTAACTGTAAGTCTCCAGCTGAGCTTTTGTTTTTTAACTATTGCTTTCTCACACACAGCACAATGGATTTATAGATAGGATGTGGTGAAACAGTATATTCATCTAGGGCCTGCACCATTCAGGTCTGAGTAGTTCATCCTACTGAATCTGTGCTGTGATTTGTATTGGCAAGACTGGACCAGAAATATGAGTGATGGTATGTAAAGCACAGTCTGCTTCAGAGTTACTGTAAGGCTGCATTTCTTGTGAGGCTCTCCAAAGGGTAGAAATTAGAAGTATAGTCTTATTAACATGGGTAACTGTACTTACAAAATTTGGAAATATAAATGTATGAACAGTACATGCAAAGTATAAACAGGCTGAAAAACTATAGATAGTGTAAATCCTGTTGTGGACTCCCAATTCCTGTTATCTCCTCGCCCATTTATAGCCATCCTTGCACTTTCTGCTTCTATAAGCAGCCTCTTTGTAACAAGGAAATGGTACAAATAAAGGCAATAACCTTGTGACTTCAGTTATTTGAAAAATATTACAACAAATTTATTCTGTGTACATGTTATCGATGTTGTGTTCTGGATACCATCCTTGCCCTGTAGTAAATGTTCTGCAGGATTGAGAAGGATTTTTTAAGAGTAGAAACATTAATTTTTTTGATTAGGTGAGAGATTTTCAGAGGGCTAAATTTTCACTTAACCAGGTAGATTATCTGCTGTTTCTCCTGAGCTGGGGTGGAAAGTGCACAGCATGGATGACAGGATGTTTTTCTGTCTCACTGGGCAATGCTTTGTGCATTTACTGTACAGAATCCCTCTACAGGGTGCTGCAGAGTCAGCCAGTGTCCCATTCTCATCCAAGTCCTGACAATCATAGACATATGTGTGACAAGTGAACTTGTTAAGCTTAGAAATAACATTAAATTTTTCATTTAGTAAGTACTAAAATGATTAAAAGTACAAAAAAAAAATTCTCCCCGTCAGGAAGATAATTTCTAACCAGCAAATATTTTTTGGATTTGCTTTACTGCATCTTCCCCTGTAGGAAGAGACCTAAAGGGCAAAAAAAAGGTACAAATTCTTGCATGAAAACACCCTCATTATTGCCTTAAAGGAAGAGTAATGGCAAACTGACTGTGACTTTTCATTTCTAAAATATAGGTATTTCTTGAATGCAAGTAGGAATTTAAGACTTGGGTTTTAAGTCTCTTACCCTGTGCCAATCACCAATCTCAAATACTGTCACAGTATCCAGTAGGAATTTCCCAGACTTGCTGTGGATTAGTTATAGTCAGAATCTCCTCTACAATACCTCCAACTTCTTAAGCCTCTATTAGTTTTTTAGAAATGGTTTGGACTTGAGAAATTACTATTTGCAACCAGTGCATCCCTCAGTTTCCCCTGATGAAATGCTGAAATGAGCTCATGTGGGAACTATCTGTGCTTTGTTAGCTTGTGAATTTTGTACCAGAATTTATATTGCCCATGTAAGCTAAAGGAGTTACACACATCCTGCAATTTGCAGGATTGGGTCCTTAAATTGCATTCTTTTCCATACTTGTCATCTACAGAGAAACAGTGCTGCAGGGAACCTGAGATTTTCCTGAGTATTTCAGTGAAGTTTAGGGAAGAGAAAGATACTAAAATAAGTAACTATGTTATAACCAAACTTTCATTTCATTTTCCTTTTTCAAAACCAAATATTTATTTGTTACAAATCCATAACAAGGACAGATTAAGTTTATCAGCATTCAGGAAGACAAGAAAAGGATTAAGAATGTTCACTTTTTTTTTTTGACTACAGAGTACTGGAACATATTTAGCTAACTCTTCCTTCCCGGATGTCTGGTCGTGAACCACATCCGGTCCCTTGGACGTCTCTGCACCTGAACCACTTGGCTGCAGGGACAACTTGGATGGGCGCATTTGTTGGCCATGGGTGGCATGTGTGATAACTTTGCTTCCCATGCTGGTAATGTTGTTCCTAAGAATAGGTTGAGGGGTACGCCCTGACAGCTGTGGCAGAGACCTAGAGTGATCCTGTTCCATCCATTGCACCCCTAAACTCGTTCCTTAAATATCTCCACCAGATTTCCTAAAGATTTTTGGCATTGGTTCACTACTTTCATGACGCTCTCATCTATAGGAATAGAGTATTTTCTTTTGTCTCTTTGTACCCAAGGCTGTGTTTACAAAAGATCATGAGATTTCCGGGTAAAACTGGCTCTTGGGTGCAATTTCAAATAAAAAGCATGAAGGACAGATGAAATTCTAACATAAAAACAAATGATTGAGAAAGAACTACTGGCACTGAGGATTATTTTAAACCATATATTTAGTCAGATTAATTAGTCAGGATTAGTTTCTACTGCAAATTTATGCAGTGCCTTGATCATTGAACTTCACTGATAATTACTTACTTGCATCCTCATAAAAAAGAGGAGATAAATGGTAGCTGATGAAAGGCTCTAATTTATTGTTCCTGCAGAAATAAAAACAAACTTTGCTTTTGTGCAGAATGGTCACACAGAGAATTTCTATTTTCTTACTTTGAAAATGGGATTGTTATTAACTGAAAGGGATTATTTAACATAAAATAAGAGGTAAAATGTTCTCTCACACTGGGGTCAAACTACTCATTGCTTTGATATATATATTTTTTTAATAAAATGAAAAGGACTCATTCTCTTTAGGATGACTTTAAAGTAGACTTTACAGAATATATGGAAGAAAAATCCTGTTTTCCTTTCTTATTTGTGCATTTCTGGCTTTGGACTCTTTGAACACACAATCACAATGTTTCTTTTTCCTCCTGTTTCAACGGCTGAATTAAGCACAGCACATTTTCAGCAAACTCTCCTTCTCCTCAAATCCCCTGGTTTAAATTTTCAATAGCATATTACTGCTGTTTGTATGCCAAACCTCTAATTATGTTGCCCCAAATAATCACCTCCAAATGGAGACGGTGACAAAAAAAATCATCCTTTTGCCAAGGATTTTATAAGTCTTGAATCCTCCTGGGGGGGAGACAGACAGAATATGGAGCCAGGGAAGAAAATATCTTCAAGTAATTTTTGGTAATAGGTTTTGTAATTTTCAATTTTTTTCTTTTTTTTTAAATGATAATCGTTTGAATATATTGACGAAATGGAGCATCTTGTTTGTCAGTTAATGTAGAGTGCTTTACAAAAGATGTTATGACATTTGCCTCACCCTGTCTACATCAATATGACAGTCTCATTAAGAGTTCAGTGGGGGTTTTTTTTCCTCATGTTTTTACCATGAGGACAAGTATGGAGTCACCATTCTTTCTGTGGTATGTATTTGCCTTCTCCCCATGCAGTATTCGTCTAGCCTCTCATGACTTAGTTCAAAACACTACTTTGGATTTCTGTTTGCTGCAGAGAGTAATAAATATGGATTTATGTAACCTAGTGTTTATTTAATGAATGCAGTGCTCATTACACTGGAAGTGAATTGTTAACTGCCTTATCTGAAAGTATGTTTAAAGTAAGGGCCTTAGTTAACAACTGACTTCAAGTCTCTCATTTTTGCAGTAGGTGAGAATGAATCAATAAGAGATGGACACTACTCAATGTGCTCTGCGCATCCTACCAGCAAATATGAATATTCAGTATCACTATGGATTTTTAGACAACAAGGAGCAGAAAATTCACCTTTAATATGACCTTCTCTGCTGCAGAGGAGCTTTCACAGAAGAGTCAACCAGAAGAACTTAGATTTCTCTTCCTGTGAAGGGCTGTGTGAGACAAATGCCTCAAAGAGCAGGAGATACCTGTGCGTCTGCCAGTCCTTATGGACATTGGCAATGCTGTGCATTGCAGAGGAGACTGAGCACTTTGCTTAGGAATTTTGGAAAAGGAATCACCGGGATGATCTGATATAGATAAACATGGTAGGAATTACCACTATTTAAAAATAACAATAAAAGTCAAATGTGTATATGCTTAGGCAAAAAGGTTTGGATGCCATTAGATTTAGTCTTGAATTGTTTATACATCCTACCAAATGAACCTCGCCTCCCATTTAGCACAGTAGAACTTCAGCAATAATTCTGGAAAATAGTTAACTGGCAGAGACAGATGGATTTAGGTCCGTGTTTACTCTTCTGTAGTAGAGTTGAAAACACTTAACTGTATTCGCACAAGAATAACGTGATTTGAGATAAATCTAAGACAAGATGCCAAGAAAACTGTGCAAGACATATTTTAGTGATGCAATACTAGGATCAAAATCTCTTTCCTTAATATTTTCTTTAACTGCAAGATTTGCATTTGACAGTTTAATGCTGTAATTTTGTAAGACTTACTAGATTGCTTTATTTCCCTCTTTTTGTAGAAATCCCTGCTCTCTGATCCCATTCCTGAGGAATTCTAGGTCTATTACAGTGCTGCAACGCCCATTGCTAACTGTGCTTTCAAATGCTCTGTCCTTGAGATGCTTCCAAACTTGGCAGTGAAAGGAGCCATTCCCACATCCTTCTGCTGATAAAAAACTTGGTCTGACAAAGACCTTCTTCTCTATCTGACCTGTTTGGGACCAGACCTGTGAATTGAAAAAGTGCATGAAAATGCGTGAGCTCAAAGTAGCCTGAGTTCCTCCTCACCACTGCATAAGGAGAGGAAGTTTGTGAGCTCCAGGTCTACCAGGGGGACTAAAAGGGCTGCTACAGGGTGGCATTTACACAATTAACTGGATGTAGAAAGCAGAAGTCTGGATTCACAATTCACTAACCTGGAACTTGTAAAAAGCTGATGGCCCTAAAGACAGGTTGGTGATTTCAAGCTATCTTTGAGAGGCTGAAGCTCCCCATGGGGCTTATTTCCTGATCCACTGAGGTCTCCACGGATCATTCATTGCTGTTTCACCCCCTGGCAGTAGGTAACACCCTGCTCTTCCTCGGGGCAGTACTGCTAAACCACAGCCCTAGGTTCTCCTAGCTGACTCAATCACAGCTCCATAAGAACTGGCATAAACAGTTGTATTGCTCAAAGACTGAAATTGTTCCAGCCTGCTTTTTTCTCTACACTAAAAGCATATTTAAATTAATGTTATTTGGCACAGGCAGTAGTTGAACTAATTTCTTGCTCTCTCACAGCCTTCTTTGTGGTGCAGCTTAGCACTCCGTGCTGTCTGCTGTGGCTGCTTCCTCATCAGACTACTCTGTGGAAAAGAAAATGCTATAATCAAAGTCATCCTAGTGGAAATAGCAGTTTTCTTGAGTCTTCATCTACAAGGCTGAGCTTTTCAAGCATTTGTGCATTGCTTTTCCACATGCAGCCTTAGACTGTAAGGGTTATAAAGGAGAAAATGAATTTTTCCTTCTACAGCATAAAGTTTGGGAAGGATACAATTATGCAACACTGAAATTACCTCAGGGAAAAATCTGTAATTTTTATATAAAACATTAAATAATAATTGAAGGCTAAAGAACTTATCAGAATGGACTATTTAGCCTGACTTCTCTGTAGGAAGACTAGTAGAGTCAGTTCAAAATAACTCATACCAAAATCTCTTGAAGTTAATGCCACCCCTCTTTTTCTTCAATACTTAGCAGGTCCCCTGGACCACCTCTTAAGTGAAATTTTTTAAACTTGAATTTGAATGTATCTCATATTTCTTGGTCAGACATCCATTTCAGAGGGAGAGTACAAGCATGTATATATATGTATATATAAATAAATAATTTTATATATATATATGTGTGTGTGTGTGTAGATCTCTATATACACACACCCAAAAATGATGGCAGGTTCATTCCATACATTAGGCACAAATAAGACTGTGAAATGCTTCTCTGCAACCCAGTAAAATAGCAAGAAGGCAGAAAAGACTTGTGCTGATTCTGTGAATGTTATAATTGTGAACTGTTTTACTGAATGTGAGGTTACTTTTGAGGGTGTCTCTGATTTGAGTTGACTCTTTCGCTTACCTGTAAATGCAGTCATTTGTAATTAAAATCTTCACTATATCCAGCCCCAGATGGATTTCTTGTTTGATGCATGTGATAGGAGTCATCTTCTTTTATCCCTATGTGTCTCTAGGCTATTCAAGTATGATTTGCTATTTGCTGTTTGCTGTCTCAGAACATCCCTACCAAAGCTCCAGCAAGCCTGGCTTGTTTCCAAAAAGTGTCCTTTGTGAGAATTGAAAGACAATGTTTGGAACACTATATAATAAAAGCAAACAAAATACAGCAGAAATAATTTTTGATCTCAGCTAGAGCTGAAAATGAAAATAAATAAAGAGCAAGTGCTGCTTACTGAAATTTCTCTGCAGTGTCCACAGAGCAGGAAATATAATAATTTTGTTGGTTCTATTATCATTCTTGAAAGCACAACACAAAGCAATGCTGCTATGGTACAGGTCCATCTGCCAGCTGGGAAGAAGAAAAGAAAAAGCAATTAAGAACATTATAAATTTGGTTTGCTGCTCTGGGCTGGAAAGATCCAGTTAAGCATGCTGTGATTCTGAACAGAGACGTACAGGAGACAAGCCAAGACAGAATTTCTCTTGATAGTATCGCTTGACCTGTTTCCATTGCCTTCCACAGCTCTCCCAGCCAAGGATATATCTGTAGCCGAATCACCTCTGGCTCTCAAAGCTAAATTCTGACAGCCCATGTATAAATCCACACTCCTGAGGATGTGTGGGCTAAATACCAGCCTGGAAAACCTGCTCTTGCTGTCTGACCCTGGGAAAGAGCACCATTCTGCACACCTCACTGAAGACATCCAGCCCTGATTTCCAGAGCATGGAACTAGGTGACCATTTCAATTTCTCCTACTCCTTCTACCATCACTTCCTTGACACAAATTTGCTTGATGTGTGAAACCAAGGAGTAAAATAACTCTTGCTCTGTATAGGCGGTGAGAAATTCGTACCCCTTCCAGGAAGAAGACTCAGAATTAATTGTCTTGCAAATGGTCTTGCGTGTTTGTCACACATCGATCCATCACTGGCTTCGTGTTTGGGGACAACACAGGCAAAAACTGCTTTCACTGCACCTTTTGCACTCTTGTTTGGTAGTCTCAGTGTCCTTTCTTGGTGATTCTGCACAGGACTCCACTGGTATGCATATAAAACAGCAATGGGAAATGAGTCTATGAGAAATTAATCTGGACCACATTACTCTTATGTAAGTGCATCAGGCGGCTGGTACAGGTCCAGCCAGACACAGCTCCCTTGAAACCAAACCTTATCTTTATGTGTCATTGTAATCTGGAGGAAATGAACACAAGAGAGCTCTAAAGTTATATGTTATTTACAGCATCTGTCCTTGCAAACTGATGATGTAGGATAACCCATTTCTCTGGGTCTGCTTCTGGTTCCACTGTTCCCAGAGCTACCATGACACGGTGCCCTGCTTGCATCTGTGAAGCACAGCCCATAAATTTGCTACCACTGCCTTAAAATCATTGCTTTGCCATGTATAGGTCACCCCCGAGCCTGCACCAATTGTACTGAACTGCAGTTATTTTTGTAGGCAGCATGACTTGTTCTTCCATCCCCTTCACATCTCGCACCTGCTCGGTGCGAAGCCAGAGGGTCGGTGTGCCAGGGAGAGGATCCGCCACATCTGCCAAACTACCAGCAGGCACAACTCTGCCACTGTGACAGATTTGAGCAGGAGCAAAGTAGTCACCTGTTTGTATTTAAATAGCTCTGGTGGCTGCAATAATGTCAGGCCACTGCAGGTTTGCTGGTGCTTCGCAGTTGGACTCTGGGTTCTACCCTGGGCTGGCTTAGTCATTTTTGTTTTCATGCTCATGTAAAACATGGAGGGGCCAACAGCGAGTTCACAGTGGCCAACAATGGTGGCCACAGCCCAATAGCCTGGCAATAACCTCCACTGGCTATCAGCCACCCAAATCAGCCACAGTGTGGGGAATGTCAGATTCTCAGAACTGAGAATCAACCTGCCAGCACTCAGCTGAGCATCTGCAGGCTGGGAACAGCCTTCAAGACGGATATTGCTGCAATCTGATGTGAAATTTGTGCCAGATTATCTCCATTCATTAAGTGAGAGAATAGAAAAAATGGCCATTTTAATAAGGGTGGAATTGAACTTGAATACAGAAAAAATCAAACTAGTTGTCTAAATAGAATAAATCTTTTCTAGTGTTCCCAGTGGTTTATAAACCGTCCCCAGCTAGTTCACGTTTGTGTGGAAGCTTTTTGTGAAAAGCTGATCTTACCTTACTGCAAGCATTTCACTCCTGTTCTGTGGGGAAAAAAATGGTTGGTACCATTTATAGAACGAGATTAGAAATACAACTTTGTGGAAAAATGGTGGGATTCTTGAGACAGAGCAGTAATAAAGAAACCTCAGAGAGACAAGGTGTGAAAAGGTTATTAGCTCTCCAATAAAGGATCATCTGACTCTGGAAATGTTGATTTTCTCTCTTCTTTTGTGTGACACTGGGGAAATCAGAATTGATTTTTAAATATAATTATATAAATTGGAAATAAATTTCAAAGGTAAACTGAGAGGTAACTATTTAAAGAGTACTATTATACCTTTGAACTGATAAGTTTAATTAAGACAGACTGATCCATGAGTGTTGTAAAAAAGCAAAGGCTGGGTAAGCTGTCATAGTTGTCTCTCAATTTTAATTTATTTCTGGCATTAGAAATGGGTGAGCCTTCCTCATAAGAGGCTTATTCCTACATTCTCCTTTACTGGGCTGCCTGTTTTCTGAGAGCTTGGGAAAATCTTTATCAACCCTATAGGCACTTTGAATGATGCAAACAGAATTTTGGAAGGATTTTGTTTCATTCTCTCTTTTTAAATTTTGCCTAATAATTTAACTTGCAATTTAAAACCTATTTAAATGCATCATTAAACATATTTAGTTTACTTCCAGAATAAATGCCACTATTTCTCAGTTAGTAAATTAGTGAACTGGGGCACAAAGTATGTAGCTGAGACAGGTGATGCACCTACCAAGCATGGAGTAACCTGTAGTACTAGGTCCTGAACAAGAAAGGACCTGACCTATGGCTGATACTGTCTTCAGGGACTGAGAAACACATTAAAAATGGGTCACTAGAGGAGGTGGGAATGATCTCAGGAGCTTAGGAGTTGGGTTTGGATTTGAAAGCAGCTGAAGAAAATGCAAATATTCTACTGGCCTGAGTGGCTTGCTTGAGGTCCTCACAATTTCATCCATTTCAGCAGAACATAATTTAATAGTTTCTAGTGGAGTTATCTGAATGGAAACAAAAGGCATCTCTTACAGCACAAAACCCTAAAATAATAAGTTTAATAAATTAATGCTTCAGCCAGTTCAGCATCCAGTCTTGAATAATATTTAACTCGTAAACAAACAAGATAGTGTTTCTGAAATATTATTTGTGTGGACAACAGATAGACTATTTAGAACAACATAAGAAAATTGTGCTAACTCATGCAAAGATGCAATTTTATCCTGAGATTGTGAAAATATTTCTCCTTATGTTATTTTATTAATTCCCAATAAATGTAGATTTAAAATGGAGTGCTGATTTCTCTCATGGAATTTAGCAGAATGAAGAAGCACAAAAAGAATCAGTTTTGTTGTCTTCCATTTTAATGTTGCATTAGTTTTATGAGAGTTTATTGTTTGCACAATTGCTTCAGCTGTGTTGTAGCAAATTATATTCCAAGAATGCTTCTATTTTGCCCAAATTTGTTAATTTTTAGAATTCATTGCATTCAAAATGGTCTCTCATTTGAGCAAGAGATCAGTAATTTTATAGCAAATGAAAATCAGTTATTGAACATGAGACATTAAAAACCTAAGAATGTATTTATTGTATTTGTATATAACCAATTCAACTGCTTTCAAATAAATGTGAATATTATGAGCAGCTTTTTGTCATTCCAGTTTTTCATCTCAAATGATTACTTCAAACACCAGCTTCTTATCTCCTTAATTCCTTTCCAAGATCCAATAGCTGCAATAAAATTATGTTCTAAAATGGTAGCAGAAATCAACATCCAGAGTGATGAGAGGATGCTCACTGACACAGGTAATGCCATTTTCATATTGTCATGGCGTCGGTCCAGATGCTCATGTGTTGCTTGTAGGCATTGAGGAGGTGGGTTGGGAAGCTCGAGCAGTCCAGGAGCAACAGTTTTGAGCAGGGTCTGGAGTGACTATAGATCCATGAGGTTATTTATGACCTGTAACTGCAGCTCTACTGTTTAGTGCATATTCCTACCGTGCACAAAATCCCACCCCCAATCATTATTTGAAAATGGTCCTCCATACACATGGACTGTGTGGGCTTCATTAAGGATTCCTGAGGACTTAAAGGAACACAAAATCCAGTGTCCTGTTTTCTAGACACTCAGTGTTTCTGAAGGAAGAAGAAATGTAATTTGAAACTCTGTTGTGCTATTTATAGACAACCTAATGTCACAGGTTGGGTGTATACAAAATTTTATTAAGTTCTGACTGATGAGTTCCATGGCTGGTAAATCGCTCTTGGTCGGATCTGGGTGTATTAAAGTGCTTGGTTGATTTAGGATGTCAATATAAATGGCAAAACTCATTTTATGAGCTTCATTATTTCTGGAGCGAGGCTTCTCACACAGCTTATTAATATACGTGATTTTTATTATCCTTTCCTCAATAAAAGCCACTTTCTTAATAGGTATTTTGACACTGAGGTTTAATGGCATTTAAAAAGATGACAGAGCCAGGCACAGAAATTGCAAGTCATATATATTAAATTGTTCAGTCATGAAAAGATCATTCCATCCTAAAAATGGAATCTCTGCTGTTCTTTTTCCATTTAGGTTTTAGTTTTTGCTCTGGTAGTTTGAACGTAACACTCAGGATAAAATAATTTCTTTTTGCTTTTAGGAAAGAAATTTTTTTTCTCCTTGTCCACAAACTAGAAGAGGGAGAGAGACAGCAGCTAGAGGATCCCAAGAACATTTATGGGTTTTGAGCACTTATGAAATATGTATCAATTAATTTGATAAAACAAAGTCTTCCAGCATGAATGCCCCTAATAGTACATTACTCTATGGATAGCTATTCCTTTATTCGTATAAGCCACTTTGCCTTTGAAAACGCACTGGATCACCATACTAGGATAAAGTTTGACTAGATGACCTTCCAATTCTGAAGGAAAACCAGCTCAAACTTCTTGTTGTCAAGATTCTACTGTCTTCTACTGTTCTTTGCCTCATCAACTTGAGTCAGTAATTCAGACAAGACTTCTTCTGCTTGTCTGGATTTATGACAGAATATTTTATCTTTAAATTTCTTTTCAATATGCTTTTCAGTTGCAAAAAGTTCTCTACATTTTAAATGTATGCATATATTTAAGCTGACATTAATTTTCATAACGAACATGAAAATGTAATACACATAGCCAGCTCAAGCTCATTACTGTACTATTTAAAAAACTTTCATAACCAATTTGTGCTAAAATAAATATTCTCTTTTTCTTAACCACCTGCATTACTTACAGACAGTGGTATGCTCTTGCTGTAGGCAGAAGAAGCACCAATTTTTCTGATGGCCTGAAGCTTTTCACCCTGTAGATGTGGTTGCAAAAGGATTGGGGATGTAGCCCTGCAGGGAACATATATTTTTCCGCCATGTATGGAGCAGTATAAACTTCATGCATGTGTTCTCTGCTTGGAAATATCTGTCTGGTTTAGCACATGTTTTCTAGCTCCAAAATGCAGCACTTCTGCAATATGTTCTCAGCATAATTCTGGATGAGTGCCTGTGTGAATGGAGGCGCTTGCACTGAAGGAGTAATGTGATCTTCAGTATAGTTTAATATGAATGGGAGCACTTTGGAAGGAGGGATCAGACAGACTTGTGAGACATTCTCATTCCATTTGCAGGAATTATTTGTAGTCATCACTCATTTTCCAGGGTGTTGCACCACTTAATGTAAAAGCCTATCTTTCTGCTAGAGGATGGGCTTGTGAGAGGATTTATTCTTATATGGTAAGCACCATGACTTGCTTTTCTGGTTGTTTTCTGGTGGTCTCTAGGTTCTCATTACCTGGATGTATGAATATGGACTGGCAAATTAGCTTGTTTCTTTGTAGATGTAGTTAACAGATGTAGTTAATGCAGTGAAGATCATCTTATTTCTGTTTAGAGTGTGGATATTCTTTAGAAGTCCTGGCAAACTGCTATGAAAAGGGAAGCAAAATTACAGAATAGGCTGCTTTAGGATAGACTTCAGGTACCATCTGTCCAGCTTGTTGCTCCAAGCAGGGTCATCTGTGAGATCAGGCCAGGCTGCTCTGAGCTTTACCCAGCTGGGTCTTGAACTCTCCAAGGTGGAAGCAGCTCTCCAAGCAGTCTGGTCTCCTGACTGTCCTCAGTGAAATTTCTTTTCCTATATTCAGCTGGAATCTATTCTTTCAATTTATTACTCCTTCTTCTCATTCTCCTACCGTGCATTATCACAAGGAGTCCAGCTCAGCTGCTCAATATCCCTCCAGCTAGACAGGGCCAGGCTGCTGTGAGACCTTCCTGAAGCTGTCCTTTACCCAGGCTGAGGAAGCCTTTACCCTCTCTTCAGCTCTGCTCGCAGGACAAGTCCTCCTTGGTGACCAACTTGGTGGCCTCCACTAGATGTTCCCAAGTTTTTCAAATGACTTAAAACACCGGGCCAGGACTACTGCAGAAATAATTGCAGGAACAAGATCTTAAACTTGTATTTGTCACTTAAACATTTTTATACCAATTCTTTCTCTTGCTGTTCATTGAGCAAGAACCTCTCATCACTTTTAAGAAAACAAAATCTATTATCACTCCCTAAGATGCATTACTTATAATAGCTATCCTCTTGGAATTTCATTAAAGGCATTATACTTATTTTTCCTACAATGTCTTCTTTTCATCTTCTTTGCCAAGCTCCGTGGATGGCAGATGTTTTTCAGGATTAATGAATAGTGACAACATCATTAGTCACCATCTCAAGATCCAATAATCCTTTAAAGGAGTGATGTGAAAGTCAATAGTTAAATGAGAAAAAGCTTTTGAATTGCTTCCTGTCTCTAACAAGTCAATAAAGGCCCTCAGTGGGAGGGTGAGCATCTCTGTGTCTCAGTGTAACAGCAGCCGAGGCGTCTCAGGACAGGACACAAGCACATATGAGAGACAGGAGTGTTTCAAGCTATTTCCAGGCTGACCGGCAAAAGAGGTCTCTTTCCAACTCAGGGTGGCAAGCTGCATGGAAGGGGTAGTGCCTTCTGTGTCTTTATGTCTAATTAACATCTGAAAAATTATCTCTGAGCTGTACTTTACCATCACCACTGAAGGAAGAATTGCAGATTATACCAAACTGGGAGGAACAGTCGCTGCACTGAAGTACAGGGTAGCTGGTCAAAAAGACTTTGAACAGCTTTGTCTCCTTCAAAAATGGGGTTGAAGAAGCGGGCAATGGATGTGGGAGTTGAAGAGCTGGGCTGGTATTAGCAAAATACTCGTGTCTCATTCCAGCCATTTGCATCCCCGCGCCTTTGGCTGTGGAGATGTAGATGCTACACCAAGTAGGACTAAAACATCAGAGAAAAGCAAACTACCATGAAGGCATAAAGAAATATATCTGCTTGTATAGAGGCAAGGCAGGTTCTTCACGTGTCCCTTTCTCCAGGCCTCTTCCTTGACAGCTTGCAGCAAAGGAGTTTCGTGCAGTTGAAGAGGGCCCTGTTTCACACCCAGGGCTCTCTCCTTCAAGGAAAAGCTGCCTTTTAATTTCTGACTGTGTCTAAAGTGAAGAAAGTTCATTCTTGACAGTCTTTTTTATTTTTTCAGAGATGAATAAATTATCAGGTCAGCTTGTTAGGACATTTTCCCTCCCATCTTCTCCCCTAGGCAATTCGAGTTAATGTTTAGCTTTGTTGGAATTGCCCAACAGTAACTACACATTGGGAAAGCTGGCACATCCCAGAAGTCCAGCCTGAAAGGTAATTTGCATCAGTGCTTTAGCAACAAGAGCTGAATGGGGGACTACTCCCCTGTATAGAGCAGAGCTCTCCTGGTGCCTGTCAGCAGGCTGGATTTGTCTAGGATGAGTCTGCTGAGCACATGATTTTGCTTAGGGAGTGGAGATAAAAGGATTTTATAGGAGTTCATGCAGCCATCTACCACCTCCTTTGCCTGTGTCGAGGCACCAGCAGCAGACACTAGCATATCCATGTCCATCTCAGGGCAGGGAGGGGAGAGCTTGGATCCCCCTTCCATCGCCAGAACAGTCAGAAACCAAAGCACTTTCAATACTCATTTGTGAAAATCCAGAGATATCATCTCTTTGTGTCCATTTTTCTTCAAGGGAAAGCAATAATGCTTATGTCTGCCTCTTACTTAGCATTACATCCATGCACTTCAGAGCACTTGGCATTGATAGATACTTTTATAATCAATTAAATAAATGTTCAGAGGTTCCTCTACATTTATTTCACAAATCTTTAAGAACATTTAACCCTTTTCTCATTTGCTTAACTTTAAGATCAGAAACCATAAGTCAGTTGTTATCTCACAGATGTTTTAAAGAAGAGGCCTTTATCATAGTGATTTATAATGTCATCCCTGATCTTAGATTACTTGGTAGCAATTAAACCATGTGTTTATGTACCTGAAGTAATAGAAAATATGTTAGAATGGAAGAATGCTTTTTCACCATGTCCTGTACAAAAATATTCTTTTAATTCATAAACCACAATCTTATTGCAATTTCCTTGGTTTTCTTGCAGGTACCCATCATAAGTAACCACAGAAGAACAGTTTATCAATGAGAATAATACAATGATTTTATTTCATTGCAATTATTCGTGTTTTCAGTTTCATTGAGACTTTTTCTGTAGGACTCACTGACAAGAATTACCAACTGGAAATTAAAGGGAGAGAACATAGAGCCATAAATTTTCATGAACATGTAATATCTTTCTGTGCTGGATTTTTTCTAGTTAAATGAGTCTGGTCTGTGCAGGTTGTCAAATAACAGAATGGCAATTTCATTCTGAGGCAAATGGGTAAATAGGGATATGGGAATCGATTGAAGCTCATTGAGGAGTTGGCTTCATAGCTTCATAGTTGCCAGCCTCTGGACTGTAAATGGGTGACACTGTGCCAATACACATTTTACAGAAAGTAACTAGTAATAGAAAAAATATTTTGGACATAAATTCAAAGGAGAAACATCTAAATATATGTTAGTTTATAGATCTACTCAATGGTAAATGTAATTATTAAAAGATTCTTCTGTTACAACTGTAGCAAACTTTTCTGAAAGGACTTAAAAATATTTTTACTCAATCCTGCAAGACTGACTTTATTCATATATATATATATGTGTATCTACAAACATACACACACACACATGCACCATCACTACTCCCGCTCAATTTTTCATTAGCAAATGACTGGCAGTGCTAAAAGTACTGAAAGGACTTTCATCTTATTGAATTAAAGTCACTCAAAGGAAATTGGAAAATGGAGCTTTGTGAGAAGACAGAATTTAAATAAAAAAACTTAAAAGGTCTCTCACCCCCTTCCCTTTTGCCTCTCCATTCTATAGTGTCTCTGTACTGCTTTTCATTCTCTGCTCTCTATTGCCCTTCTAAATCCTGTGCTACTCCCACCTATTCTCCCTCTCTGCTTTCACGCTAACTAGCTGTACGTCCTTTCATGTTCCCGTCAAGCCTGGACAAGTGGCAAATGCTCTCTCTCTCATGCACCCTGGCTTTTCTCATTGTTCTCAGCTGAAAAAGTGCAACTGTGCTGGCTTTTCAAGATGTTTGTTTCAGATGGGATTTTTCAGGGTGGTGAATCAGACTCATTTTGTTCTCCAGTCACTTCATTGCAGCTTCGATGTTTCTGTTCTTCCCAGTAACACGTCAAAGACGATATCTTTTCTGCAATATAACGCCATACCAGGCAGTCTGATGGAAGGATAAGTTCTTGACATGACTACTACTACCAAGCGTTAATGCTATTTTGACAGAAGTAAAATCTGTGTCTGTCACTCCATCTGTAATAAACAGGAGATGATGTCACAGAGTTTCTATGCAAGGCTGCAGCGAGGACTAAGGAACATGATGCTAAACTTATGTGTGGCACCAAACATCATAGAGCTACACCACTACTTGAGCTTCATCTGATTCATCTTATGATAAAAAATGAGCATGCAGTAATTGAGTAAATGTTTGCAAATATTTTGCCACT
Organism: Struthidea cinerea; assembly: GCA_013397865.1. NCBI lineage: Eukaryota > Metazoa > Chordata > Aves > Passeriformes > Corcoracidae > Struthidea > Struthidea cinerea. The sequence goes on along the minus strand of VZTI01002864.1, from coordinate 567,135 downwards.
GAATTTAAATCACAGATTTATTGCAATAATAAACATGAGAGTGCATCTTGATAGTTTGTTAATTGAGTTGTGTGGGTGGTTAACCTTTTATTTTTATTCAGATGATTCTGTATGTAAATCACATGATTTAGTTATTTTGGCTGTAGTAAGAATACTTACCATAGTCATCAGCTATCCCAAGTGATCTTCCCTCCATTTGAAATCGTAGGACAATAACATCAGAGTTATTAGGCAGAGTTTTGTTTGTTCAAATTGAATATGCATGAGAAGCTGTCTAGAGGAAGCTAGGCAAGACAACACTTCTGTTAAAATGCTAAGAAATTCGTGAAGTTAGAAGCAATCTTTGAGTATTGTAACAGACCAAAATTTGGTACTGAGTTAGTTTTTGAAAATGCCACTCTACATTCCACCATCAAGATTAAAACCTGGAAGGTAAATCTCCTTGCAGATTAAGAAAAAAGTTTATGATTGGCCTGTTCTAGCCTCATCAGCTGGAACACATTAACCACACTGTTCCCAACCATTGCTGAAAGACCCTTGAATTTACATTTCCAGAATAGGAGTTGACAGCACAGTTTATAATGCTGTCTCCATTTACATGAGGGATCAGGGACATGGACACGAAGGCTTTTCAGGGTGGGAGAACAAAAAGAGGAGCTGCGCAGAGCAATGGTTGCTCTGTCAAGGTCATGGGCTGCAGGAGTCAAGGCTGCAGGAGCTGCTGGAATATCTCTTGCATTTTGAAGAACAGTCACCATTCTGCTCCCATGGCTGTTTCTGATCCAGTGACAGAACACAAGGCCCACTGCTGATTTTTGTCTCATTTTCTACTGACACAACTGGCACAAGTTCTCTTTTGATCTGTGAGATCAGAATCAGATGTTGGGTAATTCAGCTTGATGATTTGAGGACAGGATTTGGTAATGCTATGTTTACAGTTGAACTTGATGTTAAAGGTCTTTTCCAGCCTGAATGTGTCTATGATCTACAGGTAGGGGCCCAGCAGCCAGATCCAGGCACTCCCTGATCTAACAGGGAAGCCTGAAAGGTTATCCCATCATGCTTGTGTCACAGACCGTGGGACCATCCTTAACACCATGTGATTAAGGTACCTTTATTTATATCTGATGGATGTTTTTCTAACCAAGCAGCAAGGGAGAAACTCATTCTATGATTCTTTTGTGACAGAAAACTATTCAGCTGTGGGGTTTTTTTGTAAAACAAGACCATTCTCTTTGCTTTTCCTCAGTAAAGTGCTCTGTACCTCACCATGTGGTTACAAAAGCAGACAGCAGAAGTGAAGGTTCGGGTCAACATTAAGACACTGTGCACTCTCAGATCCCTCTGGAGTCAGTGGAGATCTACTCAAAGCTGATGGTGGAGCCCAGCAGGCAGCTGAAGTTCCAGGAACCATGTTCAAGCAGACACAAAGGCTGGGATTCCTTTGCCCAAACACAGACATCTATTACCAGTTCAGGTGCTGTGAAGCACCTTTCTTGGCCTCTTGAAGGCACTTCAGAAAGGCTTATGTGTTCCCTGGAGTGTATTTGCCATCCCCTGCAGGTGTCTCAGACAGCTCACCCTGTCTGGACCTGCTCCTGGCCAACCTGCTTCACCTGGCTGTTCTTGAGCAGGGGCATTGAACTGGGGGATTTCAAAAGGTTTCTTCCAACCTAAATGATACTTTGGTCTCAGCTGGAAACAAATTCCAGTGCAAAGGGCACCTAAAAGTTCTGCTCTGCCAAAATCCACTGACAGCTTGATTCATTTGAGGATGTTTAGGAGTTTAGTACCCCATGAGATGCTCTTCATCTCTCTGGGACCAGCAGACACAGAACAGCACTTATGGGAAATATGCATCATTCATGCCAGGCCAGGAGGGACACCCTCACCATCTCAGGTACACTGGGTACTAACATTCGAGTGACTGACTTCTCAGTAGTCACATCTTTTGAAAAGTTATGTAGCCAAGAGTCCAGGCAGCAAAATCCCCCCATCCAGAATTAGTTCCTTCCATGGTAAGATAATTCCTTGCTATGATATTGTGCATCTACTTAGAGTGTGTTACACTTAGCACTTTATGTTTTTGTCTGTTACATTAACAAGTCCTCAGCTCCCTGGAACTTCCTAGCTATGCTGGTATTTGATCAAGCCATCTCTAAACCTTTACTTGGGCAGACAAAACAAACAAACAAACAAAAAACAAACAAACAAACAAACAAACAAACAATTTTTCATTATTTAAGGCAGATCTTTCAGACTGCAGCCTTTCATTCCTGCAACCTTTACTGTGACAGGTTTTTGAGTCATTAAATACTAAATTGTTGGAAGATCCCCTGACTGCCAGAGGACATGGCTTACTGTGATGGTGTGTGTCTTTTGTCACCTGATCAGAGGAGGCAGATAAGCCAGCAATTGAATGCTGGTGATCTTTCACTGGAGTAAGTATTGTTTCCCATTAAATTGTAGCAACGGTCCAGTCTGAACAGGAGAGAAAGCAGTGGAACCAAATTAATAACGAAAAAGCTGTTTTCACTTTAGTCTCTGCTTATAAATGAAGCAATACCTAGAGACATGCATCCCAAATGTCCATCACCCTCCCCCACTGACTGTTCAGTGGGAATAAATCTCATTTTCTTGTACAAAACATTTTCTCACACAGCAATAGTGCAGCACAGGGAAATGTCCCATACACTCCCTGAGCAGAAGACAAGATGCGGCACTGGGTTGTAGATAAGGGTCCTTGGGTAAAGCCTCACTGTAAGGCACATTTCCAGTCCTGCAGCTCACTGCCAAGATCCCTGCCTTCCCCCTGCAGCTGGAAGTGGTTTGTTATCATCAGAGGACTGATGTACAGAAGATCCTTTGTGGTTTTTTGCATCCTGTGTCTTGGATTGATGTAGCAGTGAATTAGGTTGAAATCTGGGATTGTAGATTACTTTGTTGCACTCCACTTCTAATTGCAGGCTGCCCAAGAATCAGCAGTGTTGGACTGCACCATAATATTTTTGCCTTGCTGCTCAAAATTAAATTTTTCAGTCTACAACATGTACCAATTTGGATGAGAAAGCTCAGCCCAGAAGACAGCGTACCAGCAAATTATCTCCCTCTCCCCCATGTCTATGTCATCACTATTATCTCATTTACCCTGGAACAGTAAGAAATGTAGAGGAATACAGTTATCTCACTTTATTTCCTTTGGTGCATGTGACAGAACATCTTGTGACCTATCAAGCGGCTCAAAGCAATGTAGGGATTTCAGCAAACAGCCTATTTACTTACAAGTGGTTGCAGCTTCTTTAATCACATTGAACGGAGCTTTTTACTTTTTCCCTCTAAAAATCCCAAAGCTAGACAGCCACAAGCTTTTCAGGGTGGCACAGGTTATCCTATGACAGCTTAGCCAGAAAAGCCAAATGTCACTGTCACATGCACTGACACATGAGAGCCTCAGTCATGCACCTGAATGTTGTCACACTGGGGCTATCTACAACCCTGCGATTAAAAATGTATTCCCCTCCAAAAAAACCTTTGGCATCCCTAAGGTTTAGCTGAGGCAAAAGTGTTGAGTCTCCTAGGCTTCCCTACTTACCTCTTATGATATCTCTTGTACTTTGAGCCTCAGGGAATTTTGGGCAACAGTGTTTTCTGTATGGGGAGTAGGAAGGGACAGATCTCTTTTGGTGGAATATCAGACACAACCATCCTTTGCCACCCACCAGCTCACTGCCAACCAATGCTTAGAGGGCAGTTAGAGGAGTGGAGGGAAGAAGAGAGGCTTGGATGCCTCTCCTGACCACTCTCGGGGGGCTGAGCCAAGCTCTGCTCTGAGCCAAGCCTGCATGAACCCTCCCCAGCCAGCCCCCAGATGCTCATTGAAGATCTTTATAGCTTCTTTACATCTTTTCCAACTCAGAAACATTCTCCAGTCACTCTGTGCAGATGAGTTGAATCAGATATGGGAGCGCTTACTTTAATGCATCTTTGAGTTGCTCAGGTCTCATGTGAACAGCTGTGACAGAAAGAGTCCCAACACAAGGAGGGCAATAACAGCTCCAGTGTGCAAGGATGAAGTCCAGCTGGCAGCTGAGGTTCACTCCTTCAGCCAAGGCAGTACAAATGTGCCCTATGTGAGTCACAGCAGGGATGATGTTGTACAGCAGCAATTAATTTGTTTCTAAGGCAAACGGGTCCAAATGGTAAAGGCTTCTGAGAATGGAATTTACTGTTCCAATGCAAATAAGGAACTGGCAAACAATAACCACCACTCCAGCCTGAAAGCCCAGCCAGCAACTGGTTGACATTTGGGCTGCAGAGAGTTTGCAGATTCCCCACGAGTTGGAGAGGAGCTGTGTTTTGCAGCAACAATTGATTTATTACTGTGACAACGAGTAGAAATAGAAGGACCTGCTGGCAGACAAGGGTGTGATTTGTTCCTATGCAAACAAGCCAGCAGTGTCCAGCTGGCCAGTGGCCATTCCCAAGAAAAAGCCCAGGGGAGGATGCAGGTTTTATCTCCTCTCTGCTTGAGTTTTGCCTGCTAAACAGTGACGGAATTAGGGTGTTTTTTGGTTTTTTTATTGTACTAAAACAGACTTGTAAATAGTAATGTTTCTACAAAGTGAGTAAGTAAGGGGGATGCAAAGGTCAGGCTGTCTTCTAGATATTTCACTTCTCAAGCAGTAGGATGACACTTTATCTGTTATTCATGAGCAGAAAATCTTTCCCATTTGTATTGCAGCAGCCCCTGTAAGGACCAATCAAGGTCCCATTGTGCTGATGCCTGATTGGTGGCTGTGAGCAGAAAATTGCTGGTGCCTGCTTGGATGCAGTTCAGAAACATCCATTTTTTTGCCATGTAAGGTTTAACACGAGCACATTCTGATCAGCAAAGCACGTAAGTGCACGTTTAAAGCAATCTCTTTCCAGCCAAATGCTTCAGTGTTTCAGTCCTCTCGAAGAGAGGGGAATTTAAACATGTGCAAAAATGTTCAGCTCGGGCTGAGCATTCAGATAGGACAGCTGCATATGGACCTGGCATCTTCTGAGTGTTCCACATATAAGAGGCAGCTTCCTTCTGATGCAGGGTTTGGGGGGTGAGGGGTCAACATATCCAAATGAAGTTTTGAGGCAGCTTATTTTCTCTCCTGGGCATGTTCTAAGCCTGCCCCATTGAACTGACACCCTTCAGAGAGCTGCACTAGTGGGACCACACAAGTCCTTTGACAAATGCATCAGGGGTGTGAGCATCAAGAGAGATTAATCCTTTCCATTTTATGAAACAAAACACTGAAGGGTAGCAGACTGAAATTAAGGTATGAAAAACGAGGGTGAGTGAAAATAAAAGCACGCCAGTGAGAAGAGCTGTCCAATTCCAGAGTAATATTGATGGAACAAGGGAAGAAACCAAAATGGCGTGTAGCATTTCGTGGTGGTTAATCTGGTATAGACTAAGTCAGAAGGGTTAATTCCTTACTGGCTGACAATGGACAAGCTGAGACTTCAGGGATACGAGTAGTTAAAATCAGTGTAAGACAATGCATACATCATTTATGTGGATATGGAGAAAAAAATTTGTGGTGTATAATTTTTGCTGTAAAAGAAATAATAAGAAAAAATCAACAGAGATCAATAGCTAGCTACAACTACTTCATATTCTGGATATTGTGTAAAACAAACATTATTTATTATGCTAGTAAGCCTGGAAAACATTGACTTTGTAAAGCTGATAACAATAATGCAGTGGAAACATTGTCCGGGATCAGTGGAGTGCATCTTACTGACAAAAAATTTCCCTGTAACGCTCTTATAGTACTTGAAGCTGCAGTTTGTCTCTTGCACAGTAAAACAGACTGAGGCTGGCAGAAGGTTAACGAAAACTTCCCTTTGCAGAGCAATTTGCTGCCTTTGTCCAGTGACTGCTCACTGGGTTTCCATGGCTTTGTGAGCCCTAACACAGAACCTGTGAGTTCTAGCACAGACTCTAATGAATATAGATAATTTCCATTTTTAAGACATTTCACTGTTGTGGAGCATACAAGTTACTTCCTTATAGAATAGGGAATCACAGCATGTCAAACTGAAAACCCAAAGCACTGGGGTCAGCATTTCCGTGCCTCATTATCAATGAAATCCGTAAAGTGATGCACTGAAAATAGGAGGATTTTTGTAGGCAAATACAGCATAGCATTCAGTCTTTCTTTCCATTGTCAGCACACTAAAAAGATATTCAAGGTTACCTTTGCATGGGAAGACAAAAAGCAACTTTAAGACACTGGCAGCTTTCTCACATTTCTTTTTACATATGAAAGCAACAAGAAAAGAAAAAATTAAATGGCACAGCTTCTCCTGGAGCTCTCAGGCCTTTCCATCATTTCCATTTTCCTCTCAGCAATTTACACAAGCCTGTCTTGTACATTAGCCTGGCTCACTCGGCTTCATCATTCCCTATAAAATTCCTAAGGCAGGCAAAGCTCCCACTGAATGCAAGCCTAATACGGTTCATTGCAGGAAGAGAAACCAATTTTGGTTTTAGTGAGATATCTACAGCTGAAGCAAGTGTATTTAAGATACATTGTCCTGAGTTGACTTTCACACTAGTGTTATGTTCCCACAACTCTCAGTGAAATTTGGTTTACACCAGGCACTGCAGAACTTATTACCCACATCATTAAGGACTCTCTGTCTCAAAGGAAAAGTGTTTTGTGAAAGTTGGTGTGGAAGGAAATGTTGATATTCCCAAATGGACAGTCTAGGTAAAATAGTTGAATGGAGAGCAAGCCAGTTCCTCAGAAACCTGGGTGCGTAGCAAGTACATTCTCCTGTGCATGTGTCCAGTAACTGTTCTGCCTGTGTGAGGAAGGAATTGAAAGGTTTTTTGGTCAATGTAGGACCAAGGGCTGTGTTGACAGGGAGGAGGGAGGAAGTACTTCTGACTAGCATAATTCATAGGGGACACTCTTCTATTTGTTTGAGCATATCTGGCAATGCAGATGAGGCTGGAAGAGGTTTGTGGGTTTTTTTCACAGAATCACAGAATGGTCCTAGTTGGAAGGGACCCACAAGGGTCATCAAGTCCAACTCTTAAGTGAAAGGCCCATGTGGGGATCAAACCCACAACCATGGCATAATTAGCACCCTGCTCTAACAAGCTGAGCTAATCTCAGTGGGTTTGTGTCTTTTAGTAGAGTTAATTGTTAATTTCTATTCCTTAACCCCTACTTCTATGGATGTTTTAATGCTGTGTTCCAACAAACACCTGTTTGTGACTCTTTTATCCAGTCTCAGGTGAGCATTTTGAGTAGTTACTTGAAAAATCCATATATAGAGAACACTTGAGACTGAAAACAGTCTTGGTTTCTCCTCTTTAGCATTTTTATCAGGTACATTCAAATAGTACATTAGGCAAAAAGAAATCTGCCCAAAGGGTTACTGAAGCAGCATCACTGTCTGCTTGACCTGCAAAAAGTGATGAGTGCCCTCAGCACAGCGAGGGACAGATGGGCCATGATGCCTGGTCCTCAGCTCTCCTTCTCTTTGGTAGGAGCTGCCCCTGCCTCCATGTGTTTGCATTCCCCTCGACCCATGCACAGACCAGAGAGGACATGTCAATTAACCTTGTGTGGCAGTGCCACACCTGCAGGGCTGAGCAGCTCTCCCACATGCACGGCAGCAGAAAATAGTGGTGTTCTACTATTTCCCATCATTTTGTTGGGGTTTTTTTAAAGTCACTTCAAATCATATATACATGACAGTCCAGCAATAAAACCCTAGCTGCTGATGGCTGTTTCTGCCTGAATCTGAGCCTGTCTCCAAAGTGAAGGCGGCTGTGACATGCCAGCCAGAGCGTGGCATGGGCCGACGTGTTAAACACCTATCTCTTCCCTAAATCTAATGCTGTGTGTCACTAAATATTCCAGCTGTCTCCCACACTTCTAGAAGCAATTTCCACTCTATTAAGTTCTACTGTTTGTGGTGCGCAGGAAGCTAGAAACAGGCTTCATTTTACCTACAGTTCAGCAATTGCCACTAATCTACCACTGGGTGCGTTATTAAATTAAAGCTATTGCATCAGATTCTGCTGGCAGCTATTTGATGTCAAACCTGGATTAATCCTGAATTTACAGCTGTGATCGATGTTAGTTACGAAATAAAAGTTTTTAGCTTCAAGTTTTAACTCTGTATATTACAGGCTTTTTGTCGTGGGGTGACTTTATAATGTGTATCCCCTATTGCTACCCTATGCCCACCAATCTCATCTGTGTCTTTAAACTGAGCCTGAGAAGGACAGAAAACAAAAAACTTTTCAAAGCAGTTGTTTCAAGGACACTGAGATACGCTCCTCGGCTCCAGCGGTACCCGGTTTTTTTTTCGGCTCTTTTTTCTCCCAGCGAGAGACGGAGGGTTGAATTTTGTTTTCCTAGGATTTTTGGGGTTTTTGTTCTTTTCTTCTCTTCTGGACTGTTTCAACAACATCTGAACACATCAGGAGAATTCTCCCAGAGGCCCGGGGGGGTGGCCCCTCGCTGACCAGCTCCGAGGAGGAGAGAGACCGCACCTACAGAGGACCTCTGAAATCTTCTCAGGTTTTCTCTCCACAGAGAGATCGATCTCATTATTTAGCATTACTATTCCCCACCTGTGTGTTTTTTAAATAAATAGCCTGTTATCTCTTTCACTTTCCTTTGAGGAAATTTTTTCCCGAACCTGGGGGGAGGGGTGGTTGCGACCTGACTTCTATCAGAGGATATTCTCCTCCAAATTTGTCCAAACTAGGACACTTTTTTAAATATTCAAAGTTTTCTAGAAGCAGCCAGGGCTGGATGCAAGGGCAGAGCTCCCACAGGATAACTTCTCCAGAAGAGAGTTTGATCTGCTCACTGTGCTCTGAAATTGCTTGCACAGTGAACTGAGGAACTTCTGTATGAGAAGGGATATCAGCTAAAATTATAGTAGCTCTGTTTATTCTCCATAACTCTGATCAATGGGCTTTCCATAGAAGAGTACTACATTTTCTTCCCAGACTCTCAATTTCTTATGGAAATAGTGACCCCTTTCCTTCATACACCTGTGACTCCAAAGGAGAGTCCTTGTGCAGCAAAGGTAAGGAGAGATCCAGGCGGTTTATTCAGGTTTTTCTGCACTTGGATGTATTCTGGCTATCCCAGTCCTGGTTCCCAGGTGTTAAATACCAGAGACAGGGTTCCCCTGATGGACAGTTGTGCTACAGAGTTTCCCATATGTGTCTGGAGATGGTCTCACTGGAAATGCCTTGCATTTATTAATTGAATTGCATAAGCTCAGCCAAAGTGCTCACAAAGTGCTTGGGAAGAGCTGGATGCGGGGAAGGCACTGCTGGGTTGAGTGGTGCAGCCTGTGCCCACCTCACCCACAGCGCAGAAATGAAACCTGCAACAGGCATGGCGCAGTTTCCCCTTTGGAAAGACTTCAGAGCTTGTCCTAGCTTTGGACTTGAGAAAGTCCTGTGTCAGAGAGTGGGGACACCAGAGCCTGTGGACTGTGTCATTAACACTCTGAGAAAGGGCTGCGCTAACCCTCCGCTTCCACCCCCAAGATTTCCAGATTTTTAAATCTTCTTCTTTTTTTAGACTAACTTATAATAAAGGAAAATCAGCTCTGCTGGGTTGTGTAGAATATTAAAACAATAGAAAACAAACAACCCCCAGATCACTCCATTGTTTGAGGAGCAGAGCCTTCCATCCAGCCCTGATTTCAAAGCCAGTGGTTTATGGTAGTTTTCTGATCTGCAAGAGACGTCTCCCCAGGGACCCAGGAAGCCTTTTGCTTTGCACCATCAGGGTTATATGTGTTCAAGACCCCCTGCTCCTCTCCAGTCCCACCATGTGCTGCCAGCCTGCCCTGTCCTTCTACCACTGCCTACATCTCCCTCTGCTCCTGCAGGGTTTCCACACCATGAGAAAGGCAAATAGGCAGGAATCCATCCTGCCCACTCACAGCCTTTTAAGAACATATAATTTACAGCAAAAAATCCAACAAATAATGTCCCTAGTGCAGCAAGACACACTGAGACCAGTCTGGGCTAGAGCAGCACCAAGGTTGTCTCGAAACTCTTTCCACACTGACAGAGCACCGGCAGAGCCCGGTGCTCAAAGGCATAACTCACTGGGGAAATTAGCCCATAAACTCACTTCTGATAAAAGAGGCTTATTTTTTATTTAATGTCAAGTTAAATAAATCACAAAGAACAGCAGTGAGGATTTAGCACTTGCAGTACTAAACTATATTACTTAGCATTAACACAGTGCTTTCCTCATTCAAGAAAATGCTTTTGCTAACTTAATTCACTCTCAGCTACCCTCTGCATGTCACGAGTGAAGTCAGGAGCATTTAAGATTCCTGCTGATAGATAAGGCTGGACTCACACAGCTTTGTTAGTTTCCCTCTTCTCCCACCCTCAGCACCTCAGCCAAGTCAATTTTTGATGGTTTGCAGCCCATACTTGTGACCTGAATGTCTTAAGCAGTGCAACGGACAGGATCCTATCCCTTAGATGAGAGCCAGCTATGGTCCTGGCCAGGCATCCAGGGAGAGGAGCTGAGGCTCTTGGCAAGCAAGGAGCAGGTCTCATCAGATGAGACAGAGCGAGAGAGCGGTTCTAAAGGCTAAGAGCGGGGATGTGGGGGGAAGGATGCAGGCAAAGGGATGCTTGGGCTGAGGAGGCACTTGGATTCGCTGTTTGTCTTAGGTGGGAGAGAATTTGGGACAAATACTGGTGGAAGGATTCGGGTACAGAAACGTTTAGAGATTGTTTGAATTATCTTACTTGATGGATTTATGTAAGGCAGGACATGGTAACAGGTTGGGGAAAAGGACATTAGGTCTGACACAGGGCTGGGGCACTGAGATACCACGTAGGTGTCCCTGGAGTTGAGCAATTTGAGGTGTGAGGGGTAATGCTGGGAAAGGCCTTCAACCTAGGGAAGCAGGGGCTGATTTCCATGCTAGGAGAGGTGCAGGGTGGGTGATGCTCCTGAGGAGTAGCTGCCCTTCACTGCACGCCTGCCCAGTCCCTACATGCCGCCACTGCTCCCTGTCCCAGCAGGACAGAGCACTCCCCACCAGCAGACACATACCCCTCTGCCAGGGGACAGGGGCAAACGAGGTGCCAGAAAAGAGCACAGAGCCCATCCCTCAGCTCTGCGCCACTCTAGTCACTGCTTCTGTGGGGTGAATGCCACAGGCCCACTGCTTGCCCACATCCCAGGAAAAGAGTCCCAAAGACCTGCAGGGGGATCTTGGACATGAGGTGCCCAGGGATGGGTCGTGTCTCCTGTTGCTGCATTTCACCTGGGCAAGGGGCTGCTCAGCACAAAAGGGAACAAATAAGGACAGCTACTCTAGCCCTTTAAACATCTGGGATCCTACTTGTCAGGGATGTGAATGTATCTGTGTGCCAGTGCCCCCCTGCCCTTCAGGCTGACATAACTCCAAGTTTCAATGGATTCCTCTGGTACAGACCAGACCTATTACACATACAGCTTTTACACCAACCAAATATAAGCTTACGTAGATGGCACTTGCTTTTGGAAAGGATAGTGCATACACATTGGTGTTGATTAATTAGTATATTAATTAATGAAGAAGACACTGATTAGTGCCTACTACTTCTGTAATCTAACATTTACAAAGTCATGCAGTTATTGTAGGGGAAGGATGTGTTATTTTAAAAAATAACCTAATAATATGTTTATCCAGCTAGATATTTTTACCATAAATCAATTGGAGATTATACTATTTTTACTGAAACTTTCTGTGCACTTACTTTCAAAGAGTTAAAGTTTTGTATTTAGAAGTACTCAATTTAACTTCCCTATAAACTTCCCTTGATTTAGTAGTGAATTAAAGATACCATGATTTAACTTACAGTTTTAAAAAGCTACTTAATTATAAACCCTTCCTGAAAGATCCTTGCATGTATAAACCATGATGTAATTAATAGCTAGAACAAATATTTTTAAATTTGCTCCTTAAAATACATTGATTCTGTTCTGCACCTCTGCTCAAAATATAGATCCATGTCCCATTGAAAATTACACTTTTTCTGGAAAGAGGAACAGATGCCTATCCAAAAAGTTAACCCCAAAGTACATTTCACAAAATTAAGCCATTTATTCACTCTAATATTCTGCACAGAGTATATGCTGATACTTTCAGTATCTCTAGGCTCAAACTGCTCGTAACATTTTGCTGTAAGCCTGAATCTAACACAGGTGAGAGACTGCTTTAATTTTTTTCAGGAGCAGTTCCCCTAGCTGCAAAGGCATTGAAGAGAGCCTGGAAGACACAATCTGTGCGATGCTGCTCTTTATTGTCACAGGTACAAAGTTCTGATGTGTCAATGCTGCACATTCGGGTCATTGAACATTTACGGATCAGGAAGGACTTTTCAGTCTCTGAAATGGTTACAAATGGTTTTTTTCAGAACACACTCGATATAAGCAGTCTGATCGCAGTGGAGTCCTACTATTTTATTTTGGGTTAATAATGGTAAAGTCTTACCAACTGTTGATGGAGAAGCCATGGGTTAATTTATATTCATGGTGGAAAAGCAAAGCAGTGCTGCCTCCCAACTCTGACAGATCTGCGAGTCCCTTCCATAGTTGATTGTCAGGTTGTCCTGATCTGTAGCTTAGCGCTGACAACAGCTCACAGTTTATTTGCAGCTTTGAAGCCTGGTCCTATAGTGTTTCTCTTCTGACAGGAGATGAATAAAGGTGTCACTGTGGGAGACTTTTATCCGGCTGCTAAAAAAAGGACCCTCTTTGCCTTCCCTTGAGAGATCCTCTAGTTCACTTCTGGAGCCTGTGGCTTTCCCCTCAACAGAGTTTAGCTCCATCAGCTCCAATTCATGTTTGGCAGCTGTTTCTAAAACTCTCTGTTTGTTGTAATACCTTACAAAGTTGTTAATGATGGGATGGATGGGGAGGGCGATCGCTATCACTCCACAAAGAAAACTGATGGCAGCGTTCAGTTTTCCTAGTGTTGTTTTAGGGTAAATATCTCCATATCCAACTGTGGTCATGGTAATGATTGCCCACCAAAATGACTGAGGGATGCTTTTAAATAAAGTTTCGGGGTGACTTTGCTCCATGGTATAACCTAGGGCAGAAAAGACAAAGATTCCAACAGCTAAGTACATGAGGAGCAGCCCAAGCTCCTTAAAGCTGCGTTTCAGGGCATAGGTTAGGGTCTGGAGCCCTGAGGAGTGCCGTGCAAGCTTGAAAATCCTTGCGATCCTCATGATGCGCAGTGCCTGGACTGCCTGCTGGACATTGCTCAGCTCCATCAGCTTGGCTCCCAGGTGGGTCAAGGTCAGGCTGACGTAAAAAGGAAGTATTGCCAGCACATCAACAATGTTCATGAAAGAAAGGGCAAAGTGGAGCTTGTTGGGAGAGGAGATCAGCCTCAGCACATACTCCATGGTAAACCAGCCTATGCAGGCGGTCTCGATGCTGTCCAGGGTCGGGTGCTCCATACGGTTCCCCTCTGCATCTACGACCTGCAAGTCTGGGATGGTCCCCACGCACATCACAACAGAGGAGATCAAAATAAACAGAAAGGACAGTACAGCAATCACTCTAGCGGGATAGGACGATTCTGGCTTCTCCAGAAATTTCCAGATGCATTTTTGGCACCTTTTCCAGCGACTTTCTGAGGCATCTACTCCCAAGTCATCCAGAATGAGTTGCACCCTTCGGGCTATTTCTTCCAGTTCCTCCTTTTTTTCACTTAGGTGAGCTTTGCAGCAGTCATCCAAAAATTTCAGATCCACTTTCCAAAATTCCATTTCATTCTTGAAACATATGGGGCATATTCCTTTCTTCATGTGAATTTCCCCAAAGTAGTACACATCAATAATGCATTTGAAAGCATCTGGATCTCGGTCAAAGTAAAACTCCCTCTTTCCAGGATCATAGTCATCACAGAGGGAGAATATGCTATCGTATCCCCCTGATAAACAATTGACCAGCTCTGCCAGCCGTGTTTCTGGGTACTGATTCAGGTTATCTCCGTAGAACATCTGCCTTACCCCACCGACATTGACTACAATCTCCATTTCTTCACTTTTTTCTGATCCATCAGTGTCCACATCTGGAAACCTAGAGTCACCTGCCATTTTAATTGTACTGGATTTTGTTTGATTTTTTAGCCCGTTGTTTGGTTTCACAGCTTTGTGGTTTTAATCTCTCATGAAAGCAAATCAGCACTGAGCCAGCCCTGTTACAAATGTCACCAAACTGACCCGGAGTCGTGGTGGGAAAGGTTACTGATAGAAACCTGCGGTCGGGAGAGCCTGGTGAGGAATGCAACAAGCTGCAGGGAAAAGACAAGTCATCAGGCTGCTGTGCCTGCAAGCAGCGTGTTAGAAAGCTCCCGCAGACTGGAAAGAGAAGAAACCATTTAGTAAAACTCACCACTCTGTTCAGTGCTCGAGAGTCTTTTCAGGTCCCATTCTCTCTCTAAAAGTGATATCTATTCACAGCCTGGAAGTCACGGCAGAGAAATAAATCCTGAGCTCTGATTAACGCAACGTGCAGTGAGTGACAGTTCTCAGAGATACAGTCGGCGGAGTGAGCCCACGGGAACTGCCGCGGCTTCTCCTTCGATTCCACAGATTTCCCTAGAAAGCTGCTTTTGAATTTTGTTTCTCTTTCCGTTTTCTGTTTATTTTAAGGTCTTCCAGAGTTCATCTGCTGACTCTCGCACATAGTCAGTCGGTGCAAACACGCAGAGGAGAAACTTGCGCTTGTTTTCCCTTTGCTGTTTCCCAGCACAATAGGGAGCCTAGGCTGCCAGGAGTCCTTTCCAAACTCTACCCTCTCCTGGTGAAACGTAGCAAAGCACCAGCTGCACAGAAAGAACATCTCAGCTATTTATACCCCTGCCCCGTGGTACAATGATGTGTTTCTATACTGCCAGGAACTTTAAGGAGTTCGTAAAACATTTGTTTTATCACATGCAAAGCATAATCGTGCATAAAGTCATTCCGAGCTGCAGAAAGACACACAAACATTTTCTCCAGGCAGAAACCAGAAGAAGCAATATTGTATTTTGGGAATAAATGTATGGCGTAAATCTTGCTCTCAGTGGGACTGAAGCAACTCCAGAGCATCTCTGTCCTCTGTCAGGACATTGAGTTGATCTGGATTTGTACTGGTGTCTTTGAGAAAGAAGCAGAGACCATAAAGTTTCTGTTGCCAATGTGGAGCAAAACTTCCCCTGCACTCTGTGCACGTTTCCCAAAGCTCTGGGTCCTCAGTTTTAGCCACCTTTCCGTGACCTGTAGTCAGCAGAGCCTGAGCACCGTTTGAGTAATTTACATCTATGATCATTTCTCAGTCACTGCTACTTTCCAGAATTAGTGCTTTGTACCACATCCAGCTCTTTAAAAGCAGAAGTAGAATAACAAGCATTTCCTTTTAACCTTGTTTTCTCCAAATTCCAGGATTTGATGAACCTTTTTCCCCCAGACCTCTACATGCAGGAAACCTACCACCCTTCTTGTAAATTATTAAATCTGACTGCAGTTAATTTTAGTGGGTCCAGGAAAACATACAGTTCATAAGTTAACTGTTTCTGGCCACAGCAGAATGATCTGTACCAGCAAGTTTTGATCTTTTCCGGTTTACTGGCTTCTGAGAAGCTTCTCAGTGGACGGGAATTGAGAGGGGAAAATCCATCTGACAGTTTGCTTCTCCAGGCTTGTGTCCATCCTGGGAGAAAGGCAAGATCTGTGATGTGCCTGCTGTCCTCCTGCTGGTGTCAGCCAGCCATGGGGACCCTGGTGAGTACACAGTGTTCCTGCTCCACTGTCTCAGAAGATTATGGGTGCTCAGTAAGAGGCTGTGCACCAGACCTCATCTTGACACAGAGTGTGCTCACAGCATCACATACCCAGGAAAGGGGAATCTCAGGTCCCAGGAAAAGAGTAATATCTATTAGCCTACACCTGAGTCATACTGTGACTCTCTGGAGGCCAGTGTCACCTTCATGCACTCCTGAGTGTGCTGCATAGTGTATAATACAAGAAGTCCCTTGAATTTTTTTTCCAGGCATGTATAAGTTTACTGAGACTTGCAAGCTTTTTGGGACAAGAGAAATACTTTGGAGACCTGGAAAAACACTCAGTTTTTTGGGTTCATCAATAAATAATTACCCACCGGTGGCTTTCCTGCTCACTAACTGGCTTGATTCTAGCAAAATAAATTTTAAGATGCCAATAGCACTGACATGCTTGCACAGGGGAAAATGCAGATGGGATTACTTACCCAATCTTGCAAAACAAAACCAAGATCTGGAAGTTAGGCTTCAAATTTTGTCACGCTGCATGAGCATAGGGAAACATGTTCTGTAGATTTAAATCAGATTTAACCATCTCAGATCCCACTCTCTTTGGTTGATGATTCATTCCAGCGACCTTTTGGGTTTTCTCTAGGTAATGATAAGAAATCAATGCAGGGTCCAACATGACCAACACAGAAACCTTTGTTTCCAAAAAGGCTTTTCTCCCCCCCTTCCTCCTCCCCATCCATTTTACAGAACACACACCTACAAAAAGGCACACAAGACATTGTTCAGTTTGAAAGGTGAAATCAGCTCCTTTCAAATGATAGATCTCAGCACATTCTCAAAAGGTTGGGAAGAAACTATTTTTGAAATGCCAGAGCAGTCCTTATAAAGACTTTACTTAGTGCAGCTGCTAAAATCCCTGTGCTTTATTCTCCCTCGTCTTGCACCTTTTCAGAGTTCTTTACACCTTTCAGTGTGCCTGTGAAATGTTAGAGATCTGGTAGCATTTTAAATCCACTCGAACAAATGTAAATGATCCAAAGAATGGTCAGGGAAATCATAATGAATTAAACCCCTGTTTTTAGAGCTGAAAAGAGTGACAGAGGCTTGCTTGACGAATGTTTTGTGTCAGATGTATCGCAAATCAGCAAACAGGAGCAGGAAGAATAATTTGCAGCAAATAATTTATTTCACTAATTCATTTTTCATCCATGAAAAGAAAGCTTCTCTAATCTAAAAATTTCAATAGCTTTTCTAATCTAAAAATTTCAATAGATAATTGTTGCCCTGTAATTCATTTATGACCAGATTGCTGCAGTTATTAGGGCTCCTAAATTCAACTTCTGTTGCCTGTGTGAACAGGTCAAGCTGTGCTGCATCTGCTGAAAGTGATATGTGCTGGCAATTGAATTCCTACAGACCCAACAAGAAACACGGAGGGGTTGGGTTTTTTTCTGTGTCGGTGCTTTGGCTCAGAGAACAACACATGGATTTGAGCTGACAGTTGTGTTAAGTTTTGGCTGTGGTTCAGACAGGCTCCTTCAGGGAGGAGGAGGAGGAGGAGAAGGCTCAGCCGGACACCAAGCCCTGCAGCCCAAGGGAAGGACTGCACCCCCAGCCTCAGTGGGGATGCCCAGCATGTCCCAGGGTGGGGCTTGAACCCCAACAGGGCTTGGTCCGCAAGGTGTAGGTGGAGCTCAAATGTGGCTCCCCAGTGACACTGGGTCTTTATGAGGGATGTGGGTGGCACAGAACACCCACAGTCCAGCACAGGGACCCGTAGAAACAACAGTCCCCAGAGGATGCTGGCATTCAAGGTTCGGCTCCCTTGTTGACCACTTTTTGGGAAAGGACATTTACCCCTGAGTGGCTTAGTGCCAGTCTGGGAAGAGAGATTGCTCCTTTTGAGCTCTAGTCTGGCTCATGCTGCATTCCTGAATCCCAGCCAGCGCCTCTGTCCTCCTGCCAGATGCACGGAGCTGTTCCCCACGGAGCTGTGGGCAGTAGTGGTACATGAAGGACTGTGAATGGGTTAGGAGCCAACCTGAGGGAGATAAGACTGGATTCCACTTAGAGAGGGGTGCTTAATACAGAGGCAGGACTTGGGCAGCCTCTCTGCAAGCAGACTGTGATGCAGTCAGCCCCTGCCTGCACTGAGCACAGCCCTGCCTGCAGTGCCTGGGACCATCTGACCTCTCCCTTCTTCCAAAATCAGGCACAAACTCAAGAAAGTTTAGGGACCTGACTATGACTGTCCAAGTAAGAAACAGCTAAAGCATGTCTGGCACAGATCCAGCCCACGCTGACCAGCTAACATGGACATTTCCCAGCCATCATGTGGCCATCAGACACCATTCCCAACAGAGCATTTGCAGGCAGCACCAGTACTGCAGACTAAAAGGACTTCTTAAAATAGATGGAGACCAGTTGTCAGTTCGCCTCAATGCCCAGGTGCATCCTTGGGGGCATATAAATCTGGTTACACTCAGTATAACCCTCTCACACGCTTCTTCTGTTGTGTCATGTTTGGGTTTTAAATTACACTGGTAGTACTGGACCTGTGATAGATCCAGCAAGAGATCTCAGCATCTAACACACCACTTGCTTTCAGCTAGATGCAGACTATGGAGAGCTGCTCAAGACAAGAACATGTCATCAAAATGTACTATAGAAAAGTCAATCAGAAACTTAAAGGAGGATGGGGAATGGAAATACCTTTCTCCTCCTCCTTTCCTTGGGGTACTGCAGGGATAAAATTTTCAGCCAGTTGAATGGATGCCACTTCTTCAACTGACTGCACAAGGTTCTGCATGGAAAAAGCACCATGTAATTACTTCCTGCCAGTCACAAGAAATGGGAATGGGAAGCAGATAATCTGGAAGGAAGGGAAGCAATGAATGATGTAATTCTGGGCTTCAGAAAGAGCAAGTCATCCAGAGCAGCTATTCTGACTACTTTACCACAGCAAGCTTTAGTAAGAGGTTCAGGAAAGATTCTGCTGTAAAAATCCTTTAGGGTTTCCAAATCTAAGGAGAATTCTACTGGTTAGTGCAGCAACCTCACAACCGCACGGGAAGATCCAGCACACCCTCTTTGGCAAGTTAATCCAGCTACTGCATATGCTGGTTTATCCTTTATAGCTGAATATTGCAAATCCATTTTCAAATCACACCTTCTTTCATCCTTATAACATGCTCTACAATAAAGCCAGCTGTTTTGACACATCAAGAACACGTGTATTGCATTTCCATGGGCACTGTGGTTCCCAGCACGGATTTGGTGGCACTGCCATAGCACCAGCACCAACTTCATGCACCTCCCCAGCGTATGTGAAGGGCAATAGGGCATGACTTGATGTCATGGACTGTAATGCCAGGGCATGTGGGAGAGGAGTGTTGTGGCCACTGACTGTCTGCAGGAAACCTTCGTGATGCAGTGGTAGCAGCTCATGGTCCCAGCACTGGTGCATGCCTTTAATGTGTAGCCATGAGCTACTGGAGTGAATCTGAGGCTCAGCCTGAAACATGTCCATCGCCCACTGCTGCTATTTCTGGCAACAGATGAGTCTTTTAAATCCCTTGACGTGGGAAAAGAAGGGTCCCTCAAATGTAAAGCTAGAGAAACAAATTCTCTACTTTTTTTTAATACTTTGTATGATGTTTCTCAATATATTAGACTTCCTTCAGATTGATATATTAAGAACAAGAGGTTATAAAATGTCTGAGTTGAGATGGGTATCTAGACTGTAACAGACAAGCTCACCTTGCAAATCTGGTTTTATGTGTCTCTGTTTCCAGCATATTTACATATTTCTCCAAGACTATTACTTCAAACAAGTCTTTTCCCAGTTTATTTTCCCCTCTCTTAACTACTTTGGGTTTTTTTCATGTTCAAAATTTATACATGGGCAGTTTATTGTATCAGATCTTTTAATTAATACCTTATTAAAGGGCTAGTAATAGCTTGTTGCAAATTTCAATTGTCCTTGTTTTCCATTTGACATTAATGAGTCTATTTTCCTGTACAATTAGACTTACCTTAAGTGACCACTCAGGAGAACAGCCAAATCTCTGATTTAATGTAAATGACTTTAAATAAAAAAAATGCAACCTTCACTGTAAGCAGCTAACAGATGGGTTCAAATCAAGCATATCAGTGAGCCATGAATAGGATGGGAGTTGGATGCTGTAAAAGATTTAAGAGCCTTGACTTGTTTACAGCATCACTGTGTCTTGAGGAAGGACTGGAATTCTGTTTCTTGCTCTTAAACATGGTCATCAGAAGATTTGAATGTCGTTGCATGTACAAAGCAAAGCAAAAAATGAGGCGAAAAGGCTTACTACAGTTGCAGAGACAATGACTTAAAAATTAAGAACTGCATATACATTGAGCACGGCCACGGTCCAAAAACTTGCATGTGCTCATGTAAATTGGGGGCTGTATCACAGTGGTACAAGGTGGTTCAATGCAGTTTGCATGGGTGGCCTCAGCTCTGGCATTTCCCAGCTCTGAGTGTCTGCCTCTGCAATCCCACTGTTGACTTTTATCATGACTTGCTGCATATAATTTCCTGCAGGACACATGACATGCTGGTGCTGCTGCCTGGCAGCTTCCCTGGAGCAGCCTCGCCAGCTCGAGTGAGGGATTGCCCAGCAGACAACTGTAAATGGTACTGGGATGAGTGTAAGAGGGTCTTGCTGGTGGCACTGGTGAAGTGATGGGCCTGGCCTTCCCAAAGACAAACATTCCCATCACGACCAAATTATATGGCTATCAGTAATCGACTTGAAGAAAAGACTGAGACGGTGGCAGCAGAGAGGGAAACGCAGTGGGCAGACTGTCTCCTAAGTTTTGGCAGCCAAGACACAAAGCCAGTTTCTAAGACTGATGGGGCAGAGGTTTTTAATGTGGTTTCATGTGTTTTCTTTTAAAAAATTCAACACTGCAGCCCTCTACTGTGCTTGGAGTTGGAATAGTGATTAATAATACTCTGTACAGGCTATTGTTCCTAATTCTTTGAAAGAGGAGCTTGTCTAGCAATTTAACATGTACCATTTAAAAGTAGAAGGTAATTTTATATAAACTAACATTTTTATTGTGTCCAATAAAAATGAGGAATAAAATCAAATAATTAATAGCAAACATGGTCAAAGGTACTCCTATATGTGTGCTCAAAGACACAGAAAATATATGTAATATTCTCCAGTGTGAAAAAGCTGTAAAGAAAACCTGTTGGGAAAAAAATAACAGAAAACATTTAATCAGTGTGCTGAAACAGAAATAAAAAATAAAATACTTTCATTGATTCTAGAAAACATGGCAGCAGAAAGGAAAATACAGGCTTCAGCAAAGTCTGCAATTCTCAGAGGCTCTTGTAAACATGGCTATAATTTTCCTTCTTTCAGTGAGTGGTAGAAGATGAAGGAGAGGAAGGTGAGTAGGCAGAAGAAGAGGCAGAGTTTGTATTTTCACAATTATGCAATTACCCACAGAGGTATCCTGTGGACATTTGACTTCATTAAACCCTGCAGGACTGAGGGCTGTGGCAGCATGCCCCAGAGCCCCTTGCTGACTGTGACTCCCGCTGCCACAGGAGATGGAGGGCTTCCTCCATCTATCTCCTGTGACAGTGACTGTCCTGCCTTGTGGCCCAGAAGGCAGTCAGGGACTGGAGGATGTGGTATTCTCTGGCCGGCATCCTGCTTGCACAGCTGGCACAGAGTGGAAGCATTAAAGCATGCAAATTTGTGGTGATGAAAGTAATTTTTTATCAGTAAACATTTCCACTATAGATCAGAGAAAGGAGAACATCAAATGTGCTTTCCCCTTCCCTTGGTGTTCAAATGACTGCTTTCAGAAGTGATGGGATCATGTTCTTATTCTTGTTGCCTTTGAAAAAAGAAGTCCAACCCTACCTAGACAAACCGCTTTCAGCATCTCCCTTTTTGCCTGTGTTCTTTAGCTTTGCTTAGCAAAAATGTTTGCTGCATTTGAGTGGAATTTACAAAGAGTTGTAAGTCAATCAAAACTACATTTTCTGGAGGACAAGCAATCTGTCAGAAATTATTTCCTGGCCCTACTCTGGATTTGTCATCTGCCACTGGGCAAGTCTTTTGCCTTCTTGCTACTTATCTTAAGCTCTTTGGCAACACATCATATTTCTTAATAGCTTACAAAGGAGTCAAATTAAAAAAACATTTTTAATTTGACAAACAGATTACAAATAAGCTTTTAAATTGTCTGAATGGCTCTAAAGCTAACCCACATATTTCTAAGTGATTTGTCTAGACAATGGATGAGTCAAGCCTTTCATCCATTCTGTTTTATACAATAATCGGTTCTGCTCAGTTAAGATTTCATTTAACATTACTAAATGGAATGCCTTTCATTACTATGTGCTGTTTAATTTAACACTGTATTGACATCTTGCATACTAATTCACTTTTTGCTCAGGGTAGAGTCATAAGCCCATTCTCACAATGTGATACGAGCAACACCATCCGTGTATGCACTAGCAGTGTCCTCAAAGATGAGACTACAGAATCCAAGATATCCCATTGGGCAAAAAAAAAATGGCTAAGAAGATGAAAGGAACCTCAGTGATGAATGGGAAAAGGTGCTGCTGAAACCTTTCTTTATTACCATTCTCTGTCATTTTCAATTGTTCTGTCCCTATGAGTAATGAGGACTTCATCGCTTTTGTCAAGTTTGACTGAAAGTTGCTGCTCTGAAAACACAGGTTAATCACAGGACAGGCAGAGGCTCCTCGCTTCTGGCAGTGGGAGGATTTCAACCACCCTGTGAGTTCTCTTGGGTCACCTTGAGAAAGGAGTCCTTTGCCTATGAAAACAATGATGTTAAAACTCCCCTTAATCTACATCTCCCCCGTGTTCTATACCCAGTTTTAACAGCTCAGTCCTCTCTAATCTTTTCTTTAGGCTTCTGTGCACATTACTGAGACTATTCAGGAACAGAACCACCAGGAAAAGGAACTCCTTCCCTGGTCAGGACATCCACAATCACACTTTGCCACAAATCACTGGGACACGTCCCACAAATCAGTGTAAAAATTCCTATTCTGACAGAAAATAGCACTGCACTAAAGATCAGAGTAGAAACCATAATGCCTCTGGCTCTTCAAATGTAAAACTATATTCCAGTCATGATAAATACTTCAGTATTTAGCTCGTCTCATAAAAAATAGTTAGTCTTACAAAAATAGCTCAAATCTCAAAGCAGATTTCCTTTATTTTGCAGCAAGTATGGGTACTACCATACATTTGAGGTCAGGTGCTAGTTGTAAACATCCCCATAAATGTGGCCAGAATACATAATTATCAGATCTTATACATACAAGTATTAACGGAATTAATTGCCTGTATTTGGAAATGGTTTCGGACCTTATGGTTGAGGTTTTAAAAGCAGTTGTCAGTGTCTCATAATAGGGGGTTTGCCTTTGGCTTATTTGACAACAGAGCTGGCTATACCAGTAGCACCATAAGCTACATAATCAATCATTCATCAATACATGGTTGGGTTCTTCTCTCATATTGGTCTTAGACTGGTTGTGTACTGAAGGCAAAATCAGGTACTGTGTAATTTTATATGTTTTGCAATAAATTCCTGATGTATATGCATGAAGAACTAAATGGTGACACTGCATAGGTGGGGAACCCCAGCCCTGCTCCCCAGCTTCACAGTCTGCTTGAGACTTCTGTTTCAGAGCTGGTGACAATTCATTTAATAATTAACCATTTACTCTTTGGTCTTCACTCATCTCTTGAAGTCCTTTTCCTTGATAAGGTTGACTAACATGAATTAATTTTAACTAGACCTTTACAAAACACATAACATTTTCTAGGAATTTCTGATACCCTGACATTCTGTTGAGATGCAGGAAGAAGGAAAAACTAATTTGCGTTTTAAAAATTTCCCTGCAACATGTCAAACAAAACTAAATATAGGACCTTGGAATCTTTAGTTTAGCAACACTAAATTGTGAAATGTTTATACCCTGTATATTAAATATTACATTCTGATATTGTGTTATAAATACAATGCTGCTAGTGCAATACAAGGCCAAAATAAAAAAAAAAAAATTGAAATTACAAACCTCAACTAAACATTTTTGCTACGGAGATAAATATATTTTGTTATTATGAAAACAGTTTCTTTCAACACAAGGATGTAGCTTGATAAAGTGTTTTTATTGCATTTTTTGGCAACTTTCAATTTAACTGAACTACATTTATCTGACATGAATCTCTTCTGTCAAAAAATTATCTGTTCTATTTCCAGTGTACAACACCAGTAATTCTAACACTCATGAGATTCTTCACATTTCCTTGCCAGACCCTTTCTTAGAAATTGGAAATGACAGATGGGTTTTGTGAGAGAAAAGGATACTTTCTGAACATATAGCCCAAGGGCATGAGAAGATGTCAACATTCTCCAAATAGATTTTCACTAGCTACTGCCTTTGTTTTCTCTGTAGCCCCTCTCTTCTTATTAAGCCAGAATCATCTTCAATTGTTGTCCCTGAGTACATTTTTCAAAAGGAAAGAATGTCCTTTGAGGAACCCATGGGTGTAATGAAAGTGCTCTTTACATCAATCAAACAGTAACAAAGCCGATGCATCCACCATGCATGGACTCTGATCTCAAAAGTGGCCGAAAATCTGCAAAACACCAACGAAAATTCCTTTTGTGTCAGCAAGAATGCAATGAAAAGTGGAACTAGGATCCTATTAAAGAAAAACCATTTCACTGCTCCAACCACAACTGGTTTCTAACTGCAGCACTGCAACATTAATACCTGATATTTACAGTATGTAAATGTTACAATTGTAAGGCCAGAGCAAAAACTGATGTCACACATGACACATCTCTATACACCTTGTACATTAATATATTTTTATGGGAACATCTGAATTCAATCTTCTGGAAACTGATTTCTTCTACAGCACCAGAGCAGAATGGCCCATCATAACTGCATTTCAGATCAACAGGGTAATAGGATGGAGTGTATTTTAAATTCCCTCTGTATTCATTTCTTAATTTGAATAATGCTGTTAATTCCTCTTTCCTTTTATTTTTTTAACCAAATTTCATTTTGAAGAAGTTGGCACTTGCTGGGTTTTGGACTAAAACCTAACATTCCATCAAAATGGGTGATTTTTGACAAACTTATCAAATACGTAATTGTTGCACACACATTGTGAAAAATTCTCTTAAACTGAGTCATTATGTAAGTTAACAACTTTAATAATGTGGTGCTGTATTCTGTCTCGGGTTACTTGTTGATGAGAGTAAATTGGTTTTTAAATGATACAAAAGCTTCCAAATCACCATTTCAAAAAGCAGGTGGATAATCTGTAGACTGTAAGTACAGAATGTAAACACAGGTGGGTCCAGACCGTGTTTCACAACTTGCTGCATATTTCAAATAACTGAGGAAGTGATATTCCCTTGTCTATTTACCATAAACTCATTACAAAGAGTTCTCTCAATTTAAATACAGAATATTATTGCAGTCATTTTACTCTTTTTCCTGCTCACAACTTGCTTGCAAGATGGCCCTGGTTTTCTTCAAATATATGCACTATCTCTACTTATTATCTATCAGTGTTACAATTACACACACAGGTACCATTGAATCATTGGGATTTTTTTCATGTACTTGGGAAATTTTTCCAGCAATGAGCAGGAAGCAGCCGGGAATGCATAGCAATCAAGAGCAGGGACAGGACAGGAGAGCCACCCTGCAGAAAGAGCTGGATAGGCTGGAAGAGTGGGCTGACGCTAACCTTGTGGAGTTCAACAAGGGCAAGCGTAAGGTCCTGGGAAAGCAAAGTCCGGGAGTGCAGCACAGGCTGGGATCTACTGGTCTGGGGAGCCGCTCTGGGAAAGGGACCTGGGGGCCCTGAGGGACAACAGCTCAAGAGTGAATGTTGTGCTGCTGCGGCAGAGAAAACCAACAGGATGCTGGTCAACAGGGGCAGCACCAGCAGAGAGAAAGAAGTCATTGTCCCACTCTATTCACTGATTGTCAGGCCACATCTGGAACACTGTGTTCAGTTTTGGTCCCTGCTCTGCAAAAAAGGATATGGACAGGCTGGAGAGGATCCAGAGAAGGGCACAAAGATGATAAAAGGACTGGGCAGCCTGCCATATGAGGAAAGGCTGAGAGAACAGGGTTTGCTCAGTCTTGAGAAAAGAAAGTTCAGGGGAGAACTTATCACCATGTTCCAATTTTTAAAGGGTGGCTACAGAGAAAATGGAGACTTCCTTTTCCAAGGAGTCACACAGAAAAGAAAATGGGTGATAGATACAAGCTACTCCTGGGGAGATTCCAATTAAACACAATTGGAAAAATTTTCGCAATGGGGAACAATCAAGCATTGGAATAACCTCACCAGGGTAGTGATGGATTCCCCAATATTGGACACTTTTAAGATTCAGCTGGACAGCGTGCTGGGCCATCCTGTCCAGACTAAGCTTTTGCCAAGAAAGGATGGACCAGATGATCCCTCCCCACCTGGTATTTTATGACCTCATGATTCATATACAAACGCCTTTCATTCACATGGTAATCCGTAATACTTTTGCATAAATAACAACCATTTCATCAGTTTGTAAACAAAATTCATGTAGTGTGTCTGCAATGGGAGATATATGGATTATTCCAGTGGCATCAATCAAATTTGAATGAATAAATATCCCTAAGCCCAGCACTGACACTACACTTTTTAGAGTTGTTGAGTCACTAGAAATTCCAGGTTATGAGGATGAAAGTGAAAATACCCATCTGAAGTTACTTCTGGGACAGCACAGTATCCCTGAGGCTGCAGCCTCCTCCAGGCTCATGATCTGTTTCTGCAGGGTCCAGCTCTGCACAGACCCACGTTTTACCACTGTTCCACATTTAAAAGGGATGTCTTGCGTCAAAGCAATGAGGGAAAATTAGCACTGGGCATGGGTTCTGTGGCACAGTGATGCTGTGTCCCACGTTGCTACCTCTGCTCTTCACACTCATGGAACAAGTCAGCTTCTGCCCCAGAAGGAAACAGAAATCACTGATTTCTTCTTGCAAGTAGAAGGATATAAGCAGAAAGAAGACTCAGCCTAACGTTGTGCATGTCCTTTGACCCCACCTAGAGTCCGAAACAGGTCGGCTGCTGATCTCACCGCTTCCTTCTCCATCCTTCACTCAGGGGAGCATCTCCCTTCTCCCCAGCCTTCCTGAAGGCTCTCAGCAAAAGCTGTCACAGGTGCCTCAGGAAGGAAAAGTCACCAAAATAAACACTGCTCCCACACATCTCATCTGTCTTCCCACACATAGTGGGCATTAGGGGAAGAAATTTTCTTTTGTCATATTTGGAAAGCTTTTTTTCTTTTTAGAAGTGTAAAGGTTGATATTTACTGTCAGTTGCTGGATGTTTCAGTTGAACAAAATAGTTTCTTTGCTGTGGATCTATAAATAACCTTATTGAGTAACTGAAAAATATGAAGGATACATTTTATCTTTCCCAAAATATGTATACTTCTTACCACTAGGTAAACAACTTTATTCTCTTCGAAACTAGCAGTGAATTTCCCAGTGTGTGTCTGGTCTCTGGTGTAGGAAAACAACAAGGAGAAGTTAGTTAGAAGAAAAGAGATTTATTTTTCCAGATTAAGCTTGAGAAATTTTTCTTGCCTAAGAATACAAGTCCATTATTTGGTGATTCTTTTATTTTTCTCGGATTATATGTTCTCAGCAGTATTTTGGAAGGAAATCTGGTGGAGCACAGACATTAGCATAATAATACAGTTTTATTTCCTAAATCATTTCTGAAAATTCAGGTGTTACAGTCTCAGCATTTCTACAGCACAATAAATTCCCTAAGCACACCACAGGGTTTCATACACCAACTCCTTGCTATAAAAGGACACTGAGTGGCCACCAGAAAGGTACTGTCAAGTGAGGAACTGAATGATAAAGCTCTTCCAGGGAAAAAACCAAAACAATAACAAAAAACCCAGCACAAAAGCAAACAAACAAAACCAACAACAACAAAAAAACCTAGTAATCTTTGCTAACAAAACTAGCTGTCATGGCCAGTGCCTTTCTCATTAACTTAATTTCTTTATCAGATCATAAAATTTGATTATTTTTCTTTTATCTTGCCTTGGACCATGGCACTTGCTGTATGAGGGAAAACACTGATTGTCCTTCTTAATTGTTCACAGAGCAGCAGCTTTGAGTGTCCTGCCACTGCTAACATATCTATGAATCCTTCTGCAAGGACTCCAAATCTTGCCAAAGTAGGAATTGAGCAGTGAAAATATTTCCTTTTTCCTGTTTCATGGTCCCTAGCTTTGGCCTCTTCGACCTGCTTCCCCATGCCAAATGAACATGCACTGATTTAAAGCTGAGAGGATGTGCTGAAGGATTACCAGTTAACAAGCTGGACTACACTGCATATTTTTACCACTACCCCTTGCAGTTAGGACTCTTAAGCCACACTGATATACCCACATTGACATACTACCATCACTCTGAGTTTTAACTGAGATACAGATACTCTAATGTAAAGCTGCTTATCGCCAGGATAACTTGACCTTCTCATACAGCAAATGTTCTTTTACACTAATACAATTGCAGAAGGGGAACACCAGTGTCGTTGGTAATACTGGGGTTTAAAACTGGAAAATGCTGCCTGATGACCACTTGGTAAATCTGTCTGTAACAAAAATAAACTAATGCAGTGACACCTCAGTTTTTCCCATGAGCTGGGATTTGCTCTGCATCTGCCAGCTCACTCTCCCCACCACCATAGCACTTGCTCAGAGTCAAGCACAGTAACAGCTGCTTAAGGAGCACATGGGTTAAACCTGTCGAGTTTTTCTGGCTCATTCGTGGGAGATTCTTCTTTCAGTACTTTCCTGGCTCTCATTCTGGGTGGACCCAAACAGTGGTGGATATACCAGTTCTTCACTCAAGCTTGCTCTCACTGCCCTCCTGCATACCAAGGACAAGAGTTACCTAGGCAGGCCTTCAGTTCTGGCTTCAGCATCCTGCTCCATATCACATGAAGGTGCCAAATTTGCATGCACTGGCTTGTGGACCAAGCATTGCAAGTGACAGTAAAGTCTCCAAAAACAATATTTGGGGCAGAGGATGTAAGGAATAAGAAGAGTGAGTAGCTGACAGCAGTCTGCAACCTCACAGCGCTATTAGCATTGGAAAAAAAGTCCCCATTCATTTTGTCTTATCTGACAGCCACAGCTCTACAGTGTCTGGAAGCCAGAGGAAGGGATCCATAGACATTTGCTGACAACTGAGATTTTGTTTTAATCCATCCACAAAAGGTTATGTTTTGGTAGCAGGTGTTTCTATACAGCTCTGAAATCATAAAGAGAAGGCCAGCTAGCCCTTTACAGGACTCGCAGTTTAAACAGCAGGAATACTGCTTGCTGCAGAGCAGACTTCCCATTTCCACTGGCAAAGTCCACCCTGGTGACAGGGACACAATTGTCATGCTCAGGTTAAAATAAATGCATTTTGCAGGTAGGCTTTTAAATAGAGAGAATGCAATTTATTAGAACAAATTACATCCCTGAAGGAAGTAAATAAGCTTTCAAGGACATAAACTGTCTTCTAAATGTAGTAGTCATGGCATGATGAATTGTGTGTTTGTAAATACCACTTGGAGCCTGGATGTTGAAGTTGCTGTATAGAAATACCAGCTTGTTTTAATAGTTTTATGGTGAAGCAGTATTCAAAAGCCAACGAATTCACATGAATTCATTGTCTATACTGTGTTCATATAATTTTCTTTCGGGACAGGTACACAGCAAATTTCTATAAATCTTACATAAGGATGGAATTGCTAACACCTAAAAGAAAACCATAGCCTGAGAGAATCATTGGTTACATGTGTCCAAAGCATCTGACCTGTGTTTGTGATAAAGACATGAGGTTTCAGGTTAGAATGAGCAAAGAAAACCCAACCTATCTCAAATCTTTAAACCAGTCTAAAAACTTTGATTCTAGCCAAAATGGCAAAAAACATAGTCAACTCAGATTCACAGTCAAGTTATGGACAGGAAAGTTTGGTGAAACCTTTTGAGATGCTTACCCATATTGCTGGACATCTTTCCTTCAGCCACCTGACAGCTGTGTTTGGTGCCTGAGTGTTTATAGGGCATCAGTCACTGTGATATAGTGGGCTGGCTGAAAATCAAAGACAAGGAGTGTTTGAAAAAGCTATTTCCATTAAAACAAAAAGTTGTCTTGTTTGTGCTTCCAGCTGATTCTAAGACCGCGTTGTAATACCTGTGCTTTACCTCCTGGACTTCAGTTACATTATAGATTCACTTATTGGTTGGGTTTTATTTGTGGTTTTGTTTTGTTTTGGGCTTTTTGTTAGACTTTTCAGTTTCCCAGTCATATTGCCTTTTTCTGTTACTTACACAAAAATGTCTCCATAAAAACTTTAAACACCAATCTTAACATTCCTTTGGGCTGTATGAGAACTTTCATTCCAATTTCTAATTTCAGTAAAGGCACTGCACAAAAGCTGTTAAATTATTCAGAACTATATGTAACTGGTACAAATTCTCTAGGCTCTGTCTAGTTTAATTAAAGGTAAATCCCAGCAGACATTGTAACTGCAATGAGAGAGTAAACAGGAAGAGTTAAACAACCTGTAAATGAACGATAAATAAATCTCCCACCTTCTGCAGATACCTTCCCCCCTCATTTATATCAAAGCATTCACCATCATCTTACTTCATTTCTGTTCATTTAGAAAAACCTATGCCATTACATGCAGGACTGATTTTTATGATGGCACAGCAGAAGTAGATGACTGTTCACAGTAGCTTGTTGGAGTAACAAATGAAACAACTTATTATTTATCTGGGGCCTGATCTCTCTGAGGCATAAAAAAGCTGGAAGTACCTGACTTAGGAAGTGTTTTCAGTGTGGCTGTGTTGCCACTGCGGAATATAAACCTGCCATGGGATTACAGCAATGACCCTGTCAGATCCAAAGCATGTGGACAACTGAATTTGGAATGTTTTGTCTCAGACTGAATCCCATGACTTTGTCAGTGTCAAGAGGGACTGCAGGTCTGTTCGGTGCAATTGGCCAGGCACTGAGGGGATTATTTACATCCCAAAGCACTGAAGTTGAAGAACAGCATGAGGCAGAGCTGACTGTGAAGAACAGCGGCACCTGCTATCATCAGAAAACTCAACTGAATAAATTAAACTGCTAACAACCACAATAAGCAGATGTTAAAAGCAGGATCTCTTGGGAAATGTAAAGCAAATGTTACCTGACTGAAATTAAGGATCTGTCATGAGTACTCTTGGGCTAAGTCCACCGTAAGAAGGAGCTGGGTAATCTCTGAAAGCAGTTACTCAAGAACTCTCCCTTTTACCTTTGAAAATGTCACTTCTAATCCCATTCCTTGGCATGTTTGCATGTGGGATGGTATGACCATTCAGCTCCTGTGCAAACCTAGACCAACAGAAAGAGTTGCCTTCTCCCTGTCTCGTTTGTGCAGGCGTCAATAGGATGGTAGAGGTAAAACAGAACTCGGCCATGGGTAGAGCCAGGCCTCCATTCGCAAGATGAAATCCATTTGGGGATTCCATCTGGCTTTCTCACACTGCCTTGAGAAGATGGCATAGATGCCTCATGCTCTCAAAGTAGACTGGGAAAGCCATACCTGTCTTTGATTCTCTGCTGGTGGGATGAGGGGATGGATTCTCTATCGATTTATGTCCACAGCAAAGCAGAGGGGCAATCTTCTTCAAATCAGATGTCACACTCTGAGGGGAAGTTGTGTGAAGTTCTTCCAACTTGACTGACCATCTTTCACTTGGATTGAATTTCAGGACGAGGTTCACTTGCCCACACATAGGCACCTGGAACCATTTAGA
Source organism: Struthidea cinerea (assembly GCA_013397865.1). NCBI lineage: Eukaryota > Metazoa > Chordata > Aves > Passeriformes > Corcoracidae > Struthidea > Struthidea cinerea. The sequence goes on along the minus strand of VZTI01002864.1, from coordinate 535,368 downwards.
TGCTTCAGCAAGTACCCTGCTTGACTTCCAGTGCCAGAAACATACAGAACTACAATTAGCCCTGCATCATGCCAATAGCTCAGATGTTGTCAGGCTCCTCTGGCAGCAGAAGGGGCTCCCAGTTTAGAAAGGATAGGCAATTCCATAAGAGGACAGAAACCCTACTTAACTGATCTTTTATACAGCTGCAATTCCGTATTTTTGATGTCAGAAGCATTAGACAGCATTCAGGCTAACCCATTTCTGAAAGCTAAAATATAAACAGATTTGCCAAAAATATTTATTAGATTGCCTAAAATTCACAAAACTTCTAGGAAATAAACCTATTTATGAGCAGTTTAGAAGCAGAGTGGGGCATTCATTTCCTAAAACCTTGGAAAGAAAAGTACTCAGAAAGAAGAGTAGGGAAGAGGAACAGAAATACCAGTCATCTCTCAACAGTTTGTGGAAAAATAATGTGTGGAACTAAAAAGGTGGTGTATTTCCTTCTTTTAAGGATGCTATTACCCTATAAAGTGCAATATTTTGCATGGCCTGGCAGGGAAGACTACTGCTAAAATCTACAAACCTGTAATGAAGGAGACAATTCCCCATGCACTGAAATTTTGGATGTCTGTGGCAGTGAAGTGATAATGGATGTAACCAAGATTTGGAATACACTGAACAACTGAAATGAATGCAGAACAGGTTGTTGCTGCCCATTGACAACTTAGTTATAATTTAAGCAGCTGGACAGGGATGAAAGGCAGGAGTGGAACTCAAGACTGCCTCTCCGTTCAGGGAAAATGTACCCATAGTTTTGGAGCAATACTGGGCAACACAAAATACATTTACCACAGGCTTCTTGCTCACCATCTGAAGAATGAAATGAATGGCATTTTCTTGATCTCAGCTGTTGCCTTGGGATGTCTTAGAGACAGGGTCTAAGAGAAAGGCTAAAATTGTTTGGGTTATTTAATAGAGACTGGTTTTAATGATTTCCAGCTGGTTACAGCTAAAAAAGCTAGCTTGACGTGATTTTTTTAGGAGTTAATATTTTCTCTTGAAAGTGTGTAATTCTGCAATAACAATTACTTTTAGCTGAACTAATGCTACAAGTCAGTCCTAGTGGCCAGAGCTATGAATATACTACTAGCACTGACATTCTGGCTATCTGGTATCACCCATACCAGCAGTGGAGTAGGCATGTGAACTGACCAGCACCAGGGTGGGCATGTGAACTCACCCCCACTTGCACAGTAGCAACTCTTAGCTGCGCTGTTGCACCACTGTGTTGGACACAAACGTGGCATCCAGTGTTTTCAAACAGATGAATTTAAAGATAGATATCCAAAATCCTTATCTAGACAGAACAATTATTCCATTCTGAGTGGCTTGCCATCAGCTGTTTTTATTCTAACTAGGAAATCAGACTTCAAGGCTGGATATTCAGTGTTATATACTTGAGTATCAATACTTTGGCTTCCGCAGGTCTGATTGCTTTCTGTGCAAATGTAGTGGGTTGACCCTGAATTGACAGACAACCTTTTAAACCAATAACACTTCTCTCAATTTACATATTTAAACCGCACGGCCTAGCCCTACTTATTATTTATAAGTAAATAATGAATTTTGAACTAAACCACCACAGCAAGTAAGTAGCTTTACCTCTTTCTGTAACTTCATGTAAGCATTACAAGGTACAAGGAAAATGAAGGTGCAAGGTTCATGTTTAAAAAGCTGAATGACTAGCGTGTCTATCCTGATAGCTGTTTAAAGTCACATATAAACACTTGCTTATCCAGTGTTCCTACCTGCATTGGTATATTTATGTTCAAACATAAGTATCTACATTTTTAAATACACGTGTTCTCTCATCTTGTATAAGTGCTGGAAATGCTCCCATACCTTGCAGAGGAATACAGGATGTGGGTGGCAATTTTCTCCAAACATTTTATCAGGCAATTTTCAGACAGCTTGGATTATGGATTTTCTTTTCTTGCTAAAGAAAGTAAACAATAGTGCTATTAAAGCTATTAAAAGATACTAGCTGATACCTACAGAGCTAGAGAGGGCTGGGAAAGTGGGAGAAAAATAACTCTGGTTTAGGCAACTGAGACTAATCCTGTAATATGCTGAGCTACCCCAGCTCTTCCTTCAGTAGTGGACGGAGCCCAGACTGCCTGTAGTCACTGAGCGTGAATTTCAGTTCTTGGTACCTGATCACTAAGGCATGGCTGGCTGCAGCACGTCTAGGGCATGGTCCTGGATTAGTGCTCTCAGAAACCCAGCTCTGATCTGTTCAAAGAAAGTAGGGGAGGCCTGTTGGGTGCAGACAGGGAGATGGCTGTCCCCACTGAGTCACATCTCTGCAAGACTGCATATGGACCAGCTTGGCTGTCTGCATCACCTGAGACCACGCTGGGCTACCCCAAGCAGCTTCTGCATGAATTGCTGTATCTGCATGGCACAAAGGCACAACACAGCGTTCTTTAGTTTCTGGTTCTTCACAACATTCCCTCACATTGATCTACTGCTGGTAATTGAAATACAGATCAAAATGATTCACCCATTACCAAAAGGAAAGTAGTCATGATTGTACAAGAAAATAATAAGAACTGTATCCTGATCCCCCAGACCTCTGGCCTAAGCAAAAAGTGGTCCTATTTGTAACATGCTCTTGTAACTGTTCATTAATACTGATATAGAAGATACCTGGATATCATATGTATTAGTGAAGAGTGAAGAAACCACAAATTCGCCAGTAAGGCTAGTATGAAAGAAACTGCCATTTTTGGTGTTTTATGATAAAGAAATTATTGAACAGGTAAAAGTAGTTTCTTGCATTTGGTTACTAGAATTAGAGCATCACAGGTCTGACGAAGTGGGGGCATGGAGTGAGAATACTGACCATAAACAGAACTTGATCAAGAGGGAAAGGAAAAAGCCCTGCTGCATTTTTGAGCTAATAAAGCCCTTATGCCCTTCAGAAATAGCTTGTACATATCTTCTCAAATTCTGCAGTGAAAACTTGGAGCTTAGTCTTTCAAAAAGGCATCTACCACTCTTTTGAGATGACCAAGGGTTCAGTCCAGAAGGACCCAAGTCTTGGGTCTCTGTCACACTCAGAGCTATGCATCTTCAGGCACACCAAAGGCCACTCACTAGATGCCAAAGTATGGCAACTGAGTGTAGCCCTAAGATTGGACCTGGCAGATCCTTCTTCCAGCTCTGCTACAAATTTCCTCTGGGGCTTGGGTTAAACTCCTAAGTTAATTCCTGTAAAGAGACTCAATTTCCATTAACTTCAGTGGGAACATTGATTCTTCAAGCACTGGATTCAGATAGCCTAATTTAGATACCTTATCTGTGCCTGCAGTTTAGATGCCTAGTGAAAAAGTTCTCCAGAAATCCAGGCAGACAGGATCTTCCTTTGAAGACATCTCACCACTGACTGTATGGCAAATATCAGATCTTTTTTTAGAATAACTGTTTTGCTTTGGTATTTAAAATGCAGCACATTAGATGTCTGCAGTTAGATAGACTGGATTTGATAGTTTAGATATGTGGATGTGAACTGTATAATTTAAGTTTAAAAAACCCCAAGAAGCACAGACTTTGTGGTTAACTTGTACATGCATTCTGAGCAGGCTGAGCATACAAGCTGTATGTGGAAGCTGTATGTCCCAAATGTCCATTTCAGCAAACACACCTTTTTGGCGGTACACACACCCAGATTACAGGAAAAAGGGCAGTGAGTGGAATTTATGGCAGACTACTGAAGCTGTTGGCATTAAGTTACAGAATGTATTTAACTGATATGATAATATTCACATGACCTAATTGCAAGATAAACCAATGTTTAGGAAATGCACAGCTCTGAAGTAGGAAAGTGAGCTATTAACTGAAAATTATTGCTGTATTTAAAAGTACCATCTGTGTTCATCAGACTAATTCTTCTTCTTCTATCATCTTAATTAAAAAAAAATGGAAACAACATGAAATTTTCAGTGCACAAAATGATCTGCTCATAAGCAGAGCAAGCAGCAGACTAAGAACGCAGCAGAAATGACTCAGTGGATTATACCAAATAGCATTTGAGAGAACCATGATTTTCTTTCTGGAACGTATAAAAATGAGATGGAATTTAACAAATACATTTTGCAGTGTGAACTGGTCTTCTAGCTGTATTTGAAAGTTCAAAGAAGAATAAAGTCTAAGCTACCTCACCAAAAGGTTCTCCAACACTGCGGTAAACACAGATGAAAGATTTGGGCATTTTATCCTTCATTCTCATATCAAAAGCAGTTGTTTGGTCTATGCTCTTCAAAATTTGTGACTGGGATTCATCTCACCTAGCTTTAGACTTTTGCAGTCTCGACAGCTGCATCTGAGCCCAACGCCTTTGGCTCACTTTGTACTCAAAGGAGAGCAATAGGTAATCTAAAGTGCAATTCGGCTGTCCTATTTAGGAGGCCTAATTTTAGTTTAAGATGAATCACATTCCAGAAGTGTCTACGTCTCTCCATCAACTAGAAAGGGAGCTCAGATGTGAAATTTCTGCATCTTATTTTTTTATTCAGTGAACACTGCTTTAGAAACTGAATCTTAATGCTCACAGACTTCATTTTATGCTGTGTAAAAAGGGAGAAAAACAAAATTAAAAAAAAAAAGAAAAATCTTGTGGAGGCTGAAACAGTTTTAGAAGACTGAAGGCAACATTGTATCCATCTGGAACAAAGGTAAGCTGGTGTTTAGTGTCACATTAATAGAAAAGTGAATTCCATGTGGAGAGTCCTTGGAAGGAATCAGTTTATGCTTAAGACTTCTCTGTCATCAGAAAAGCTTCTCCCATGGCCATGCCATCAAACTCTGAGCTATCAGGGCTACAAGGAGCAATTCTGCCTTCTTTCTGCATCAGCATTAGTGACAGGTGTGTTTCAGATAAGGCAACAGCTGAACGGCACAACAAAGGGCATAAACAATCAAAGCCCTTCAGGAGCCTGCTGTACAAGTTTCCCATAAATCCTCTTTAAATCTTCAGTCTAATTGAATTGGCCCAATTTTTGTCCCCAAGTTCCTCCTACCTTAAACACAAATAAATAAGAGGAGTAGTGGGCCTGTTCTGCTCAAGAATTTTCTTGGATGAGTTTCTCATTGTATGTAGTAGAAACCCCTGCCTTTTTCCCTTCCTCAATCCACACTACGGAAGAAACTTCTCAAGGAGAGAGAAGTGCTGCCCATGCTCCTACGGCTCGTGCATGCTGTAGCCACCCCTGTGCACAGAAGTTGCTGTGACAGATGATGTTCACAGCTGGGACTGAGGTAGTATCAAGCACAGCAGAAGTACCGAGCATAGGGCCTCCTGTGGCCAAAACCTGTTGAAATGGAAGCACAACAGATCCTAAAATAATCCTTTTCTGGATAGGAATGAAGCTAAAGGACAGACTACTGTCCATGAGAAGAAACTAAAACCCCAGAAACTGCATAATTAAAACTGTTCTTGGGCTACAAGCAAGGAGCACTAGTGTCCTGTTGCTGGGAGATACATTTCTACATGACAGCTCTGCTCTGTCTTTACCAGACTAAGTCCTTTAGATGAGAAATAGGCCAATATGATTGAGCTTTACAAATCAAGACGTGCTTGCATTGGCTGTCAGCACTGTAATTTTGGTGTCTCTGCCTGTAGCTGCTGTAAAAAACGGTTACTGCAACCCCACCGGAATAAGGGGAAAGGAGTCCCTTGCAGAAATTAGTCCAGCCCAAGGAACAGTGAAGAAACACTTGACCAGCTCAGCAGTGAAAGTTTTCCTGGTGTTTTTCATTCTTCTTCAACCAAAACATGAAAAATGAAGTTCTTCTGATACATAAAGTATAACTATCAGTGACAAATGCCATTCCCCTTATCTTCTTTTCATCTTTTCCCCTAAATGGGCTATTCTATTTAATCACACCCAATTACAAATTCCTGTTATTCTTTGAATTGCTGTAAAAGTGAGCAGTCTCCATGTGTTCAGAGCATCTTGCAATTAGCATACCCTGATCTTAGAAACTGCAGTCTATTAAAAATATGGACAAATTAAAGCACAGCATCTGGATAGCTGCATATGTTCATTTTGCACAGCAGGTTTCAAGTGTCAGGGTCAAATGATTCCTAGATATCTTGTAAAAGAGCTTATAAATGTCACCATTCAGGTGGAGAACTTTGGAGAATTTTCATACTTTCTTGAAAAATATCATATTATTTCACACCTACCTTTTATGCTATTTTCATATGAAAAAGATGAAGAAAAGATAAAGAAAATTTTTTAAAAACTAACATTTGCTTTATATAATCATTCTGTTGAATTTTGTAATTAGGCTTATAGCCACAGCCCCACTAAAACTATGGAGATATGAGTATGAAAATTTTAATCCAAACTCAGATGTATTTTGCTATGCAAATTGCCTCATTTTGTGATGTTTCCTTCAAACCAAGGGCCTGCTGGAGAGCCATTTCTGCTTAAATGCTTTTTTTTTTTTCTATCCCCTACAAAGTGTAAGAAGTAATGCTTTCACGGGAATATAAAGTAGAGATTAAGACAGGGTTTATATCTCTTTCAAAAAAGAAAATCCTGAAGTGGACAACATAGTTTTTCTCTTCATAAAGCTGTCAAGGCAAAGACAGGTCTCCGTTTTATCCAGATTCTCATTTAAACAAATATGCTGCAGTAGCTGGGGGCTGGTTTCCATTTTAATAGCAAATAATATGTCAGTAACAACCTTGTACATGAACAGGAGCTTTTCTATTTATATTAGTCAAAGTAATTAAATCACAAAATGTACTGCTAACAAGTAGACACAGGGCAATAGATTCTACTAGATCTGAAGTGCTTCTGGAAGTGGCAGTATCAAAGTAAAAAAAAGTTAATTACTCTATCTGCTGCATACAAAATTTAAAAACAATATTAGGTAACCACAAATTCAGCTCAGTGCCTTCACTTGGCTATCTAAGGGATGAATTTGGCCAAAGGCTGGGCACATTGGCTCCACATTTAGATACCTCTACGGTAAAGGCAGATGTTCATAGGTAAGGAAGGTGGCTGAAAACACTGTAGTCGGTAGAGATTTAAGATAGCTGCATCATGCCGGTGGCCCAAGTGAGTACAAAGAATGAGCTGGGGAAGATCTGCCCCTTTCTGCATACAGCTGCTGCAGCCAGGAGGGCGTCTCAGGACACAGCAAACACCTCAGAACATATATTTAGGCAGTTTCTTAGTCAAAAGAGTCAGTGAGGCTTGACTGAGCTGATGCACATGTCCTCTTTAGAATGGGATGAGTCACCCTCTAGATTCCTTTGAAGGCTTTGAGTAGTTCCCCATTGACTATGGGGCTGTAGTAGGATCTTAAGCACCTCCCATATAGGAAGATACCTACATTAAAGATGCCTACATGTATGCATCTTTCATCTGAAATCAGTGAAATTACTTCAGAGATGCATATATTTTTCCTCTAAATACAGAGACAGCTTACCTCCTTGGCTCAGGCTGGATACCTGACACATGGACAGCCAATATGGTGAGTTGAACCCCACACTCCTAGCTTGCCATATACCTCTCAGTTTAATGTAAGTACCCTTTGTATCAGGCAGTCTCCATGTAGAAATGAGAAATAACATTATTATGCTATTCTCTAGCAAAAATATAGTGGAAATATTGTCTCCTACCACATACCAGAACAAGCTAAGCTCAAAAATCCAGAAGCTGATTCAATCCTCATGTATGTGCTGGTACCAGTAGCTTGATTTTTGGTTTAGAGATAAAACTGGAAAAAAATTCTGTCCAAATGCCATTTATATATTTTTTAGCTTTAAATTGAGTTTCTAAATGTTTTTCCATAATAATTACAGTTCCATTGTTCTAGACAAAACATAGATGTGTTATCAAGGTTTCTTTTGATCATAACATAGCTGTTACCAGACTTTTATTTATTACCTTCAGAAGAGTAGTCTGCTTCATGTGATTTTAACCACTGAAGATAATCAGGAAAACCTGGAAGATCTGTTATTTGACATCTTGATTTTAATTACTCCCCACATACTGCATTTGCTCTCTCTCATAGACCTGACCAACTGCGACTATTTTTATCTAGATGTTAAAAACTTGATGGAGTGCTGAGGAAGGTTTGTTTTCTCAGAGGGTTTGGCAGCTGCAATTACTTAGACCTCAATGACTCTGCAATCTGCTGTTTGCAAACAAGCAGACTGAGTGGCAGCATGCATTCTCCATACCCCACATATCTTGGTAAAATCATTCCGTTTTTCTTCACAAACTTCAGCAATACTAATCTGATGCTTCAGCTGCACTCTTTCCATGTCATAAATATTTTGACAACATCCTTTAGAGGATCTCAATCTCAAATCTCACTCAGCTTCTTCTGTCATTTACTGGCATGTTTAGTTCATTTGCTTATAATGGGTAGATTCCATGCTTTCAGTAACAGGAGTTATTAGAAAATACCAATATGACCAGAAATCATGGAGAAGAAAAAGAAGGAACATGAAAGTAAATCATACAAAGAGAGCTGTGGGGATCACCCTTTCTTAGAAAAATGAAGTCAGGAGAAAAGTGGTGAAATCGAGAGGCAAAAAAAATGAAAATTAGAGCTGTTCTTTCTTGCAGGTTGTAGTTGCCAAAAGATGCTCTTAAATGTGGGTTTCCATGTTATTTCTCTGTGTGTCTCGTCCTCAATGCAGAGGTGATTTCCAATCCTTTTGAAAAGACAATTGCATACTGCAGGCACCCTTTGCTAAAGATAATGAAAAGAAGGGGTTAGTTTGGCTCAGTTATCCATTTGTTTAGTAAAATATTACATGTGTCTGTGAAAGGAATCAGAATAATCATTAAGAAGATGCTTCATCAGCAAACAGAAGAAAAAGTAGTAAGAAGATCTTTACAAGAGTCTAGGGCTGACAGATGTGAGAGATGGTTTATACTGCTGCATAAGCAATGCTATGTTTTTGCTTCTAATTCCTGTTCACTGGCAGAACTGCCAGTGGCAGGCTGTGGCAAGACGTGTCCTCCTCCTCTCTATCACAGATGGTTGGTGCATAAGGAAGAGAGAACCCAGGCAGGTCAGAGAGCCCATCAAGGGGTCATCCATGGCTCCAAAAGGGCTCAGGCCCCCAGCTAAGAATTAACATCTTAGTCTGGAGAGCAAACGTGGGAAGAGATAAAAGAAAAATAAATATTCTTGACTGAGAGACACTGTTATACAATCTATAAAAGCCACACAAATTATCACAGAGGCAGAAGCCTTCTACACACCCACACCCTGAAAGCATGAGAGACTTCTGCCTGGAATTTGGATGCAAATTCCGTGGTTACTTTCCTGGGAATTAAGGGAAAGGATTTCGATGTGTGCTCCATCGAGAACTGGATGGTAAGAAACATTGGATCCTAGGTTATATTATTTCTTCACTAGCTGTAAAATTAATGGTACCTTTAACCTCTTGTTGTACTTACTAGTAGTCCCTTTTTGTCTTATTCCTGTATAGTAATAATCTGTTTTAAGTCTTATGTCTGTTAGTTTTGTGTCTATCAATAAATAATTCATTCTATAATAGACCGAATCAGCCATTATTAAAGAACTTGTGAACAAGAGTGGGTTTTGGGGTGCTGGCCACCTAAGTAATGCAACTGTCTGCTGCCAGAGGCCTCGGCAAAAGGCAGGGACTTATCAAAACCCTCACATCTATTCATAACACAGGCCAAAGGAAGAAAAGAAAAACCCACATAGAAACTATTCTGTGGAGATTTCAGCCATCCACTTTGCTAAGGAATAACTCATCTGAGAGTACAAAAATCCCTGCCCCTTGTAGCATAACTGTAGATATTGATGGAGTTCTAAGTCTTTGCTATCTATCCATTTTCCAGTATGGAGCTGTTGGTTTTCCTGGACAGTGACAATGTATTTTGAAATTTAAAATAAAAAAACAAAACACTTTATTGACTGCTTGCTGAAAATTTAACGGAAGACTAGATTTTGTGCTCACTTCCATAGGGAAGTAAGTAAAAACAAAGTGTTCCTTCCCTGTATTTTCTGCAAATTCCTGGGCAGTGAAACACAAAAATTTGCAAGGTTTCCTGCTGCTTATCCACTCTTAGAATGGGAAAGAGGGCACCATGCAGAGTAGACAGAGCACTGGATCCATGCTTGGACTCCTCAACCTAAAACATGAACCAGCAAACCCCAGATTTATTTGCTGTGCATTATATTTATTCCATTTGCCTTCTCTAACAAGGAGGAATTATGATCCCATGCATCAAAGGGAATGACAGTAGTTCGGGGGCCATAGATCTGATGTTTTGCCCCGCTCCATGCTATGCCTGAAGCCTTAGTCTGTGATGGCTTTGCCATTGCCAGATATGCTGAAGATGCATTGTCTCCATCTTCTGCCCACTTTCAGGAGCCATATTCAAGCAATAACAATATTAAAAAGAAACATTTTATCTAAAGAAATTAAGGGCTTATTATCATACATATGAATCAGTGAAGCTGGGTGTCACCTACTGTCAATAACTTTTTTCCCTCAATTGGAAAGTGCAGTTGCACTAACCCAGTTGTGAAATTGTATTAATATCCCCAAGGGGGAAAAAACAAACCAGAAAACCAACCCAAATATATTGAGAAAATCACAACTGTGAGATTTTTGAAGCTGGAATAAATGAAACTAAGTTATTGATAGAGGGGCAAGCCTATGAGTTGACCTGAGCTACCTAAATTTTAGACATATATTTACATTCACATGTACACATTACATTCACATATAGATTTGTAGAGCAAATTACCTGTGAGTATAAAATGCTTTCCTATCTCCAGTATAATGATGGAACAGATAATGATAGATTCCTAGTCTTGAGGTGGGAAGACAAAAAGGGGTGATAAAATTGAGTACACAGAGTAAATGTGTTATACTTGTAATTTATATGCAATATTAAAATCTGGAGTTGAACTTACTACCATATTCTGAATTAAAACAATGCTGATTGATAGCAAAGAAAAAGTCAGCTGTAGGTTTACTAAAAGGCATATACATCTAAGAAATAAAGCAAGAAATTAAAAAAAAAAGTTAAAAAAAATGCCTTGACTTGTTTTCATTTCCTTATTCTGTATTATAAAATAGGTCTCAGATAAGCATTAACCCACCCCTAACACAGATCTGAGCAGTGACTGCTGTGTTTTGGATGCATCATTCATACATATTACACAGACAGGGACACACTGTAACATGACCAAGAGGAAAAACTGTCTTGTTAGCAGTGATGCTAGGAAAGGCTTCTGCAAGCAAACTGTGACTATCAAAATTATCTACCTCATGACAATCAGTATTTCTATACTTAGATGTGAATCAATCTAATTTGTGCATTTTCTTAAGCAAATAAATACAGAGAATTATATACTTTTAATTATAACAAAAAGCTCAGCACAAAAGACAGTAAACCGATCTTTAGGATAAAAAGTATCTCAGTTCATCCAAAAATCTGAATGAAGTAGGTGGAACTGCAGTTCTATGAGCCTGAACTCATTTTTAGTGACTCAAATAGCAACAGTGCAGCTTCCATAGCTACCATATTACTGTTATTATTATTATTATTGAGATCTCTTTTGCTGTCTCTGAAGACGTGTTCAACTGCACAAGCTACAACGAAGACGCAGTTCCGCTCCAGAACATGTGCAACAACAAACATGAGCAAATGGGCAAGACATGTTCTCCAGGAATTAAAAGAGGAGGAAAACACCTTGGCTTTCATTAAATCACTTGTTGGGATAAAACAGTACATCAATAATCAAACCCCTCCTGATCTCAGCTTGTGGGACTGCGGAGTGTGACTCTCCATAGCAGTCTTCTGTCCTACCACTATCAATCTTTTGGGAAAAGGAGGGAGCTGGTGAGGGAGCTTCCATGAAAGAACTTTACAGAGGCAGGGATAAAATTACTGACCACCCCTCCCAGCCCAGAGGGGAACTCCCCTGTCTGCATTTCTTCTCCACGTTTCAGAGTTCCCACCACCAACAGTGGTAAAGCTGAGCAGCTATGACCTGATGAGGATGCCTCCCAGCAGGACCACACTGTCCTTCCCTCCACTCCTCAACGCACTCCTGGCTCATCCATCTACCCTGCTGAAGGAGAATTACCACAACAGTTTTGCTCAAAGCAATCCTGATGGGAATGATACCTCTAAAGGCATGAAAGAAACATTTACTGGTGGCATTGTGAAATGCAGCCAGGGAATAGAGGGGAATGTAGCAGAAGCTACTGGGACAGATTGAAGGATTTCACAAGAAAATACAAAAAATTTCTCAGAGTTTACACGAACAGCAATAGCAGGTAAACGCTATAACTTTGTGCAATATTAGCCTGTGATTTTTTGACTTTCACTTAAAAGCAAAAATATTGCTTAAACCTCTGCACTTGCCCACCACACGCAGAGAAACATTCAGTCTCTGGAGTGCCATTACCACCACTATCGCTTTTCCTGGGAACGTGTGCCAGTCTGGGAGGAACACAGCACACAACAGTGGTTATTCAGCTTTTTCTATACATGTGCAAAATAAGACATTCATTTCACAAGCCTATGCTGTGCCCTAATAAATACTACGATTTCAAATTTAAGCATTTACGCATGCAAAGATTGGTTGAAGGAGATATTCACATGTGGAGGTTGATTATAGTGTTTTACGACTCAGCCGAACATCTGATGTTTAGCACAGTAGTTGGAGTGCTTCTTTTCATGTCATAACAAAGATTGCCCTCAGAAAGTAATTGCAGCCTTCCTAATAAAAGGAAAGGCATTTTGGAACTGCCTGAAAAGTTCAGAAGCTAGAGATGAAGTTTGGGGAAAGAGTTTGCCATCACTTTGCATGTGGCAGGTAGTTTGGTGCCTGAGTTGTGCAGTAAAATGGTAGAGCTACCTTCAAAACATTCCCTCAAAGCTGGAGACATTAAAAAAATCACTATCTGAGGACAAAGAAAGTCTCCAGGATTACAAAAAATCACAGCAAAGCTAATGTTTCTGTAAAAAAATGTACAAAACCAGTGTGATTAGTTATTATATGATCTTTTAAAAGTGTAGAAAGGCATAGTGACGTGGAGATGCGGAGCACGAACAGCAGAATGTATTCAGAGCAAAGCTGCCCATGCTGAGTGCCGTGGTTAAGCATTCGCAGCTTTGCCCTGTCGCTGTTGGGGCGGTCACGACACACACGGACAGTGCCTCGGATAAAGGGCAAAAAGCTGTTTATTAAACAAAGCAGCCTCTTTTATACGCCTTATGTATGTCGTCATTCGTGTTACAGATTCACTGGCTGCCAAACTACTACAATATACCTACTGGCTACTATTAACTAAAGCGTACACTCATTGGCTACCTATGGCATAAGTGTTCAAGCATTCAGAAAAATAACAGGTGCAGATACGCTGCTGTTTTTCTCCTTCTATTGTTTAACTTTCTTGCTTCTCTTGATGCTACATTCTCATGGGTAAAATCTAATTGTGTTTCTTCTCATGGACTTTTCTCACAGTCCTTCTCTAGCCGAAGTAACAGGCCTGAGCCATAATTTTACAAAGGCAACAAGGCCTTCATTTTATAATCAATGCCACATTGCCCCAGGGCAATATGTGCCAATATGGGTTATATTTTCTAGTGACATTTCTGAATGTATCTTAAAGGAGCTCTCGTGAACTGCTAATCATATATGTCTGTGCTTTTTGTACTTACAGCATAATAATAACAATCAGTTTGAGCAAAATAATTTCGGGGGTTTATGCAGTTTAGGGCACTAAATTACATATGCACATCTTTCTCATCTGTCTTTGAAAATTCCAGGTCAATTCTATATCTGATCTTTTGGATTCCTCTTTTTCTCTTCTGATTTTCAAAACTTATCGGTGACCAGTAAACTCATTAGCAAATATCTTATTAATTGCAACAAATGGATCTGCTAGTTTTACCTTTGTAACTGACATGGGATTTTCTTTTCTTTTAAACCAGCAGTGGTACTAACAGTTCTAAGACCTCAAACTTTATCATCTGCTTCAGAGTTGGAGAGGACTGTCCATGTATAATTTTATTTTCAGCACATTGGTAAGTACGATTTTTTCCTTTTTCTCTAATTTGGGTAATAACTGTATTTTTTTGCTGTCTGTCTCCTTTCCCTACAGAGATTAAGTGACTAAATATGCTTTTCCAAAATGTATGTACCGCGTTAGCTCCTTTCTATTGCCATGGTTTTGCATCTACTTCTTTCTGGGTTGCAGTTCTGTCTTCAAATTAAGGTGTCAGATTTTGACATATTTCTATGAAGATAAGTTTGATTTTCATTTTCCATGGTGCCTAGGCACTGACACTACACCATGCAGGTACTATTCCATCATAAAATTGGAGCTTCCAACCTTTTTGGAAAACATGCCTTCCCTCATGCACAGCCTGCATGTCTCCTGCTAAAGCTCTGCACTTGTGCACTAAACTGATTAGCCCTTACAGCTTGATGCTGCATTTCATGCTTAAATAAGCATTACTTTATTAATATGTGTGGCCACAGAGATAGTTTGACACCCTTCAGGATATGTGATGGTTGTTTTTTCTTTGCTGTGAAGGCTGAAATAGTCACCCTTCTGTGCTTAGTTAGCAAATGAAAGGTATTTTCAAATGCTTTGAACCAGTCAAGAATGTACCACAGGAAACATCCAAAGGAGAAGAATGAGGAGAGGAGGAACATAGGCTGTCCCGTCAGAAACAGCCTAGGATGAGCCCACTGGGGAGCAAGGCACAACATTTTTCTTGTATATCCTTGAGGCAACAAGAGCTCTTGCATGTGCTGTCATCCATGAGAGCTGATGGCACGTGTTCCCAGCTGCAAGACCTGGAGGGAGGGAGAGGACAACAGCCTCTACATCGAATTTGTGACACCTGGGAGAACAGGGATAAGCAGGGGCTGGGGAGCAGCGCAGCTGCAATAACCCATCCAGCTGGAGGGTTATGAAGTAAAAATATGGAAACCTTTAACAACCACAAACAAGGCTTTGTCACTCTGATGACCTAAAAGCATCATGGTAAAAATCAGGACCTTTTCCATCTGGGAAAAGGATCTTGATTTTTGAGTGTTTCAAGATCTGGGTACTGACTACAGGTTGCAGAAGGGAAATATCTCTGAGGAATAACCATAGGGAGCAGCTCTTCAGGAAAGGGAGGGATGACACCCACCACCAAAATTGCTTTCTACCAACAGGTCCTTGCTTTGAAGACAAGCAGTTCATCAAAAATCTGTAGCCATGATGATTATATCTAATGTTTCTTTGCCTCCTGTTTACTTTCATGGAACATGAGAGCTCCTCTTTCCAAGGCACAGCAGGGACTGTCTGCTCCTCCTTGTAAGTGTCCTTCAGCCAGTGCTCTCTCTGGAAATAACACCAGGATTTTTCTCAAAGGGGTTTCTCCCTCACTGCCTGTGCTCAGGACTAGGGCAGGTGTGCTGTCTTCTCTGGTCTGTTTTGCCTCTCCCACCTCAGCATGTGCACATCACACCAGCTCCCTGACCACCTATGGCTTCGTGCCAGCAGTGCTGGACACCCAGGGCTGTGGCAGGACCTACCAAAGTTTAACTGCTCCTTGCAACCCTCTGAAACAGAGGACAGTGGGCATACAATTCACAACAGTTCAGGAACAGCATACACCATGTCACAAGAGGACCAGAAGGATGTTGTACACAGCGCATAAGCTGCAAAGCTTCTGTAGGTGGAAGAAAGAGACTCCTTGGAGACTTCATTTATCCTCTCTCCTCCAGACCATGCAGAACATGCACTATTGCCCCCACTGACAAGCCTCATGGTTTGGATTCAGCTGTGTGATAGCAGCAATACAGTTTGCAATTAAAATAATGCGTTCAGACCCATCCTGTGAGTCTGTCACAGAACAGGAAATGGGCTATATAAACCTTGCTTTGCTCTGGCAATAAATTCTGTATTTCTACCAACTTGTCTTACCCTAAGTTTTTCTCTTAATCCTGTGGAATTAGTACTGACAAGAACACAAACCACAGAGTCCTCCTGTGCTCCCCTCTTCTTGCTCAGCTGTCTTTTTGGGTATCTAAGCCAATGATCTGAGGATTGATGTTCCTTGAAAAACATTGAATCTACAGATAAGAAGGATTTTTTTCTTCTCAGTGATTAGACAAGTCTGCTGCAATTATAACTGGATGGTTTTAGCAAATAACTGGGAAAATGTTTCCAGCAAATACAGGGATCATTTACTTTCACCAACTTCACATTTCTGCATGACAGGGTGGAGGGTCAGGAAATCCACCGTTTTTGGGCGCCATAAACAGCCCAACACCAGCATCAGGGAGTTACAGCTACGGCTGAGAAACAGCCCTGGAAGTGCCTCAAAGTCAGACACAACTTTTCTCACACCATTTTCATGTCTCCTCTTTGCACATTACACAGATATAGATGTCACTACCCTACTTTCTAAAAGAAAGTGCATCTTTTAGAAGGTGAATTAAAATCTTGAGATAAAATACTTTAAAATTATCATTGTTTACTTGGGTTTCATCTAAATTCCAGCAGACTGCTGGTTTCCAAAAGCAGCTTTCCTATGCTTATTGATTAATAACTGTTATTTTTTAGAACTTCTATGCAACAGGCTGTACTGATCTGAAAGTCCAGTTCTAAGTCACATAAATATTTGCCTGACTTTGTCCATCAGGACGCCTGTTGACAGTATAAATCTGAGGGACACTGCTTTAAATTCTAAATATTTTCCACTATATTTTTGTGGGGATGCTATAAGTTTGGAAACACTTTAAGCAAATTTACTGGAACAGAAAAAAAGCCAGCAGTGGTTTGGAAAGTGTGTTTGTTCTGTTTGGAGGAATTACAAATAAAGCAAATTTCACTTGGTTTAGCATTTGCATAGGTTCTTCCTGGGATCGTTGCTCCAGTCATTAGGATGTTCCAATCATCCACAGCCTTCTCTCTCCTGGAGCCATGAACTGAGAACACAAAATCTTGGAGCATCTAAAATATCTGGTGACTGTACAAAACAGAGCTGGAAAAGCTCTTGAGAATGTCAAATCCAAGTTCCTGCCTGCAGGAGGAGCATCTACCCCCAAATCCCTTCTGACAGAAACTAGTCCAAGATGCTGCTTATCTCCAGTGAGGGAACACCAGTATCCCTAGCCAAACTGTTATCTTGCTTTGCTCTTCTTATCCGTGGGAAGTTTTCCCTAGTGCTTAGCCTACATCTCCCTTGCTGCAGTTTAGGCCCATTAAGAATAATTATCAGCAAATGAAAAGCATCTCATATGTTATCCCCTAGAGGAGATAGCAATAAATTATTGCACCTTTAGGGCTTCTCCATTACATACATATGATCCCAGCCTAGCTTAATATTCAAGAACCACTCCTGTTTCCCACAGCCAATGCTCCTGGCTCTTGAAGTGCAGTGATGCTGCTTCTTGCTGCACCCCCAAGGCACCTCTAGGAATCTAGAAGAGCCCATTGGAGCTCAGCAGGAGTAAGCAGGGCCCCTGCGCTAGCTGGGGAGGTGTTTCAGGCCACTGTGCCTGGAACACACAGAGGTCATTTTAAAACAGAAGGAAAATAGTCGGAGTGGGACAGACAGCTGCACCTGCTCTCCCTGTGGCATCTCAATCTATGACCCCATGCCATGGACCAGGACCTGCTCATGTGATCTGACGACACAGGCTGTCTACTGCTCTTCTATCATGCTGCACTCAGATTTTTTCTCGCTCCCCTGACACCACCCTTTTCAGTCTTTTCTCTGGCCTCCCTCTCCCTCAGCAGTGCAAGAGAAGCTGGTGGTGCTGGGGAAGCCCTTGGCAGGAGAATTTCTGCTGATCTCTGCCAGAGACATGTCCCTGTTGGCCCTATGCATGCATGCTGTGAATGCCCCTTCTCGTCCCAAACCCACCCCCACAAGATGTCACCACTGAAGTTTTTCAATGGGATCAAGCTGTGGCTTTCACTACAATTACCCCAGTGAGGAAACAAGCAGATAACTAACCTGATTAAAAACAAATCACCAGGCAAAAATCAGAAACAAATTCCCTCTTGTTACTAAAGCCTTGAGTCAGGCTGACTGCTTTGGGATGACTAGTTTTGGTGTCTCAGCACAGATACCTAGCTCCAGGATGGTCGAGGAAACAGGACCCTGGGGGTTCCCCATTGAAGGAGCTCAGGAGAGTCAAATAAACTGCTGCCAAGCTGACAGCAAAGAGGGAGCCAGGGGTGTGCAAACCACGCCCAAGACGTGTGAATTCCTGGCCGGTCCTACAGATTCAGAGCTGCACCCTTTATGTCTCCCCATGCCCATGTGTGAAGGCATTTGGCAATAGCACCACTGACTGCCTTGGTGTAGCAACCCCACAGACAGCACTCCCACGGGAAGTTAAGCTCACCTGAATCTTCCTCTGAAAGTCCCTGCTGCCTCCAGGAGGGTTAGGCTCGAGGATTGAGACAATTAACACTTTCAGAGGTGATGGGACAAGGAGCCCAAAAGGCAACAAATAGGCAATGCCCTGCTGAGCATTTTGCTGCTGCTGTGAATTACACCTGAAGTGCCCTGAGCTTGAGCACTTCCGCTCTTCCCTCCTGCATACAAAATTAAAGCAAAGACCCAGACACAGGCAACCCTTGCTCTTTTCTGAGCTCTTCAGCATTTCCAGCAGACCAACATCAGCCCAGCATGATTCTCCACTATCTGTCTTGGTCTTGGAGTAACAGTGCTTTGAGTTGAGAACTCAGACACCCAGTAAGTTCAAATCCCTATGAAAAAGAAAATAGTTTGACTATTGTGCATGATAGAGCAAATGCTCCCCAGATAGTCTCACACATCTATTCAGATTATAAAAAATAGTATTAATTTTAACTCTACCATTATGCTGCGCTTATTGAGGATTGGGGACTTGTAAAACACTTTTTTTCCATTTATTCCCATTTTCTCATTAAAAATTGAAACCAGCCTGCCCACTAGAATTAAGTGTGTTGCTCTGAAAGGCCAAATACTGCTCTCTCTTCTGGCAATGACAAAATTCCCATTACTTCTATTGGCACAGCACTGAGCCCTAAAGCTAAAAGTAGCTGGGTGAGTGACAGAACCATTGCATTCAAAATGAAATGCTGCTCCTGATGAAGAGCTGAATTTCTTACTTTGCTGTCATTTGTGAAAAATAATAATGGTCTTTGCAGATGCCATCTGTGTAGGGTCTGCCTTGCTTCCAAAACCTTTTGCAGCTTGGATTGTTTGGCCACCACCACAGAAAATCCAATGAGCCAAAAGTGGCACATCCAAGCCACAGGAGGATAGGCTCGAGGTCAGCTCGAAGTTTGGGTGCCAAGGGGATGATATGTAAAGGACTCCTCTTATAAATTACGTCAAATTACAAGACGGGAAGATGTACATTTTCTGGTTATCTCATGCTATTTTTCCTAGGAAATCAGCTTCACCTGGGCAGCTAAATCTTGAGAAAAGAAACATGATGTTTTCTTTCCAGATAAACTATTAGATCAGTTCAGAAAAAAATTTCATCACTCTGTGACAACTCTTATGAGTCTGTCATGTACCTGTAATTTAGTGTCTCTTTGGAAGGACCTAGATGATGAAATACAGAGATGGCAGAAGAGTGTCAGCTTGCACGTCCACAGAAAAGTTTGGGGAGAAAAATTTAAAATACAAATAAAACCTAAATTTAAAAAGTAGCAACAATCTAAAAAGAATCTTAACCTCTTTTTTAAATAAAATCTCTGGAATCTGGAGGTGCAGGTGTGATTTTTGAAGCTTGTAAATAGTTGTCATGTAAATATAATAGTCATGGCATTCTTGTCAGTAACACCAGCTCTTTGTTAACCACTCATATATTCATGTGTTCCCCCTAGCAAATGTGCTAAAAGCAATCCAGAGGTTTCTGTTAGGTGCTGGACTTGGCTCCAATAGGACAGTGACTGGATAGAAAGTTCTGGACAACAAAGCCTACTCCCTTTGAAGCTGATACCTTGATACAGCTATTTTTATCTCCTTCCTGTTAAGGTTTTTGGCACCGTAGCTCTTGAACCAGATGAGGGAGTGAGTGGTCAGACATGCACACACCATGACACCGTGGAATTCCTCCAGAGTCCTCCTGCAAAGCTCCACCTCCCTTTCTTTCCTCACCAGGGGCATTGGTTGGGCTGCAGACTAACCTGCAGCCTACGACTTGGCAGTCAAAACCTACAGCCAGCACCTCAGCCCTGTTTGCAGGCTTGTTTATGCTGCAAAGCACTGCTTGAAATTTACTGGTAAGGTCAAGCGCCAGAGAAGGTTTTCAAATGTCTAATTATCTCATTTAAACCTCCTTCTGAAATACTTTATTTCTAAATTATGAAGAGGCTTAACAACAGCTTTCAGCTTCATTAACTCTTTTATATAGCTGGAGTTAGAAAACCCACAAAAATCTTGATTAATTGCCCAGCAGTGTTGTCTGACATAGGGTAAGGTTTACACCAATTTAAAACCTTTCTGAGAAAGTGAATTTTTACATGACCTCAACATCTAGTTTGTGAAAAGACAGAAAACTGATCCCATGTCATATTCCTCTTTTTCTGAAAAATTTTCACAGGCAGCAATTTGCCTGAAGAGTGCAGCAATGCATTCAGCTGGAACAGAACCTTTGAAAACTGTGTGAAAATGGCACCTTGACAGTATTTTACAAGTATTTGCCCAAGGTCAGAATTTAACATAATAGGCATATTTTGTTAACAAACATCTCTTCTTCTGATGTGGAAATAGCATGAGATGAGTTTTAAAACACAGCAGCATAAGTGATGGCTGCTATGCCCATGGCTTCTAAATCTTTTTGTTACTGCCCAACACACCTGCATTTTGAGATGTTCAGCACAAAATTGGGTTTCCTTCACAAATGGTCTGTTTTACATCCAAAATTCTGAACTTTTAATATTCAAAAGGCTTGGTCCCGTCTACACGCATTTGGGGTGTGTGAGGAATGGCAAATGAGCAAATAATGTACTGCCAATTGTCATTTAACCAATCTGACCGATCCATTTGAGAACAGGGGTGACTTCCAAGGACACCCAGCACAGCATTAATGTTGAAATCTTGAGACAGTCTGAAAAGAAAATGAAGATAAAAGTAGCAAGATGTCAAAATGCGTGAATTGTGAATTACCATTTAATATTCCCGTGAAGAGACATATGAATAAAGACAAGAATGCCTTGCTGCTAAAAATAACTTCTTGTTTTTAATGCTGATCTGCAGCTGTAATGACAGTGTTCAGCATTTTTCAAGTTATCAATTTTTAAATCTAGCAGATTGTATCAGCGTGAGAGGAGAAAAACTCACTCTGACTTTTAGACAAAATGTAATTATTTTTCTAACTTACCTCTCATTTTGGAAACAAAGTATATCCTCCAAACCAAAGGCAAACCAAAGGCAAGCTATCACCTTGGTATTAAGCAAAGCATGAAATCACAGAGCACCAAAGAGCACCCCTGGGAGAGAAGAAATACTTAGTGGCACTCTTACTTCAAAGAGTGTAGGATGATCATCCTCCTCTATTGTACAAGTGGCTTTTCACACACAAACCTGCCACAATTAAATTAATATCTGTGAGCTTAACTGCGATTCTTTCTCCTTTGCTTAATGAAGGACTAACTCCACTGAAGCTGAAGGAATTACTCGCGTGTGACTGACCTCAGAATTAGGCTTCATGCATGGTTTGGATGAGTTTGATTTTTTGGGGGGTTCTGTTGAGCCTGCTCTCCCAAAGCTTCCTCTTCTTCAATGGAAGCCCGTGCAACATTCAAAGGGGGCTTAAAGTGAATTTACGAATGGGTATCAATGGGAAAAAGCGTTTACACTTGGATATTGTGGGAGAAACAACATCTTCACTCAGGAGCAAAGAATATAGCAAATGTCATATTTCTAACAGGCCATTGACATTTTGGCAATGTTTTCAGAACGATTTGGCATGGTGTCCAAATATATTTATTGCTGATAAGTTGCCTGTTCCAAAGGTTTTGAAAAAAGAAAATGTTAGGCAATGAAAAGAGTGAGAAGAATATAACAATATAAGGGTGATGCCTTTTCCTGGTCTTAAAATCAAGGATCAAACACGGTTAGAAGGGAAAAAGGGGTTTGACCTCAGTATTTATTTTAAGGATCCTTAGGTGCACCACGTCCAGGTGGAATGAGCCAAAATGCGCACCGCAATGCACACACCTGATAGATCAGGTAAAACATTATAGATCTTACTAATTAGCATACCTATCAAAGATTCTCCAATGAGAGGCTCAAATGAGCCCCCCTCCCCAAGGAACTTTCCCCTGGATGGTTCTATCTCAGTTTACAAAATGTGCTCTGGAGAGGACCTTGGTGTCTGGGGCTTTCTGATCCCTAACTGTGAGGCTTCTAAGATGTTTAGTCTCCTCACTTAACAAAATAAGCCTAAGAACATAGGCTAAAAAACACTAAGAATACAAAAAGCTATAAAAAAAGTATATAAAAGGGGTTTAAAAGAAAAGGCAAAAAAATCATCATGGCATCAAGGGAAAAGTGGAAAGGCAACTGTGATATCTTGATTGAATGACAAGCAAACTTTCTGTGTCTTCGCTGCAAGAGAAAAAAGGGGTTCGTGACTGAGAGGCTTTTGAAAGGACCTGTCACAGCTCAAAATCCTAGCAAGGGCAAGGCACAGGTCTCTGGTACAGCAGTCAAGGCAACCTTTATATCTTTATCTCACTAGTTGTAGGGAGATAAAAAAAAACACAGTGCCTTGTATGTGCAAAGGCTGCATGTTAACATATCTTAATGTCAAAGAATATCTTGGTTTTCCATAAGAATAGCTGTGACACTAAGCACTTTTAAGCATTCTATCAGATTATCCAGATACATTATCTTTATAGGATGAGAATTTACCAAGCAGATACTTCAGAACATAAATTTGGGCTGGAGGTTAGGGATGAAGTGGGGGTTTTGTGGTAAATTCATATTTGTACAGTTCTTGTCCTATCTTCTCCAGCATGCAGCAACACTTAACAGCCCTAAAAAAAAGATGCAAAAATTCACTGTCTTGCCAGATAACTCTCTCTTATTTATTCTGCTCTTTTTTCTTCACACCCCACCCCTTTTTCAGCATCCATGCTATAGTTCTGTAAATAAACATCACGACAAAATGGCTTTTGTACCAAGTCCTGAAGAATTTCAGTCAATAGATATCATTGTACATAACTATACATAATATTGACTAGATTTAATTCCAGAGCATAGTGATCTTAGAAAAATAAGTCCTCTTGTTATCCATATGATCAGTTCAAGATGAGCACAGTACCACAGAATCACTGCGTGGCTGAAGATGGAAGGGATGTCTGGAGCTAACCTGGTCCAACCCCTCTGCTCAAGCAGGACCACACAGAGACAATTGCCCACGACCATGCCTGGATGGCTTTTGATTATCACCAAGGATGGAGACTCCATGACTTCCTTCTGCAACCTGTGCCAGTGCTGGGTCACCCTCACAGAGGTGTTGGGTAGCTCATTCTGCAGAAGAAAATATTTGACCTGTGGTCAAAGGATGACTTCTGCTTCCAAAAGGATATTCAGACCCCCTGGAACCACAACAATTGTAATGGATTTTTTAGGACAAATGGGACATATTCCTAGTATCCACTGGGAATTATGGAACTGCAGGGGTCAAACAGATCATCAGATATCTTTATGGAAAAGAGTGAAACTTTTATCCTGTATTGTAAGTCCATGGCTGTTACTGTGCAGAACTCGTAGATGTCCTATGGAGCTTCAAATTCCCATAGGTTTAGACAATTGAACCCACTCTAGGATTATTTTGACTACAAAGCCTGCTTAGGCACTTCAGACTCCTGTATCTACCAATATACAGGCACATAAATGCGTTTATCTCAGTCTTGAACTGAATCCCATCCCATCTCTGTTCACTTCTAAGTATATTCTTTTTCTTATTCTTATTCTTATTCTTATTCTTATTCTTATTCTTATTCTTATTCTTATTCTTATTCTTCTTGACTACTCTGCACCTGAGTGACTTACATTTCTAGCACTGACATAAAAATAAAAAGCTACTGTTGAGAGTTTTTAAAGGGAACACAATTTTAGAGTTTCAGCTCTTTTACCTTTGCTTATGATTGAACCAGGAACTTCAGTAAAGTTCAGAAACATACTATTTGTGATGGTATGTTTTCTATATGCAAGATTAGAGTAGACTGGTCTGTAATTAAGGTTAGGTGATCCCTGGCACAGGTTACTAATTACTGTATGTTAAATTGGCTGAAGTCTCCATCTGCTACACAGACCCATTCCGGCCTCTTTAGAGCATTCCCTGGGCCGGGCAATTCAACATTAAATGCTCCTGCATCTAGTTTGGTATTGGATCTAGACATCAATGGCAAAACTGTGGTGGATGACTGTGTTATTCCCTGTCATGCCACATTACAGGGCATTACATGGACCTGTTGAAGCGACTCCAGAGGAGGGTCACCAAGCTGATTAGGGAGATGGAGCACTTTTCCTACAAGGAAAGGCTGAGTGAGTTGAGTTTGCTCAGCCTGGTGACCTAATTGCAGCCTTCCAGTTCCTGAAGGGAGCCTAAGATGTAAAGATGGACAGAGATTATTTACAAGGGCACGTAGTGACAGGACAAGGGAGGGAATGGCTTCAAACTGAAAGAGCATAGGTTTAGATTTGATATTAGGAAAAAATTCTTTATTGCGAGGCATTGGAACAGGTTGCCCAGAGAAGCTGTGGATGCCCTATTCCTGGAAGTGTTCAAGGCCAGTTTGTATGGGGCTTTGAGCAACCTGGTCTAATGGAAGGTGTCCCTGTCCATGGCAGGGGGATTGGAACTGGACGATCTTTTACGGTTCATTCCAAGCCAGGTCATTCTATGATTTTATGTTCACATGATAGTGACCCTACTGTCTGCTGGGAAGTACCATGACATGTGCCATAGCTTAGTGAAGAACTAAAGCACAGGGTCCATGACCTGCCCTGCATAAGAGACATGAGGAACTCTGCAGCCACGGAAAGGGTGACAATTGCTGAGCAGAAAGAGAGGTACTATTTGTGTGCATTTTTTGAGAAATGGAGGTATGACGGCTCAACTTTTATTGCAGAAGGGCTAAGAAGGAGAGCCTGGCAATAATGTTTGATAAGCAGTTTGGGTCTATGAAAGCTTTGATTCCCTGGGAATTCCTGATGCTGCTCAGCACACAACACTGGGGCCAGCAGCCAGCTTGTCTACCCGACATATGGCTTTGTCACACTAACAGTGTTAGACAAGCTCCAGCATGTCCCACACCTCATAAATAGGCTCTTGTTCAAATCTGGACCATCCCACTTCTCCTCAGTCCAATGGATGTGTGCATGCACAGGACAAGCCGGGCCTTGGCACGGGCTCTGCCTGGCACACAGGGGCAGAGGAGGTGCACTCTGGGCTGATACTTCACCCCTCCTCCCTCCCTTGGAAATTTCAGCCACTGAAACATTTGAACAAATTTTTGCCTTACTATAATATGATGTCTTCAGTATTTACCTCTTGCCACTGCCAAATGTTTTTAATATCACCTTTCTGCTTTAAGTAAAGTAAGGAGCTTAGTTAACCCTAACCAAATAACTACAGATTTTCCAGGCACAGAAAACTAAAATTCAGTGATTTCAGGCCATCTGTGAAAACTTCCACAAAATCTGAATTTCATATTATTTAAATTATTAATTTTATCTGAATGTCACTTACATTTATGTTAATTTTGATGTAGTTGGGAAAGTGAGCAGCTAGTGAGGGTGTTAATCAAACATTCCCTGAATCAAAACAACTGGCTAATTACTTCTAGATGCATATGGGTTTTATTATGCATGAATTAGTTACTAATTCACCCATCCTGCATTTTAATATTCCGCTAGCAAGCTCAGATTGGTTTTACAGAAACTTTCGTGTTTTCCCAAACCTTTGTTACTTACTGAAGAGCTCCAAATAGTAAATAAGTATTTCATGAGGTCTTGGGAAAAACATCCTCTTTTAACTTGTTTAAAGAAAATAGTTTATTGAACAGCAGAAAAAATCAAGAGCTGAGCCATGGTCTTCTCAAACTCAGCCTGGAGCCTAGGGAAAAAAAGATGTTGCTAATTGTGCAATTTGCTGGTGTTAGAAGTGGAAGGGCTGCCGGAGCCTGAAGCCAGCTAACTCCAATTGCTCCCGGCTGCAAAGAGCATCTGATCACTGGTGACTCACAGGGTGCATGCAAAAGAAATGAGCCTTGTCATGCTTTAAACCCAGCCAGCAGCCAAGCCCCAAGCAGCCACTCACTCACTCCCCCAGCAGCAGAGTCAGGGAGAGAATCAGAAGGGTAAAAGCTGGAGAACTCATGGGTTGAGATAAAGGCAGTTTAATAAGGAAAGCAAAAGCCACACAGGAAAGTAAAGGAAAAATAGTGAATTAAAACACTGTTTCCTAAAATCTGGCAGGTGTTCAGGCATCTCCAGGAGAGCAAGGTCCCATCACACATAACAGAGACTTGGGAAGACAAACTCCATCACTCCAAACACTCCCCATTCCTCCTTCTTCCCCCTACTTTATATACTGAGCATGATGTCCATGGTCTGCAATATCCCTTCAGCCAGTTTGGGTCGTCTGTCCCGGCTGTATCTCCTCCCAACCTCCCATGCACCCCCAACTTCTTCACCAGTGTGGCAGTAAGAAAAGCAAAAAAGGCCTTGGCTACGTGCAAGCACTGCTCAGCAAAACCCAAAACATCTCTATATTATCAACCCTATGTTCAGCACAAATCCAAAACACAGCCCCATACCAGCCAGTACAAAAACAATTAATTCTATCCCAGCAGAAACCAGCATAGTCATGTCTGTAACCAGGAGGAAGAGTAAGAGGATTGAGGCAGTAGATCCTGTCTCTCTACATCTATGGGAGGAAACCAGAGATAAGGGCTGCAAAAATCAAAGGGAGAAGGTAGGTCTGGTGCAGCAGAGAAGTGGATGACTAGGAGAGATAAATCCCATTTACTTTTATTATGAAGATACTGTGTTCATTGTTAGGGAAGAGCAGGCATAAATTTTCTTGCCACTGTCACATAGAAGCATGACAACAGTGGTAAGTTTGGAAATTATCAATAAATCCTGGCTTTTTGTAGGGAGTCAAACTCCCCAAAACCTCCTGCTGTAGCTTCTTTACTGGAAGCAGTTAAAGCCAGAGTTAGTTCAGCACCCATAGGAGAAAATGCATCTCACATCTCCAGGTACGTCTGGAAACTCTCACTAGCAATTAAAGGCAGGAGATGACAGCACCCAGGGCCAGAGAAGAGCTGGGTCACACAAATGCCCTGAGCCGCCTCCACTGCACCACGGGCACAAGCCTTCATGTGGGGCTGGCAGCACTGCTGGTGTAGGGCATCCCGTTCTCCTTCAGCATGGCGACATGGGGCATGGCTTTGTCCCAAAGCAGCCTTGTGCATGTGACCTGCTCTGTCTGCAAGACTGACCACCAACACATGGACTACCCACCCCCCACACTCCTCAGGGCCGCTGTCTCTCCAGAACTGTTCTTGCCGCAGTCACAGAGCACTGGGAAACTTCCTTGGACATTTATTACAAGGGAAGAAGAATGAGATCTAATGAACCAAAATACAGAACTTAGGATACAGCAGCTAACAACTTGCAAACCTGACAATGACATTTCGTTCCTGTTATGGAGCCTTGAAGATCATTTATTTCTTTATTTTTAATGTGTGTGTTTTGTACTTTGTGTTCTTCTCTCAAAGGTGATTTAAATCTCAGGAGATATTTCCCTTTGTTAAAGTGGTATTGAAATTCCCTCAAAGCCACTTTGCAAAGTTTCTGGTTACAAATTTTTAGGGACTGTGAATGTTATGTTCCTGTGTCATCCCCTCGGAACAAGATGTTTGATCAGTCACAACTGTAGCTTTTTGTCTTCCTAATTTTTCCTCAAGCCTAATGGGAGGTTGCAGGAGTTGTGGTCCTGAAAGACCACATGCAGCAGGAAGTGAAATGCTTTGTTGGCAGATCAGGCAGAGAACACTCAACTGCATCTCCATCCATGGTGGTCTCCCACAGGGCAAAACATTCCAGTGTCATTTACGTGCCTGGCCACTGCCAGGGCTACTGACTGGCACCAGCTGTGCTTGATGCAGAGGACAAGTGTTGCATACCTGAATTATATGCTTAAAGTTGCACAGATGCTTAAAGATTTTCTGTATCAGAACCTCTCCCTTGAGGACACAATGGCATATGATGAGCCCTTCAGTGAAAGAGTCAGGAAAGTCCTGTTCAAACCCCTGCCATGGCGTAGTGCCCGCCCCTTTCATCAGTGACCCAGCATCTCTGTGGTCATACTGTAACTCAGATTTCTGAAACTTTCTAGTCCTTCACAAGTGCTTTTGGGGGTGACATCACTTCACAGATGTGGACTGTGCAAAAACCAGACATCCCTCAATGCAGCCACCCAAATCCTAGGGATTTTGTCTGTGCTGAAACTTCAGCTCATCATCTTCAGTCAGTGGCAAGAAACAGCACTTGCAAGGACAAATCCAGCCCTGTGCCTTTGGATGACCAGATCTGGAGATGCTTGCTTCTCTCCACCAACATATCCAGAATGACTGTTGTACATTGATATTGGAACAAGGTTGGGTGAGATAAAGTCCACTCAGATGGTTTTGGACAGGGCACAGAGAATGGAGCTGTATCCAGTAACAGATGTGGGTCATTCAGACTGATGTGGGAGTAAGTCCCTCCTCAGATGTTGTCACATCACACTCAGCTTTGATGGCACAAGCCTTGGCTGGAGCTCTACAGCCGTAGAAGGTGCTGACTGCAGCAGACTGTGGCCTGTCCCTAGGAAAGGGGTGCCTGGCACGAATGCAGTGCAGCAGGTGGGTGTCTGACTGCTGTCTCTGTGTGTCTCTCCTTCAGATGAAGGGACACAACAATAGGAGTGTCTTTTCAGCAAAGAATGCCCTGATACTCACAAATTGTTCCACATCATGACAAGGGACAACATTTTGAAATTTCCGAAGGAAAAAAAAAGAACAAAATATATCTGGGATCAGTGGGAAAAACTTATTCTAATATGTCCCTTTGAATTTTACTTTGCAGGGAAAATGCTACATAATTAACAGGAAATGTATTTCTGTTATTACAATGAACATTTCTAGTCTAGTAGTCTAGATTGCAGTCTAGTATCCTAATGCACTAATAAAGTGGCAATGAAATGTTTTGGCTTCTCCTCATTGAAAGTTTTAGAGAAATTGATTTTTTCCCAAAAAACATTGTTTCAATTAAAGAGCATTTTTCATTGCAAGATTTTTCTTTGAGAATTTTGAGGTAGCTTTATCTATGACAAGAAAGATGCATAGACTACAGATGCTGCTGGTCTGAATTGGTCTCCTATATAAACATATTTCCTGTACTATGCTGGATTTGCAGATAAATCTTTTTTCCCGATATAAAATAAGAGAGAAAAAAAATCAGATTAAGAAAGATTATTTTAATCTTAGAACTGTTAGAAAATAGATTGATGTGTTGTCAGAGTGAAAAAGAGACCCAGAAAGTGAAAGCTAAGGCTGAAAATGTCAGACTTAAAATAAATCTAGCCAGGCAAGTTGAATTTCAAATTGTTCCATAATACTACAGTGACACTCTGAGCAATAATTAAGTTCTCTATTGTTTGCATTCAGTGAAGAATCTTTTAATATCCTGCAATTTATCATTCTAAAACTGCATAGCAATATAATCCTCTCCATTCTATATAGAGCTGTAATTGTCAAAGAAATGGTGAAATGCATCAGAAATTCACCACAAACTGCTGGCATCATTTTTCTTGGGACATGGTTTGGTGATTTGTGATGAGATATTGAGATTAGTTCACCAAAGACAAAATCTGAAGGATTACTAAGCAGTGAGCAGAATAGAGATGCTCAGACCCCTTCCTGGTGAGGAGGTTTAGGGTCTCTTTGCTCCATTTCCTTCGGACAGAGGCTCAGGGTCTGTTCTTGGCTGCACTGGCAGATGGCTGTGTTTGTTTTAGTGGGCCATCCCCACTGAAGTGCTTGCTGGTGTAGATAACAGCAGAACTGGACCTTGCAGAAGTGCATGGACCAGCTGCATGTTGCAGCCACTCGTGGTTTGTGCGATTTGGAGCTCGGTGCCCAAGCTGACTGCACAGGTGAGATCAGTGACTATCCATCATACTGAGGCACTGGGATGGAGTCACCCTCACCCAAGTCTGGACACTGAAAGTTTTAAATTCTAAGTTTGCCCCACAGCTTACAAATTTCCTGGTCTTAGGACTCCAATGTAAAGCCACAGCACTTCTTCAAAGAAAGCGATGCTCAAGTTAAACAGCTGCTGACAGTTCCCAATTCAGTTGTTTTGGGCCAAGAGAGAAGGTCATCATCTCCAAGGCAAGCCATTCACTCACTGATAAAATTCATTGTCTCCTAATACATGCCATTTTAAGGCATGTCATTTTGAGCCTCCTCAAAGGAGCAAGTCTCCTTTGTCCCTCCTCCTACTGAGCTTCAGCTCCTACTGAGGCTGTAGAGACCTCCTGGTAGCTTTTGTCATGGATCACCATGTGGTCCCCCTTCCATCAGGAGGCTCTTTTTAAGCTATTCCTCTAGGATTTGGGAAGTCTAGATATGAAAACCTTTAAGCTGAGAACTAAGTTCGTCACCTGCAGCATGGGCTAGTAAATGAGTACATGACGACAAGTACCCCAGAAAAAGGCAGGGAAAAAGCGTGAGGATGTCAAAATCAGGAGAAGCTGCTAATTCCCAGATGTAAAAGATGCAGGCAATCCATTGATGCACAAGGCAGGGACATCTCCCTCATTCCCACAGCATTATTTCTTCCTCAGAAAGTGGCTGCATGCAGGCAGTTGCCCACCACCCCATTTCACACCCTGGAGAGCTGAGCCAGATTCTTCAAAAACAGCTAAAGGCTGCAGGACCCCTGTCCTCAGGAGGACCCCCCCCTTGTGAAGGCTGATGCCTGACCAGAGAGTGCACAGGAGAAAGGGGAGCCACAATGCTTCCCTCACACAGCACCTACTCATTGGTCCTCTCCTGGGCATGAAATGGTCTGTAGGCAAACTTCCAATGAGTATCTCAAGAGACAGGGCCTTCAGAAAGGATCTGTGTGTGGAGAGTGGTGGAAGAGAGAAATCATGTGGTGATAAGAAACCAAAACAGGCAGCTGCCAAAACCTGAAATATCTGTAAACACTGACTATGGAGACATGGTTAAGATAAAACATAATGCTTTAACACGGGGTTCAGTGAGTTGAAGACAAGAACCTTTGCTTTGCTCAATTGGGAAGAAGAACATAAAAAGCTGAACTTTTCACAATGAAGTAGCAAATAATTACTTTGCTTTATTACCCTGTCATCTTCCTCTTCCCCTCAGCCCTCATGAGTCATCACTCATCCCAGTGGCAGTGTCACAGATCTGCTAATGGAAACCATATTCTGCTGGTGGTGCTAAGGACCAAGTTCTCCTCTGCATAGGAAGAGCAGGGAATGAGCAAACAGCTCCAAGCACCCCTGTCTTCCCTCCTTGGCCTTGCTCTGACATGGGGAAAGAAATGAGCTGTGTGCAGGAAGAGAAACTGAGGGCCGCAGCTATCCAGGGTGGCTGCAATGCCAGGATGCAGGAAAACCAGGGAAAGACAGTTGACATTAAAGAAACTCTGTGAGGACTCAGGGTTTTTTCCTCTGATATCCCCACACACAGACTCTCTGGGCACTGTTTCCAAACTCAAGTTCCCATCTATAAGTCAGTTTACTCATTTCTACAACTTTTTTTTCAGGAGGAAATCAAGTATTGCAGAAAAAAGATGCTCCTAGAATTTTGGGTTCTTTCTCTTTAATTCCACAGAAGTTATCAGAGACAGTAATTAATAAGATGTGGGACTCTAATAATTATTACTATTCTTTCTTATTATTGTGTCTTAAAATATGAAGTTTGCTCATACTTATTATAAATTCTCGGCTGCTCCTAGCCAACCATTCAATTTAAGGACACAAGCACCACAGGTGGGTAAGACGCAATTTCCCCCTGTACATTTGTACTACCACAGGTTTCTGAATCTCAGCAGTATCAGAAAGCAAACTATTCTACCCTTTTCAAAAGCTGATTTATTACCATCTCAGAAAGAGAAGCAGCATTATTAAAAATGCACAGTAACTTGCTGCTCTTAAAATCAATCAAGCACAGCCAGCACAGGCTGCTATATTGACAGGATCAAAACATGAGCCAGCCCTCTGCACCAGGTCCAGCACTGCTGGCTGCGATCTCCTCAGGCTGGAGACAAGTGTGAACATTGCCAGCCATGTCCCCACAGAGTTCGCTAAGATCCAGCTAAGAGTAACTCAGAGGCAAGCAGAGAAGTATTTAACACTTAATATCCTTCAGAGGTGCTCAGATTAACTGGAGGTTGAAACCCTGCAAAAAAATGGGCAGCTGGGAGCTGTTGAGATTGACTTCAGAGGGACCAAGGGAACTTTTTTGCTTTGAGTGACTTACAGAAGGAGCTGGGAAAAGGAAGAAAATTTCCTGCTGTTCTTGTTTATCCCAGGGGAAATGGGTTGACCCAGTGCCCAGCAGCACTGTCCAGCCCCACCACTGTGAATCCCTGGACCTCAGGGTCAGAGATACCACATCTCCCAGTGCCTCTTCATTCCAACAGGACACCTGAAATGGGGAACACCCCTCATCATGGCTTTCTGCAGATGAGGATACTGAGTTCTATTAGTGGGAACAGTCACGTTATATCTACCGCAGGTCACAACTGCTGTTAGCCCTCGAGCCCACACTGTAGAGTCACACCACCTAAGTGAGATGCGCTTGGGTGACAGGCTGAAAACATTAAGATCCTTTTAACCAGGACAGCCTGCCAACTGTGATACACTACTGAGTGCTGTTCCATGGCTGTCTTGTATACAGATGAACTAAATAGTGCCAGAGCCTCTGTTCTACCCCTAAGGCCACAGATACTGTTAGCTGGCATCCTTATTATCAAAAACAAATGTGTGTGACCACATCGCAGCTGTCTACTGGGAGAAGTCTCTGGCTCATGGCACTTTGTGGACCATGCCCAGGAATCCTTTGGGAGAGTTCTAGTTGGTCTGGGATTAAATCACACCATGTTTTTCTCTGCAAACCCATAAATGTCCAAGCTTAAGGGCCTGTGGCTACTTAATTGAGTAGTCTAGAGGTAGCCTTCTGTAATGCAGATAGTCAATATCTAGTGTGCACCTGTGAAATTTTCATGTTCAGCAGAGGTTTTGGCACAAAATTACTAAGAACTACTCTGGTAAGGGGTCATTTACTGGTTTAGAAAGTTGCAAAAAATCCAAAATATAGAATGTAGGACTAACGTGGTCACTTCATATTTTCAGTAGCAGTTACCATATCCTTTACTCTGAAGTGAGTTTATGGTGAAATAATAGTTTTGGAGTCATCTTTCTGTATTGTGAGAAGCCACTGAACACAGGATCTCTCCACAAATGATCAAAACTAGCTACTGAGATTTTCCTATTCAATTTAGGGACAAAAATCTCATATGGCAGCATTCCCCAAGGGTAGGGAAAAATGAAAAGGAAGAGTAGATTTTAAATATTCTTGTGCAATCTCAAGGAAATTTTAAAATATAGAAAATGTAAGGAAGGCATACCGCTGATTTTTTTTTTTTTGTTTGCTTGGGTTAGGCTTTCGCTGAACTTCTAGTAGTTACTGGTTAATGCATAATATTCTCTGCATAGGTACCAAAGCACTGTGGTGATGGCTGTGGCATAGAAGCTGAGAAAAGAAAAATTAATTTGAGGCTGTGGCAGACTGAAAGGTCTGTTGTTGCTGTTCTGCTGTGATATCTGCTAACATAAGTATTGTAACCATGACATTCTTGCTACAGGGATAACATTATCCATCCTTCCATAAACCCAGAGGATAGTTAAAAATCTTCAGGGCTGATATACTTCCCAGTACAGCTCCAGTTTTTAGACTATTTGTGTATAATAAATGGTTATGGGTGAACTCTGAACAAAATACCTAATCAGTGTCACAACTGCATCTGTGCTATCTCAGAACAATCTCCCCAAAAGCAGCCATCCTCATTTTAACCATAGAAGACATTTCTCTAAGCTGCAGCAACTTGAATGCATCTCATTCATCTTTGTACTCCTGATGAATTGAGTCTAGACTACCAGTCGGGGGGTGGGGGAGAATCTGCCTCATGCAATTATCTGTGTTTAAAAAGTGAATGTAGACATTGGGACTAAACAGCAGGAAAAGGCTCTTACTCAGACTATGCAATAAAAGGCAATCACACTTGTTATTTGAGTTTCTTGTCTCTTACTTCATGAGTCAGCTTTGCCATTACTCTTACCAGACAGACCAGTGGAAATATTTTGAGTATATCTCACTTCTCCTTCACTTCATGCTGCATTGGATCCCCCCAAAAGACGTATTCTTAATATGATCAGACACTAAATGAGGGTTCAGATTTTGTCTATGCAAGTGGCATTAGAGCCAGCTGATTTTAACAAGAGTTTATAAGGGGCTTGACTCAACTCCACTACATTAGTACCAGCTAATGATGGATGTGGTTTTGTTGGGAGCATTTAGATTTCCACATAATCATTGTTTCAGATCCAGACAGGCTCAATTTACAGACTCTATTTGTCCTTAGGAAAGCTACATTTATTTTGCTGAGCAAAAAGTCTGAATATTCAAAAGATGTTTCCCTGGGGTGTGAATGAGGGGCTATTTGGCAGGAATGGAAGTGGCAGCCTGGGAGCCAAGGTCTGCAGAAATCTTGAATCAAAATGTTCTCTCAACCCTCTGATTTCCAGGAGAGCTTTCACATACAGCCACAAACGGAAAACATTTTGCAAGGGAGCATAGGGATAAAAATCCTACCACAGTGTTCATGCTACTTTTATTAAGCAAAAGTTACCCTGCAAGGATTGAATTCTGCTCTCATCCTTATTTTGTATCATGAAATGCTCTGGCTTCTGTGATCACAGAATCACAGAATAGTTTGGGTTGGACAGGACCTTAAAGATCATCTAATTCCAAGCCCTCTGCCATGGGTAGGGACACCTTCTACTAGACCAGGCTGCTCAGAGCTCTGTCCAGCCTGGCCTTGAACACTTTCAGGGATGGGGCATCCACACCTTCTCTGGGCAACTTTACCATCACAGTAAAGAATTTCTTCTTAATATATAATCTAAATCTGTCAGTTTAAAGATATTCTCCCTTATCCTACCTCCAGCTTTTTTCTAGGCCTTCCAGGTACTGGAAAATGCTCTAAAGTGTCCCCAGAACCGACTCTTCTCCAGACTGAACAACCCCAACTCTCTCAGCCTGTCTCCGTAGGAGAGGTGCTCCAGTCCTTTGATCGTCTTCATGGCCTCCTTTGGACCCACTTCAACAGCTCCATGTCCTCTTTATGTTGGTGGCCCCAGAGCTGGATGCAGCACTCCAGGTGGGGTCTCACTAGAGCAGAGGGACAGAATCCCCTCCCTTACCCTGCTGCCCACGATGCTTTTGGTGCAGGCCAAGACATGGTTGGCTTTCTGGGCTGCAAGGACACATTGCTCTTCTTGACTTCTATGATGATGCCCACAACTCATGTCCTAACCCACGTCCCTCTGCTTTAACAGGAATGTTTCCACTATCTTCAATGGAGCCATTACAGAAAGCAACGTAATAAGCAAAGCTGCGATTTCAAAGTCTGTATTTAATGTAGTGTCTTAATAACATCCTTTGCTGTGGAAACTGAGGACAAAGATCTCAGTCTCTTAAATTAAATCTTCCCTTAGTATTTCTGTGCCAAATCACAATAGTCCGGTTTAATCAAAGAAATAAATGGATAAATGAAGTAACTTATAGACATTCATCTTCTACAACTCAGAGAACTGGGAAAGCATATGGTGTTAAGTTCTCAGCGAATTCTTTGGCAGATATTCTGGAAGAATAGTAAAGCAGGAAAAGAGACAGGAAAACATGATACAAAACAAAGAATGTACCACATATAAATATTTAGTGCTGCACTTTATTTAGAGGGGACCAACTTGTAAAACATGTGACATCAATTTCATTTGAAAGCTGTGAGCATTTACGGGATTTTCTAATGCAGTTAAGTAACTATATTGGAAGACATTCTTTACCGTGAGGGTGGTTAGATGCTGGAGCAGGCTGCCCAGGTAGATTGTCAATTATATTGATATTGATATTCCAACTCTGGCCAATATTCCAATTCAAAGCCAGGCTGGATAAGGCCTTCAGCAACCTATTCTAGTGGGAGTTGTCCCTGCCCATGTCAGGGGAGGCTGGGACTAGATGATCTTTAAGGTCCATTCCAAACCCTTAACATTTTATGATTCTATCACACAAATCATTAAGAGAGCTGAATAATAGCAATATCTGAGACATTAAAACCATTTTATTGTCTGTAAATGTCTTCCTGCTGGCCTGAAACCTCAGGTATCTCAGCAGTTCAATCACAGCAACTTTAAACAAGTTCTGTAAGCTGCTGCCGGCACCTTGGCTGTCCCGAAGACGTGCCACCAAAATAATTTGCTCCTGAAGCACTACAAGAACTCACTGCACATGAGCTTAACTAAGAGTGCTAAAACCTACTACTAGGTTAGACAAAACACTTGCAGGCTCAGAGTAAATGGCACTGCCTTTGATGATACTCAGGCAGATTGCACAATGTGCATGATCCGTACAGCAGATTGCTGTTGGAACTTGCACACCAAGTGGTGGCAGCTGTTTAAAGCCCTGTACAGTGGGAATTAGGTATGGAGAGCAAAGCTGGATTGGTTCATCTCTCCTCCCACTTTCTTTGAAGCTTCAGAAGCTATCCCTGAGAGTCACCACAGCCAGAACATAATGTTGTCTTACAATATGGGAAAGCCCCTTTTCTACATTTCTTGGGAGAGATATGTTTCATTTAAGTGGCTAGAGGTACATAAGTTCCTAGATCACCTGGGATGCAGCTAACATTCTTACATGCATTTTGGAGACATCCCATTCATGGGAAAATCTGATAAAACTCTATAATATGCTGTAAAACCCTTTGCAGAAACCACTGTCAGCTCTCAAAGGAGTGTTTGCCATCAGTCCCACTTCAGCCACAGCAGCTCCCACAAGGAGTTTGGTGTAACTGAAAAGATGGCCAGGCAAAGGCCTGGCAGCCTACGAGTGCTGCCAGAGGGATTCTACCAAGTTTTCATGCAAGGATGGGGGAGAAATACCTCTGTCATTTCTCCACTTCCACAGCTGTGCAGGGATTGGTACATTTGGCCTCATGTCTTGGAGCAAACTTCTTGCACTCACATTTGCCTTGAACAGAAACCATTTACTTCAATCCAAAGGAAAAAATCTGGTCTTCTGATTCTATGTATCTGTGAAAACAGAGGAGACCTATACGCTCTGTGGTTTACCTGCTTCATGTGTCATCCTACCACAAGGCTGGCTCTAAGGCCTGCTCAGAAATAGAAGCGGAAAAAAACAGACAGGTATAAGACATCTTTAAATAAGACTTTCTGAGGGAAGGAACAGCAACCCATTCTAACCATTGGTTAGAAAGATACTATTTTCAGCTGCCAGCTATAATTAAACAACTCATTTTCCTAAGGCAGAAGAAGATCACAAGCTTCCTCCACAGAAAAAGGTTTTGGGTTTTAATTAAGTTGCCAAGGAGCTGCTCTCACAGCCAAGCCTGTGAGATCTTGAGCTTGGGGGGTCGGTCTGAGGCTATCAGATATGTCTACATTTAATGAGAAAAACTACATACGTTAATGAAGACTTAAATGAGCAGCCTTTTAGGCATTTAACCTCTTTTCCTGCTTTGTATCTTTGGACAAATAAGTAGCAGTTATTTGAGTAAAAATGCTTGGAATTATCATGGTCTGCTGTGAGTCACTCTCTCTCAGAGGGCACTTTCCTAACAATGGTAGCAAATCAGGACTGTAGGCAAGAGGCAGGACCACAAGGTGGCCAGAGGGATCTGGGAGGAAAGAGAGAGGAGATTGCAGTCAGGGAGGATCAAGAGTGGAGGTCCATCCATAGGAAGGGCCTCTCCACACCACCTGCCCTGCTGGGACCAGCTCTTCTCTCTAACATCTGCCGCCACCCAGGGCAGCCACTTTGCATCTCCCTGCCACCTCCTCTCTCCAGGGACTAGGAGCCCATGGACAGCCCTGGACAAGTTATAACATCAAGGATGGCCATACCCCACAATGTTGCAGGGAGAGCAAAGGTAGAGACAAACACCATAAACCCAGTGTTACAAGTGTCTGGTGACATAATGCTATTTTTTCCCTCTCTCCCCAGTCCTACCCTTCATTATTTACTCTGATTTTATTGTTTGGGTCTCTACTTGAACTATTTTCTAAAGTATTTGTCTAATAATCAGTGAACTAAACAAAGATGTGCTACGTGGCGTAGTACTGCTGCTTGGAGCAGAACTTTACAAAGATGGGCTCTCTTATGCCCCAACAGGTCTTCCTTTTCCAGTAATGTCTAAAGTATGTAACTACTGCGTAATTACTGGCATTATCTCTGTGCCAGATAACGACTTACCTTATTTGACATTTGAGAAACATCAGGGTTATGTTTCCTTAAGCGCTCCCACAAGAAAGGCAGCATTTCTATGAGACCAATAGACTGAAATGTAACTCAGCACTGCTGTGGCTGAGGGGGGCTGCTGGGATCACCCCCAAATGCTGCTCAAAACCATCATGCATGGCATGGAGGGCTGAGGGAAGATTAGAAGCATGTTTTAGAGTTGTGCAGGGTGTGCTTGGCGAGGGTCAGAGAGGAGAGGCTTACCTACCTAGAGACTAGGTTTGCACAAGGTGTGGAGAACATAACTAAAGGGAACGGTGACATTTCTGTCTGTAATTACCTTTTTTTTTTTTTTTTTCCCTAAGAACAGACAATATACTGCAGTTCCAGTAGGGGCATAAATGCCTCCCCTTATTATTTTCAAGAATCCTTTTATTTTTCCAAGGAAGAAAACACTATTTCATTAAATACATGCTGCTTTCCAACACCCAAATCAATATTAACCCTTTACTGACAATGCAGTCAGACCTTCTGCTTCACTTGATATCCATTTTTCTTTCTAACTCCTCCCATGTCTCTTCCAGTCCCCACCATTGTACAGCTGCTATAGCCCCAATGGCAATGGCAATTAAGGTTGCCAAAAGTGGTGACAGCAGTCAATGCATCCAACAATCTCTAAAAGTTATATGGGAAAAGAAGAGCTTTCAGCACTCTCCTTACCTTAGTAACCCTGAGGCATCCATTTGGTCTGCCCAGGGGAACCTTGTGACTTGGAAAATTCAAAACTTGGACTTTGCAGGTAAGATATAATTATGAGGCTTTGTGTGATTTTTTTTTTTTTTGTATTAGCAAGCTGAAATTTGACAGAAAACACTTGTATTTCTCCATTTGTCTTGGTTTATATCTTATCTCCATAAATAAAGGTTTCTTTCTATGTCAGCAACATTAACGGCCAGGAAAAAAAATGCTGCAGAAAGAAAAGGCATTTATTTTCCTTTAAACCTTTTACACTCAACTGTCTCCCCCTTGGCACTCTACCGGGAAGTGGGACAGCTTGCGTTATTTAATAACCCCTGCGTAGTCTGTGCATTCCTTTGAAGTTGTGTATTTCTAATACTTTCTAAATAAAACACCAAACAAACTCATCATATAAAGTGCATCCAGTCACCACCTGAATTTTAATGCTCCATTTCTGAAGTTTCTTTTCTGCCCCACAGATTTTTAAATGTGTGTTCGTTTTGTGTGTCCGGAAAAAGACATGACTCAATGACAGCTAAAACCACTTAAGTAGCCATTTGCCTCCAGAGACAGAAAGCTTGTGCAAAGCTTGCAAAGCATTGCTCTGTGCCTACAAACTATATAAAGCCAGCGAATTAAGTGGAATTCCCTAACCTAAAGAAAGGAAATTATTTAGAAAGAAGGAAAGCTAATCACATTTAAATACTCAAAAATGAGAGAACTGCCTGGGTCAGATGTCCCTGTCATCCAGCAACGTCTCAAGAAAGGAGAAGGCGGACAGGATTTAGGTCTGTATACATTTGCTGTTCTCACGGAATCTGTCAGGCAGGTGTTTATGGACTTCCTGAGCCAGAGGATACATCCAGACAACTACATTTAATAATTTTTGATGGACCTGGCCTCTACTAATAGGTACAATTCCTTTCTGAACCCATATTCACCTGCTGTGATCATGATGTCCTGTAGCAATGAGTTCCACAACTCTGACTGTGCTGTAGGAAGACATCTCTGTGCAAATGCACCTGACAAAGTCACAGGACCGCTATTTTTTGTAGCATACCTCTCACCTGCCTTCCCTCACAGCTTTCTGTTCCCTCCTTCTGCTTTACCTTCTGAGATTGAGGGAATATTTGACTTCACTGGGTAGCACTGGGTGCAGCCAGTATTGGAGTTGTGGAGACTGATTTCTACAGCACCTAAATGATTATGTATTTTGTCCTCAGGTTTTTTTTCTTAGTAATTCCTAATGTTCCCTTTACCTTTAAACTTGAACATCAGCTCTTCCCTGAGTGCTGGTAGCTAAGTCATGTGTTTGTGTTTAGCTAGGGCCATTTCCTGCCTTGTGCATTACTTGCAGTCACTGAGAGAATTTCACCGTCATTTTCTTACCAGGTCAAACCAGTATCATGAAATTCTCACTGCAAGATGAACTCTAGACACTGATTCAAAAATTTAAATTGAAAACAAACCAACTTATCTGCTGAAGGGTGAAAATCAGAGAAAATAGTAGGACAAAAGCACACTGCTTTACGGCACCTCATCTCTAAAGGAGCTGCTGTTCAGCCGTCTGCTTGGTAGCACAATTTGCAAATCCCTTTATCTTACCAGAGATGAAATTTCCAACACTGCAAAGGATTAATATACTCAAACACTTTCCAGGTTCTTAACAGTGACCTTAAGAGGGACGTAAGTAGTGCTTAAATTTTATATTAATCTCCAGACAGAGAGCATTCAGTAAGTTCATATTTGCTCAAGAAGCTAGAGACTTCTGAAAGAAACCTCTCCTATATCCAAGACAGAGGACACCAGCTCCACAGAGGCTCTGGCTGACACCACAAACAGTTTTTTGTGGTTGCTGTAAGTGACTTCCATACCTGCAACATGGAAATGGCTTGTGGAGGGACATCCTGCCAAGGATAGACTGCAGGAGCCCTAGGAACTGAGCAAAACCTTGTGCTTCCAAAGAAGTGAAATAAATACAAAAGAGGTTGCGTTTTTGAGCCACCCCAGGAAGAATAACAGCCAGATGAATCTTGGTTTGTGTGTTAGTTAATTAATTTTAAAATTGACACCAGAAGATATAATGCTATACATAGCAGAAGCAGACAGGAAAAATAGAAAGTACTTCTGTGAGAAACCATAAATCTTAGAAACTATAAGCTCTGGCAGTTGTAATGGCACTAAATTTTTAAGATGGCTTTAGAAAGTAGGGGCTCTACATGTGGAAGTCAGGTTCTATTTAATTATTAAAGCCTCTGTGGAGTAATAAGAAAACAGATTGATCAACCAGATATTTAACAGTGCACAGGCACTGGGACAAAAAACATACTCAATAAAATATATTTAACCCTCTGTATGCATGCGCACACTTTATATGTATGCTCGCATGCTGTAGCAAGCCCCTAAGAGTGCACCTTCACAGCCTATAAAAAAAGCATTAAATTTTCCAGCTTGTGCTGGCAGTTGACTTTCCTGCCAGTAGTGTTCAGTGCTCAGGCACTTCTGGGCAAGGAAGTTAATAGTGAACAGGTCATAGCTCATACCCAGGCATGTAAATAAACTTTATACTTTTAATGTGTGTTTCTTACAGAAAAATGTACTTAGTTTGACCCACAAGAATTTAAATTTAACTACATTTTTATCTTGATGATCACAGGTAATTTTTTTTCTATCTAGTATGCAAAAGTATTAGGAATATTAATAAGATCTCAGAATAATGTTTAATTGATCTACCTTACAGCTTTAGAAGGCAATTTTGTGCACACAGTTAAATATAAAGAGACTAAAACTATGATTTACTTAATATAGAGGATTCCATTTGCGGAAGTGTTCATCTGAACTATATGGGTTTGGGTTTTATTTTCTGAGGTTGACAATGAAGAAGCAGGTTTCATTTTGGTCAGAGGTGAAGTGCTGCAATATACATCTTTCTCTTTTTTCACTACTTGATTACTCTGATCTTGAGCATTCTAAAATTTTTTCTCATTATGATTAATTATATAACTGCAATTCCAAATAACATTATATAAATATTTATATGGAAAAGCAAAATGTCTGCTTTTGTTCAGAATTAAATTTGGCTTCTTCCCAGCAAACAAACTGAAAATTTTCAGTTTTCATTAACTCTTCCCTTTTTTTAGCTATTACTCATTCCAGCCTTTTTAATAAAAAACCTTCAGTTTCAGAACATTTTAGCTAATTTAATTAAATCTTTTAATGTACATCTCTTTTGACTACATCTAAATAAATTGCTGAACTAACAAAAAAATCCAGATATCTAAGGAAATAGTTTCCCTGAATTTAATTAGACATACAGGCTTCCTCTGGACATGCTCCTCTCCACAAAGTACATTACGGAGTGACTTCACTTCCATGTGTTAAATGACCGAATTATACAGGATATTCAAAGCACACAATTGTGGAAGTCGGGGGGCCTGCTGGACAAGGAACAAAAGGAGTCCTATGGTGGGACAAGTCCTAGGTTCCTTTCCAGCTCATGCTGACTGAAAAAGCTTCCCCCAGAATGCTCTGTTACGTTAATGTACCCCAGCTCTGCTTCCCCGGTTGGCTCCGCTGGCCACTACACCCCTTGTGACCTTCTGCGCCCTCAGAGTTTCTCTATCGGTTCCCTTACCCTGGCTTCACCTTTGTACCGCCCCTTTTCCTCAGATCATTGGTCTCTGATGCACTCTCCACTCCGCTATGTAACCCTGGACGCTCCATTGTTCAGGGGCTAGTTTCTCTGGAACCTTGCACGAGTGTGGCTGCAATAAATCTCTCCTGTAGAACCCCATGCGAGACCCTTCCTGCTCATTCACCGTCGGACTGTTTTTGCCAGCTATCCAGGGTGTGTGTGTGTGTGTGTGTGTGTGTGTGTGTGCAAGCGCGGTGGCTGCACAGACAGGCTTTCTCCTGGAGACACCTTTTGGGAAGGTCGCGGCACTATATCATCCAAAACTGCCACAACACACAATAATAGAGTCACAGTCTTAATGACTGGAAAGTAATTGGGAAGTCATTATTCCAGATGCTTGTACAGAAATACATATTAAAAGAAATACAGATAAGTAATATTTAGCAGTGTTTCCTCTTATTTGTACCCAGAACATGTGGCATCAGCTCAACAGCAATAAACCCTTGCTAATTACTAATGTCTTCTCCATGCTGCTGTAACAGAGGATCACTGCAGTCTCCAAATAAATGGGTTAGAAAATGGACTGTACACCCAGGATATGATTTATTATCCCGCAGTATGAAAGTTGGTTTTAATATTTTTAAGAGTGTGGACTGTGTAAATGTGAAGGTTTTTAGATGTTCATTGGGACTTCCAAAAGCATCTAAGAATACGAAATTGTCAGTTCAGTCCTGCTACCAAACAGCTCCTACACAACTTGGACAGCACCCATCTGCCTTGTTTGGCACTGAAATGCTTGTTGAAGTCTTGCCCCTTGCTAAGGAAAACTTTGGCCCAGAACTGATTTTTCAGCCATTCAGTTTAAGGTAATCATTGTGCCAGTACTGTAGCTGATCCACCTTCCAAGTACTGCTTGAGGTGAGAACCCATTCTTGTGATGAGCTTCCAGCCTAACCACTGAAGTGATGGTGCAGCATTGACATAACTTCAAATGCCAGGCAGAAATAACCAAAGCCCACTGGTGTTAGGCTGACCCTAGACTTTCTAACTACTGCTTAAACAGACTCTTCCCCTCTAAAAGATACTGGGAGATATTTACTGAAGATGTTTTGGATTCTCTTCCACTGCGTAGGAGTTTTGCCACAGTGAGGGCACTGACAACTCTCTCAGCAGTAAGATCTGAGCAAAGCTTGAGACTCTGACTCATATTTGCAGGTGGATTTAGCCAGAATGGCTGAAAGAGCCCCTGCCCTGCTGCTCCGGGGGCTGCTGCCCACAAAGCAGAGCAGCAAGGTAGCATATGTGCTCCCCCTCATGTAGAGAAGCACAGAGCATCACCCTGGGTATCAGCACGGCACGAAGTGTA
Organism: Struthidea cinerea; assembly: GCA_013397865.1. Lineage (NCBI taxonomy): Eukaryota > Metazoa > Chordata > Aves > Passeriformes > Corcoracidae > Struthidea > Struthidea cinerea. The sequence goes on along the minus strand of VZTI01002864.1, from coordinate 490,965 downwards.
CACAGTTGGCACTGGTACATCAGGCTGTGACTCGTGGCCTTTGGAGGTGGACAAGCACTCTGTTCAGCTTCTCCTGCTCCAGGGACACCAAGCGCTGCAAGAGGAGTGGTGCGAACACGAGGAATGGCTGCAGCTACACCCACAGCTCTGCCTGTGAACATAGGCAGCAAACGCAGCTGGAGCACAGGCAGGCAGGGATACAACAGTGACCAGACATCAGACATATGGCTAAGAAGAAGTTTTTTAAAGCAGAATTCCTCAGAGAAAGCAAAAAGCCCAGAATGGGAATGAGTCTTCAAAGAGGTATGGACCAGTTCTTTCTCCTGCTGTCCACTGTGATGAAGAGCTGGTGAGGAACAGCTACCCTCTGCAACCCTGAACTGAGGATGAGGGACTTTGTGGATGCATTAATAAATTAAATAATGCTGGAGACCAATCCCTGGCAGCTTAAACAACTGGAATGGCATTGTAATGTTCCCAGTGTCAAACTGGATCAGGAGACTTGTTAACAATTTAACTGCACAGATGACAGGGATGCAGTGCTTGTATCTGTGCCAAGGCATTTATTTATTTATTTATTTATTTATTTATTTATTTACTAGAAGTAACACAGCCCTCACATGATCCTCTATTGATATTCCTCAGTGGACACTAGTTCACGGGAGTTTTGCAGCTCCAAAATCCATTTAGTTCTCGGTTTGGGAACTGTCTCTGGTGTTTGCTGCAGTCATACCATCCTGGTTTCCCACAGATTTCTGCAGACATTCAAACCCAAGGTGCTGGCACAATTGCTCAGTCTCTTGAAAAAGAATCCCACAACAAATTACAATCCCCTCTGCACAGCAGGGCCTGTCATTACCTTGCTAATCAAAGCGAGTACTGTCAGAGGACCTGCGGAAAGGAAACTCACGTGTACGTCAAGCTTGCTCCAATTTTAAAAATTGTTCATTGCCTAATTCATTAAACCATAGGAAGTAGAAATGAAACGCTAAATTTAGCAGAGATGCTACTGCTAATTATTAACCACAGTCTCTCATTAAGCACTTGCCTATCATTCTAATATACAGTATGAACAAAAGAGGATAAAATATAATCTACTAATCAAATTGAAACCTAAAGATATCCAATTGAACAAGCATGTGGTCATTTTCTCAGAAGATCAACTGGTGGCTTTATCTTGCTTTTTCTAATTAACTGGGGCCTCATTGCTTGGAAATAGCATGGATTATTTCCATATCACATCGTTACTGTCACAAATAAGGACAGAAGTGTACTTCACACCTGAACAAGAAGCATTGCCACAGGATGTATCCTCGATTGCGGTCTTTGTACTGCTTTATTTGATAAGGGACAATTATCTTCACAGGACAAAATCTCCCCATGTGACTCAGGTTTGACTCTTCTCATGGTCAAAGGAGTTGCTTTGTGGAGACATTACATGATTTACTGCTCTGTTTGCTGGGTTCCAAAGCAAAACTATTCATGGTTGTGTTGAGGCCAGTGTTTCTCCCCGCGAATGATGAAATCGCTAAGGTAAATGCTGCCTGTGTGGAACACAGGATAATAGCTGGAGGCAATGGTTGCATTTGTCACTCTTCCCAAGAAAATGCAGATTATAATGGCCCATTTTTTTCTGTGAGACTTGAATCAAGCTGAATCCAATGGATAAGATTTTTTCTGTGGCTTTCTCAGTTTTTCTATCTAGCTTTGAAAATCTGAAGTGGGTAGTGGGGAAAAGATAAACGTTGTGATCACTCTGAGATCCTGCTGTTGCCTTGGCCTAACTCAAAGGATTCCTAGGAAAGCATATTCACCTTTGAGCTTGTATCTAAAAACACACGAAAGGCAACTGCTTTCCTCTCAAATCCATCTCTGTCTCCTACGATTTAGGAAATCAATTACAGATGATCCCAGTTGTGACAAACCATGAGAAAGTAAAAGCAGTAGGATTTAAATGATGTAATTGTAGATGTTGGAAAGTTAGTTGCCTATGTGTCAACTGCTCAGCCATGGTCACTTCACAATCAAAAGGGAACGTCAAAGGGCAATTAATTTGACCCCTCTCAGCCTGAGAGAAACTGCCTTCTGGAAAAGCCTGGTTTTATCCACTGACTACAAGTGTCTCTGGTAATTACCTTTGACTTAGCCATCTTTTAGACAGATAGTTAAGTAGAGATGTATGCCACCGTACATGCCACCTTACATCTATCATTCATGACATAAAGATAATATTACATATTGATACAGTTTTCAATATGTAAGAATTCTGGGTTTCTAGTCCGCACAACTATTTTCTAGGCTGCCCCTTGATTAGTATTTCTGCCCTTTGACAGGAACAAATGCCCCTTGATTGTCCTTTACTTTTCAGCTCCACTGAAAAGCACCAACATTTAATATGGGTTTCACAATATTTAGGGGGTTTAACAGGTAGCTTTAAAAAGCCCCTATCCTGCATTGCTTTGTTTTGCAGTTGGAAGCACACAGCAATTCAACACTCCCTACAGTTAAGGGTTATCATTTTTCTTTGCTCCAGAAGTTCAAGACAGATCCAAAATGGCTAAAAGAGCACTTGAAGACGGTCTTTTCTGAAAGAGATTGTTAATTAACCTTCTGCTTTCCTGTGTTTGCTAAAATCTGCATTGCTCATTTTGCTAATTCCTCATCTCTTAGCCTGCCATTTAAGTTTGTGCCCTCAGCCTTCAGAACCAAACCTTCCTATTTCTTGATCTTGCAAATAGGTCAAGGAGCTGGTTCTTTAGATCTTTCTATCAACCTCTCAGACTTGGCTACAAGGAATATTTTGAAAGCTTCTGTGAACTGTCAGCATTTTCCCTGGTTATTGTCCCTCTCCTTTATTATCAGAAAATTTCAAAATTTATTACTATTGCAACACCTTAATTTTTGTTAGATTTTGTGACTGTCTAATCAGCATTGGCAATTTAGTATAAACCTGTTGAAAAGGTAACATTCATCTTGTCGGGACAGTTAAAGAACTAAAAAGAAAAGAATTTGTCTTCAATTACCAATTACAGAAAGATTTGCTGTGAATGCTGCATTGCCAAATAAAGCTATTCCTACTCATTTCCTCTAAGGAAGGCTGTCCTAGTCTGTTTCAATGTTTTAATATTTTCTTGCAACACACTGCAAAATAATTCAACCCAGTGCCCACCAGAATCTTTCCTGCAGCTTTTGTTCCCCATCTCCCTCTGCCAAGCACTCAAATTTGCACCCCTTGTTACCTGCTGCCTTCATCTGGCATAGTTCAAGCTGTAACCACTCTCGTCACTGCTGATCTCATCACAGACCAATTATGTTAGTTTGCAATTGATTTTACCATGCTGCCCAATGCCTTGGAAAGTAACTTACTGTCTCCAAAGTCCAAGACAGTGGGATATTTGATTGTGTTTTTCACAAAAGACTATCACAGTTTTTCCGCTGTAATTACTGTGGAGTAACACTGTTCAGTTCCAGTCTGACCACTTTTGTGAGTAGCAGTGTTCGTGTATTAGGTCTGGAAAAAACATTAATAAAAGATGTCAATTATAAGAAAACTGGATAGTAGGATTATACAAGCAAACCTAGGTATTAAAAAGTAGGACAGTTACCTTTTGAAGTGAGCAGGAATGTCTTCATGGCTGTCAGTGCCTCTGCAGTAGGGACAAGATTCCAGCTCCACTCACACCATGGTCCTGTCTTTCTCCTTGGCCTCAGAGGCCCTGCTTACAGTTGAACACTACAGCCACTGGGTAAGTGCACATACAAGGAGGAAATTGTCTGGACTATTGCAGGTGGTCCTCCATCTGAAGCAGTCGCCTGTGCTGCCATCATCAATGGCATGTAGAAGTTTTAGGCTGTGATTCATCTGATTTATTTAGATGTCTGCATTAAGATGACATGAATCATGTCTTAAAACTACCTGTCTCTCACCACAGAGCTGAGAGTGACAGTGATTTAAATGTATATAGATACAAACACCTAGAAGTAACATCCATACTAATATTGTAAACATCAGGCCAGATGTCAGCAGCAGGCCAGATAAATGCTCTCTCCACCTCCAAGAAAGGATGGTGATGTGTGACCTGCCCATGGGAAAAAGCCCTAGCCTGGGATCCCTCCTCAGTTATTCTCAGGAGTTCTTTGGGGGAGTGCTAGTTGAACGAGAACAAAACTATGTCAATGACTTTTCTAGTGGACAATCAAGTTCCCAGTCCTCAGTCCATGGTGTGGCACTCTTGATTTAAATTTGCCAGAGTGTCATAGCTACTTTTTAACAGAATCCTGATACCAAGTTTCTCTCTCAACTTTAGATGCTAAAACAGATCAGGAAATTCTGGGAAATGTACTATTTCTCTCTTTTCTCAGGACACCTAGGAATTTTCAGGATCAACACCTTCTCACAGACTGTATTGCTTTGTTGAACTGCTTCACTGTTAGACAAATCACAGTCTAGCATCACATGCCATCACCCGGTAACTTCAAGGACTGCACACATCTCCATCTGTTATTAAATGTTTACTTATGCCTGGAGGGAATGAGGTGCCCAAAGACACACACACGCACAGAGGCAAAAGGCATTACTCTGTGATGCTGTTTCCATACAAGACCAAATCATTTACTGAGCCCCCATCCACAGCAGTTCTACCACCTGTTCTCCAGGATGGGAACCAGAGCTTCCCTGCCCGCACTAAGCTGCTGTCTGCTTATCCTGCCCACTTATGGATGAACCTCCCAGCCCACTGTACAAGGAGGAACAGCTTCAATAGAAGGGGTTCAACATCCTCTATTTTTCATCTAAAACAACGTAGCTCAATGTTTAGCTTCCATACATGTGACATGGGTCTGAAGCTGCTGACCTTCAGTCAAAGAAGGTAACAGAATAAATAAGCTCCCCATATCCTGTTTTATTGCTTTAGTTAAACTGAGTTCTATAGGGCGTCTATGAATTCTGCAGAATTACTGGGTCTTGTCAGGACATGGGTATGAGATAAACAACTCTTCACAGCCCTGTAGAAAACAAGGTTATTCTGGCATGCACAGAAGGAGTCCCAGCTCTTGCTGGAGCTGTTATGGAAAACTGAACTGCCTGTGAAGCTCAAGCATCTCTGGTAGCAACCACATGGGAGTTGTGAAGATTTAAGTCTTTGATACCTAAGATATAGATTAACTTGGTTTTATGCTCAAAGGTTTCAGTCATTTGTCCAACAGATGCCATTTCCTCATAGTGGTGTAAAAGGCTGACAGGGATACCCTGAATCTTGATGATATATTGATAACTGTGAGTTCTCTGCCTTCCAGCAAGTTACTTGGCTATGCTTTGAGGGTTGAGGTGATCTTGGGCCACTGGTTAGAAAAACCCTAAAATAGTCTTTATAATGATTTTTCAATTTGTATAATTTGATGTTTTCAAGAAAGACAATTTGAACATACCAAATATCTTGATGCAACCTGGTAGCAACGTCATAGCAGATGTTTCACTGAAATTTGTAATTAATGCAGAGCTAAAACACCTTTAGTTCATACTTTATGATTAAATTTTCTCTCCATAACCCCTGCAGTAACTCTTCAGGGGACAGTAAAAACATCTTTTTCATATTTTTAAAAAAATGTTCCCCCAGCTATTGCTAGGGAACAATTTAAATTTCTCTATCCTGGATTTTAGTCTCAACTTTAAGGACTTTTTATCATCATCTGCAGCACAAGCTGCATGCATTTTTATACCACTTCTTCAAATAGAAATCATCTTAAAACTCATCCACAAGAATGTGACCTCTGTGTGTTTACCTGGCACAAACTCTAGACAAATTTTTCCCTCTTGGGAAAAGCTCAGATTGGGGAAGCATTCCCTTTCTGACAGAACAGAGCATCAAGTTCATAGCCTTTGTTATTTTGAGACTTCTCTATTCACAAGAAGTTCTCCTGTGCTGCCCTCCTGCTTGGCCTCAGGGAATTTAGCAATGAAGAGTCAGGATTTGACCTCTGCTCCACTAGAAACCACTCATTCTCCCATTTTTGTGGCTGATTTCAGGTGCAGCCTCAGCCTGTAGCAGCTTACAAGACTTGCACTGACCTGTCTTAGGAGGAACACAAAGTAAGACCAGGGCAGGAGTATGGAGAGAGTGGTTGCAGCCAAGCTGCCATGCAGACTCCCACACTGTTGCAGTGGCCCAGCCCACCTCAGGGCTGGATGTCATTAAACGGATCAATTTTCCTGCTCCTGACTTCGATCCCGAGGGCAGGTCTGAGGCCAGCTCAGAGGATGGCCATCAGACCTAAGGCCATCCTCTTCTGGATGTTGCCACTGCCACATCTCATCCCCTCTTTCTAGACCCTTCTTTTGTTCTTTAGTCTTTATTGGTTTGTCTGTTTATGTATATTTATCAGTTTAATTGCCTATGTATAAGTTCCAGAAAGTTCTCCCCTGTTCCTTTCCTTATTGGTCTCCTGTCACCCCCATCATCTCCCTATTGGACTGTTTCCCTTAGTTCCTCCCTCTTTTAGAGCACCATAAAAAGGCTTGTCTGGTTCCTCCCCCCGCCTTGTTCTTGGTGCTCTCCCTTGGGCTTGCATCTCGTTGCTACTTTGTGACATCAATAAAGCTGGAATTGTGGGCACCAGAAAGGTCCCTCTGCCTCCTTCACCGCCCTCCCGTTGCTAGGCAACATCCCAGCTGCAGCCTGCTCTCTTGTGAGCTTGGGGCAAAAGGCTTCCACCAGCCACGAGGACTGTGTTCCCTGAACCGCCGAGCAGGACACCGACCTTGTCTCCTGCCAGGCCACCGGGCGGCCGCGGCAGCGACGACACCACACCCATCTCCCTTTGCCCTCCTGCCCCAGCTGGAGAGCTCTCTTCCTTGGTTCCTCACAGCATGAACAGGAGGAAGAGGTTTTGAATGACACCTCTTTATTTCCTTGTCTTCAGAGTCTGCATTAATGAGATATGCAGATCAGCAAACCAAAGTTAATTATTTTCTGACACAAATTAGGGGAGATGAATCACTGATTACTAAAGCAACTTTGAGCTCTCTCTTTGCATGGCTTATGTAAAACAAAGGGGAAAGCAACAGCCACACAAAGCTCTGGTGGTGCCTGTGACACCCTTGAGGAAGTAAGCAGGGATAGATGTTTCTACAAGTATGTTTCACAGCCACCAAGATCATAGAATCATTTGGGTTGGAAAGAACCTTAAAGATCATTGTGCCGCTTTGGACAAATTTGGAGGAAAATATCCTTTGATAGAAGGCAGGTTACAACCACCCCTCCCCCACCAGGTTCGGGAAAAAAAGGACATTTTCCTTAGAGGAAAGTGAAAGAGATAAAAAAACTATTTATTTAACAAACACATGGGAAAAGGATAATAATGCTAATTAATGAAACCTCTCACTATGGAGAGAAACCTGGGAAGATTTCAGAGTCCTTCTGTAGGTGTGGTCTCTCTCCTCCTCCTCGGAGCTGGGTCGTGGGCCCACTTCCAGGCCTTGGCGGAAAATTCTCCCAATGTGGTGTTCTGATGTTAAAACAGTCCAGAAAAGAAGGGAAAAACCGAAGTCCCAGGAAAACAAAGTTCAACTCTCCGTCTCCCTCCGGAGAAAAGGAGCCAAAAGCTGGCTGAAAAGCAAGAAGGGTGCTTCCTCCGCTCTTGCTGCTGCAGAAACAGAGGAGTGTGTATCTGTGTCCTTGAACAACTTTTGAAAAGTTTGCTCGGTTTTTTTCCTCTCCCCCCTCTCAGGCTCAGTTTAAAGGCACAGAAAGGCACACAGTTAATTTCTGGGCATAGAGCAGCGATAGGGGATACACATCATAAAGTCACCCCAAGACAATCATCTAGTTTCAATGCCCCTGCCATGGGGCATTTCACTAGACCAGGTTGCTCAAAGCCCCATCCAACCTGGCCTTGAGCACTTCCAGGGATGTGGTGTCCACAGAGCCTCTGGGCAACCTGTTCCAGAGTCTTAAAAAAAAAGGTGAATTTCCCATATGTGCACAAAGTATCCGGAGGACCTGCTATCAGCCATAATGGGCAGGAATCCACATGCTCACATTTCATCTGCCTGAAGGCTCAATATGGCATCCAGCCAACCAGGTTCTTGGTACAGTTCCTGACAGAAATGACATAAGTGAGATTAGCAGTTATCTCTTTTCCTTAACTACAAAGGCAGCCTAAGACCCTGTCATGGTTTAAATAACTGTTTGACATAGAAGTCAAGTTGGCAGCTCCCATTCTAGATGCTTCTTTTGCACATTTGTACCCTGGGCTTTTGTAATCACTCTAACAAATGGCTTTAAAAGTACAGATTAAGTGTTCTTACAAAAAAAGTTATTGTGTTTTGTGGAAGGAAAAGAGTCACATGGAAATTTTGCTTTTCATCTTGTCTCCTGGCTCTAGAAGTCATGGATGAACTATACCCCTGGTGAAAAAATGCTGTGCTTAAATCTGTAAGACTCTATTTGTATTAATAAATTAAGCTAGAGGCATAGACCTGGCCAGTTAATTTTCTAGAGTGGCTACATCATTAGAATAATGCATGGTACAATTTTGTCCAAAGCCAACTAGCACTTTCCTACACAAGCCTCAGGTACAGTTTTGGAGTTAATGTAAACCAGGGATTTTTGGAGTTAATACAAGCCAGGGATCAATCAATACACACACAATGTTTTTCAGTAGCAAAAGAGCTCCATAGTGTGGTAATGGCCAGATGAGGCCAATTGGCTTCAAGGCCAAAAAGGTTTTGCTAAGTTTACCACTAGCAGTATAACTGCAGTATATCAACAGCCCAAAGCAATAAGACCAAAAGATTCATACTTTCCCCCTAACCATTCTGCTGTAATTGCATTGAACTTAATCCATTTGGTGGTAAAAGGAGGAAAACTGACATTACACGTTTAAGGCTAAAAATATTACATAAAACTAACCAGAAAGTAATCCCCTTTGTGAAATCTAGACTCTGGATTTTGTGTTCACTGTTGGTGTCACTGTTTTCACGTGCAGCTCTGTAAGGAAAATCCTTGGGGGTTTTGAGGGATTTAACTGAAATAATCTGGGCAGGTTACTGTGACAGCAAAGAGTTGGGGTGTAACATCAGAGCTGCACAGGCTCAGTGGTTTGATCACAGGTTCTAACAAATAGTGATACTTGCCCAAATTATACTTTGCCTCCTGATAATGTGTACTTGCACACTGACCTTTCAGTACTCACACTGCCATGTGTGGCCAGCTGGTATGATCATACTGCTTACTTCTCACAGGACACCTCCAGAGGCTAAGGACATAAATTTGAAATGATGATGGTATATGACAGGCCTTTAAATCCATCCGATCTGTTTATTGTATTGCTGCCCTCAGCGTGATTTCAGAAGCTTTAGCAATGCAAGAGCTGTGAAAAACAGGCTTTTGCTCTGTGTACTGGAGCTTTGACATTTGAGCCACCCCAATCCACGCACAGTAGATCTTGTGACACCTAAAATCAGTCAATCTTTTCTCCTCTGCCCTGCTGAAGGACAGTATATTCGTGGCTGCTCACCCGAGAGCCCAACATAGTAACTGCAAAGTTCTACAAAGCCCAAAGGTGAATATGTGCCAATAAACACAAAATCAGCACTTTGTGAGCAACTGTGGCATGCAGGTCTCAAGTAGTGAAATGTTCTGTAAGTTTCCTTCAAGAATGTGCTTCCATCAGTATTGGAAAAAGTCAGCAAAGTCTTTACATCTCCCCCAAGTAACTCTCATAAGCAACAAAGAATGTTGTGGTCCTAAAACTTCACATTCCACAATAGGAATACAGACAAATTTTGAACATTCCAAGTACATGAACCTTTGACTACTCAGAGTCCTCCTCCTGAATCTCTTAGCATACATACAGGACTCTGCTCATTAAACAATTGTCCTTTAACATTCAAGAAGCCACTTGTTCTAACTTTAGCAATGTAGCAAGGACATGTCCTTGCATTCCCCTTCATTACCACATTGTCAGCCTCCTAAACTAACACTCAAGATCCTATTTCCATGTCATAGACAGAGCTGACAGGAGAATTTATGTGGTTTAATTTGAAATATTGCCCTGTTCCCTGCAATTAAGTTTATTTCTCTAAGTTGGATGAGAAGAAAAATGTCTTACTCCACTATATCCATTTCTGTTATACCTGGTGACTCTGCACTAGCATTTGCCTTATTAAATTGAATATCCCTACATGACACTGATGATGTTAAGATTTGGAACAGAAACTTGAGGATCAGTCCCAGCAGAGAAAGAAGATAAATGTCTGGATGTGGATGCACCATAATGCATGGAAGAAGTGGGGTGTAAGAATGGCATGTGTTGGCACCTAGATTAGCTCATCATCAAGTTCATAGCATATCTACCAACAGTTTCTGCATGTCTCACACACAGCCTGGGTTAAAAAAGGAGTGCCTAAAATAAAGAACGTCCTACATCAAGACTAAAACAAAGATCCAAGACATTACAAGATGATGGTAAGAAGATGAGGAACAGGAAATTCCTTTTAAACATTAAAAACTTATTACCTGAAGGGGTTGTCAAAAATGGTAGTTGCAGAGTCTTCACTCCTGGAAATATTCAAAACCACATCTGGCATGATCTTATAGCACACTGCTTTGATTAACCCTGCTTTGAGCAGGGGTATTGGACTAGATAATCTTCAGAGGTCCCCTCCAGCCTCCACCATTCTGTGATTGTAACAGGGCTGGATCCTTAAAACCCCTTCATAAGCAGACAACCATGAGCAAGTTCTCTGAATGAGATGCAATGGGATAGTGAGACAAGAGGTCAAGGTCACCATCGGCTTCTGTGGATGCAAAAATGCTTATCCAAAACTATCAAATGGTCATCAAAGTAAGAAGAAACCAGGAAATTCAATGAGTACTCAGTAATCAGAGTTCTTTGTATATTTTTCCTTCACAGTGCATCTGGACCGGGCTCCCTTTCCCACCTGATCAATTCAATCATCTCAGATACCTGAATGGTGGGCATGTGACTCGGACACATGTGTCTTAGTGCTTGAGGTCATGCAGGTATGAGGATTGGAGAAAATGAAATAACCTTTCCCTCCACATAGCATCTGCATTTGAGCTTTATAATATTGTTTCTACAATGGTGCAGCATTATTTCCTACAATGATGTGATAAATATGTGGCAGTGTGAGCTTTTTCTTCTACAGAAGCACTGTAAAATTCAGTGCAAAAAATTTAATGTAACATTTCCTCAGATGGGATAAATTAATACTGACCCAGCCCTTGACCTTTTTTCATTTTTAAGCTGCAGTTGTCTACTTGTCTAAGAGATATGGGCTAGTTCAGATAGTGGAAGCCCAAGCACCTTTGTTTTAACCCAGGACAGCCCCGACTATCAGAATGAACCCTTCTCGCCCTAGAGTTGAGAGCTACATTAACTTAGGAGTACTCAGTTAAAAAATATGACACATTATGTCCAAATTTGCACCTATGATTTTCAATTTTAATGTTAGCAAACAATGCAAATTGTCATGTTAATGCAGTAGCTCCAACTAATTTTATTTCTGTTGGCTTCCATGAAAATCATAAGGACTGTAAGACTCACTCCTGTTCAACTCTTTTTACTCTTCTCCTCTCTTGATCTCCAGTCTCCAGCACACAACACTTTTATGAACAGACTGTTTTGACAGTACCAACAGTACAATGATGAAATATGCTGCATGTCAAAGGCAAGCAGCACCATCTGCCAGCTCTTTCAGAGCACTGCAAGGAGCAGCAGGTTTACACCAAACTTGGGCAATCCTGCAGCAGAAGTGGGTGAGAAAAGAAAAGATGATATTCCTCACACACTCCCCAATTCTCTATAAAGTTCTAGAGTAAAGATATCTGTTATGTGCCATTGATTCAGTTCATGGCTCAAACTCATCAAGATTTTTTGAAATACACCAAACTACAACATATTTTTCTGAACATGTTGATTTGTTGCAATAAAAAAGCATTCAAAGTAATATGTTAGTTTAATTTAAAGGCCTTGGGGAAAAAGTTTTCTAAGGTCCAAGGTGAATATCTGGCAAGAGAGACCTGACCACAGGCGTTTATATATAACCAATATTCTCTTGTCTCAGATGATCCTCTAACTTCTCCCTCAGAGAACCTCTGAAATAGAGCTTAGGGGCTATCTTAGTCCATCCATTTATATTCTTTCACTCCCTCCATTTGTTCAGACATATCCCCTTTCAGATGTGTGAGTATCTGAATGAAAATGCCTCCCTGCACAGAGACAATTGGCTAGAGACTTTCAAAATACTCTTTTTTAAGAAACTTTGGGAAGCAATGCTTTTTCTGGTAGTTTACAAGAAGGTTAGTTTTGAAAACAGCCTCTTTCTCTAAGGAGGAGTTGATCCAAGCCATTGTTCCTAATAAAAGAAAAAAAGATTAAAAAAGTAAAACCAAGATAGGTTCTCCAGACCTCTAGCTTCCAAAGAATAAACACATGCCACAGCCCTGATCTCCTAGAAATACCGTTTCCTCAGACTGCTCCTCTGCACAGTAGTGGGAATTAGCTTTCTGATGGATGACATGTTTTAATTAGTGACAATAGCAGACTGAGTGAGGGGAAAGGAAGATAAGTTAGTCTGTGGATTTGCAAGTTCTGGCACAGAAAACATGTGGCACAGCAAGAACTAAAATCCAACAGGATTCAATCACTAACACAAGGCAAACACATGCCTTTTCAGATGCTTTATACAGACTTCACATCCTTCTAAAAGCCATCAGTTGAGTCCAGACAGAGTACCAGCTGGTGTCTGGAGATAAGGTGTTTTGACTTCTAGCTTGTCACTCATTTGTCACTCAAATGAAAAACTGCAGAACCCACAAGATGACTAAACCAATATTTGAAAAATAAAGGGCATCACTCCAGAGAAAGCCAGTATTCCACATGTTAAACCAACAAGTTGTAGACAGAGGATCAGCACTGAGTTAGTACCCCAGCTGGTTCTACTCATATAGTACACATCAAGCTTTTGAAATACTAAATAAAACAGAATAACAAAAAATCTGGGATGACCAGCTTCTGTCTCATCACACAACCTGCCTGGCCAGGCTGGCCAGTGGCAAGATAAAAGGGACCCCTGTGGCTTTCATGGTGGTTCTATGTTCTGTTGCAACTTTGTTCATGCTCAATCTCTCTTTCCATGGGAATTCTGCAACTTGCAATGTTATTAACACACTATTTACTATATTTAAATGTTTTTGTACTGGAAAGACTCAAGTGAAACTGGATGTTGTTACATTTTAGCATCTTTTCTGATAAATTCTGTATCCGTCACATCTTTGTCTCATGCACAGAGCTGCCATACAGACATGTGCCTCCATCCTTACACTTACAAAGATGAGCATGCGGCAAACAAGGCTAAACGCAAAATGGAATGCATAGGGGAAAGTCTCTTTACATGAGAAAAGCAATTTTTTTTTCTGTTTTCCAATGTACAATGTGTACATATTCTCATCCTCTTGATGCTTATTATCTTGATAATGAGTAACCCACACTATTTGCTTCTGGGGTTGTTTTATTTATTTTGCAAGTTCACCAAGTTTTGCAAATTCTCTGGAACTCAACATGTGCACACTCACACAAGTCTATTACAATTCTTCTTGTCAGACATGTACCAACTAAAGTGAAATAGAGATGCCGATTTCATCCCCATATCTAAGTGGTCTCTGGCTAATGGTTCATCCTAGTTTTGGGTGCTGAGATACCAAGACATCCCAGAGATGCAGCTGGAGTGGAGTTGGAAAGGGGCTGCCAAAGAAAGCTTGGAGCTGCAGAAAGATCTATCCTGTGGGGACTGTATAACTGGAGGAAAGGCTTGGGCACCCTGTCTAAGGTCCAGCCAAGGATTACAGTTCAGTACAGAGACAAAAGATAAAGCTACAGCTGTTAAAAGGCTGGAAGGTGTCTTTCCAAGTAAACTAAAGGCTGATGCCAGAAGCCACTTTGGAAGAGTGCCATCAGCCCTGTTCCTGGAGCTCTGGGCTTTCTCTCAACCCAACAGTGAAGTAAAGCAGTGCCATTACCAGAGCTCGTATCCAAAGCATTCTGATTGGGAAGGATCTCTGGCCTACGGCTTAGCTTACTTCTTGGGTCAGGAGTAGATCTGAGAGCCACAGATCACAGCAGGAGCAGGGCTGGAAGATGACAGAAAGGACTGCAAAAAGTACCCTCTTTGGACATGGTGTAACTGGGAGAAGGTTTTGGCAACCCTGTCCAAGGGACACTCTAGGATTAGGCCTATGGACAGGTTAAGAGAAAAAGCACAAAACTACTGCTGTAGGGAGACAGGAAAGTATATTCCAAAGCAAACTAAGGGCTAATGCCCTAAATTTTCTCTAAGGAATATTTAGCCCAGAGGAAGCTCTTAGCTTAGAGGTAGTGTGGTTTATTCTCACCAGAACTTTCTAAACCTCACTAAATTTTTTTTTATTGAATAGTGATTAAAGAGGTTGCATACAACAGCACTGGTAACATCACTAGGAGATAATGTCACAAAGGAGGCAACATGAAGCAATGTTGATTAGGTGACAATTTGTTACAACACAGTAGAAGGTGTCATCTATAGGCGGTTTTGTTTCAATAATGTTTAGGTGCATTACAAAGCTCTTGTGTGTTTGTATCCCTGTTTCCTAGTCCTGAATGCAGGTTTTACTGACTGCCCCCCAAGCTCACAGTCACAGGCAAGTGGCAACTCAGGCTGAGTCCTGAGCAAGAGGAGCTTATAGAAAAATATTGCAAACTTCTTATAGAGTAATGGCCACTGCTGCTTTCTGTTGTATAAGAACTAGTCCTGCTAGCATTACCTCAGTGACGAATAACCTTCCCTGCTGTCCTCTCAGTCACTGCTGTCATAAGTCTCTGTTGGACTACATGCACACAAAGCCACTCACACACATCTCCAGATGTTCCGCTGAGATCCCCATGAGCTAAAGGCATCAGAGCTGCCACTGAAAGGAACATACTGTGCTCGGGTCTGCAAAGGGCACGTAGTCTTACTCAGAGAAATGGCACAGTGGCATCTAGTGGTTATCACCAGCTGATACCTGGCAGAAATAATTCTTGATTCATTAGGGCCATGCCCCGCACCAGTGCTGAGACAGGGGAGTATAAAAACTGTAGGGCTATAAAAGCTAAACTATAAACTATAAAATACAAAACCTAAAGGGCAGTGGAAATCCGGAGGTCTGTCCTTCTGCATCCCTCTGCCCTGCAGAGAAACCCCCTGGCATGAGGGGTCACCCCCAGGCTTGGCCATTCTCAACAGCTCTTCCAACAAACAGCTTTCATGAACTTGTCCTTAATTTCTTCCCACTTCTCTTTCACCTGCTTCCACATACGTCGCAAAAAAACTTCCTTGATCACATGGATATTTGTACTGTAGAGGTATTTGTCATCTATTGTCATTGTTTACTCATTACCTAGGAAATAGATCATTCCAGTGCTTTCTAAACCTCTGTCACCTTGATGCCCTTCTCTAAAATAATTTCAATTTACTGGTGGGATTTTTTTTAGCAAAGCAGTTCCAATTTTTTGTCAGGGTGCAAATAAAGGCAAGCTTATATATTATTCAGCTAATGAGGGAACTTATGTTGTCCATAGGCTAAGAAACTACAGAAAAGCAAACAAGGTTGGTGGTAACTGCCCAACTGTCCTACACAAGCTTTTTTCCAACCTCATCCCCAAAATAATCAATTCCTTAATGAAAGCTAGATAAGCATTTGAAAAAATCAAACAGCAATATGAAATCAGGCCAAAGAATCACCTATAGTGTACCTTGGAAGAAAAATCTGCCTGCCATTGTGTACAAATACTCCAGTGCAGTTCACTGCCATCCTGGACTGACCAAGGTGAAAGGAGAGGAGCAGGACAGAGCAGAACCCTGTCCCATCAGCCAGCACCCCCAGGGATGCAGGTACCACTAGAGCTGGCTGGATGTGCAGGCTCCTCCTTCCAACAAGACTTGCTTCCACCAACCTGACACAAACAAACTAGTAGAGATCTACATCTATACACCTGATAAATATACCCCTTCACTGCCACTCTTGGTATTTTTCCCTTCTTTTTCCAGTTTCCTTTGGTGTACATACACTGCTGTACTTTTCAACTCCCTCAATATCTGCTCTCTTAGTCTTGTTCCACCACTTCTCAAATATCCTTTAAAATCAACACTTCTGAAAGCTTCACTAAAACACAGGAAAAGCCAGGCTGGCCTTATAAGATGTGTTTATCAGAGCTGAAGGCAAACTCTCCTGCTCAGGAGTAGAAGAGAACCAGTATAGCCCAGAGCAGCTAAAGGAGGAAGGTTTCTGTATTCAATGACTTAGTAAAGCAAGACACCAAGAGGGGAAGCTGAGGTGGACTCATGAGCTACACATGAGATGTCTGAAAACACTGATTTTTGCAGAAATACATATTTGTTACAAGATCATACAGCTTCAGCCTTTCAGGAACAACTAGAAATCATTTGACTGGTTTTAAACTTATTTACAGTCCCTCTAATACAATCTGACAGGAATATGAGATCTGTGGTGCTGGCTCTTAGACTTTCAAGGGGCCGATGCTTTGACTTTCTCGAGCAGAGATGTTAAGTGGCCATACAGATGCTGCAAACACATGCAGTGCTTGTCTAGCAGAGTTACACTGATTTGATGTGTAGGACTACACCGAGCTATCAAACTTGTGTGGTAAAGGCTGACTTCAGCACAAGGCCTTGCACAGAAATAGTCTGTCATGCAAAAAAAAAGCATTGACTATGCTAGTAATGCTGTGTTCACTGTACAGGGCAGATGGCAGAGAAGGGCCTTCAGAGAGTTAGTCAGGAACACTGAAGGTGATCTTCAGAGCCAAAGTTAAGTCTGGGTGCTCAGGGTCATATTCAGAATTTTAATATCTCTAGGGATGAAGATTCCAAAATCTTTGTGTGCCAATGCTCAGTCACTCTCAAAGTGAAAAATGTTTTCCCATCATGTAACCAGAATTTTCCTTGTTGGAATTTTCCTTGGTTGAAACAGTTCTCCTGGTCCTTTCTCAAGACATAGTGGGAACTTGAGCTGAGGAGGCTCTGAGGAGGCTCTCCTCACCAATGAGAACAATCTGTGCTCACGGGCATTCATTCAAACCATGACTTCCAAGGATTTCTATACAACAGGTCAGCCTATATGTCATACATTCAAGTCAAACCTATTTTTCTTAATGAAAGACAGCTATGCTTACTTTATTACAACAGATTTTTCTCCTTGGCACAAACAGTCAAATACAACAAGGCAGCCATTAAACTGAAAAATGTCAAGACACTTACTGGACTTCCATAACATTAGGTATCCACTATACTTGTCTTTTCTTGACAATCCCAAGGTGACTTCCAAAGTGACAGATAGTGTGGCCTGCCATACAACTACACATGACCTAGTCAGCCCTGAGATTCATGAAGAGACTGTACTTCTGTTTAGCACAGAAGTGAGGCTCAACTGGAGATACTCCTAAAGGATCCTCTGGACTGCAGTACAGTCCTCTGCACCAAGCATGATGTTACTTCCCGAAAATCTTATTGGTTTAGTTGAAGTGGTTTTGTGTAATTTTTTCTTTTAATGTAGAATATTCTGGTAGATCTGTCAGAAGAGGCTAAGGATTTTATTTAGCTGCTAAAAATGCTGTTTCTGCATTGCCAAGCCTTGTTAGTTACTTCAAGCTAGGAGGTTTGAGACTTGCTGTCCTTGCAAATTGCTTGATCAAGTTGGAGAAAAGAGGGAAATGGACCCAGAAGCAACTCCTTCTTTTTTTCAGCAAAACAAGAATCTATTTTTCCATTCTGTTCCTATTCCCTCTTTGGAACCGCAAGCACAGGAAACACTGCCATTATGTACTCTTTGGGATAAATTTTGGGAACTCTCTCTCCCTTGTAACTAACTGAATTTGAAAAGTTTTCATGCTTCTAAACTGGATGCTCATGCTTGCAACCCTCTCTGATATACTGGTATCTGAGACATCTCCTCCTGCATCATCCATTCCCTTGCTGCTCACAGGTTCCAGTCAGCACAGAGGCATTCTCAATAAACCAGATCCTTATTGACTGTTTTCCTTTTGCCACTGAAATCTCAGGGTTCAGTCTATGGTAACTTAAGCTACTAAAAGTCAGAACTATTGGGGTCCTGCCAGACACTTGCCTCAGAACCTGCCCCTTCCCTTGTGCAGAAGTTTCAGGGAATTGAGATAGATGAAAATTACCTGCTGAATACAAAGCCGTGAGCTGTCAGCTGGGTGTCCCCACATTCCTGCTGTCACTGCTTCCAGCAGCACCAGAATGAAAAGGGGTCAGACTAGTAACACCTCCATCGGCAACGGCCACTCCTCTCAGACTTCTTCATGGGCAACAGTAAAAGTAGTTTGTCAACTATTAACATTAGAAGTACTAAAAGAACTAGCACCTAAAGGAGTGGGTGCATCCTCAGATCCCAGGACGACAGAGGCTTCACAGCTCAAGGGAGGGACCTCTAACAGGTATCCTGCATCAAACAATATTCTAGAAAACGCCACTAGAAATCCTTCTGATGAGTCTTGCAATCTCACTGTCTCACGTGGCCCAGATGAACAGCAGGTGACTTTCTGCGTCAGGGTGTGTCATTGTTACCCATCTTGTTTGCTATCAGGATATAACCTAAGAAAGCAGGCATCTGGAAAATGTGATACCTTCTGTTGTCATGCATAAAGAATAAACCTCATACTGCTACAGTCTGAGCTGTGACTGTGTGATCAGGTCAGACTGGGTGCCTCTAAAACTACTGCATTTTCAATGCCATTTTGAGAGTCCAGAAGTGATGACAAAATGTCTTTGAAAGAGGCTAATCCCAAATAAATCATGATACAAATAAGTGGAATAACAGGTATCCCTGGGAACCTGAATGACCATGATAGTAAAGAATTGGGAGAGAAGGGCCTGGATTTGAATAGTTGATTGCTCCATTTAAACAACAGAAGAGGACAGATGGCTGATTCCAGCCTTTTGGTAACTACAAGTGACTAAAATTAAACGCATGTTAATAACACAAATGAAAAATGTTCCTTCAGGCAAAGCTTGTTTTACTGTGAACTGCACTACAGAAACACTCTGCCCCATCTCAGTCTGGAAGTCAGAAAGCAACCAGAACTTGTAAAGTCAGAATGCCTCTGTGTTCCACTCCTCATACCCATCTGCCAAAGCAGGAACCAGGCAAGATCCCTGGAATACAAGATTATTTCTCACATTTATAACATTGTTTATCTCAGTGTCCTGCACAAGTGTTGTTTAAACACAGCATTTCCTTGCTCTGGTAATCGGTTTCAGGTTTGGTGTCAGCTGGCTCCCCTGCACACATCCATGAGGTGGCACAGGCTCATACATAGAATGATGTCTGCTCATCAGCCTGCTGACCTCGGAAATCTGCGAAGTCCCTTCTAATCCTGTCCCTGCAAATATCTACATGTCTTTAAATGTAGACTCAATAACTTGTCTCATTAATGTCTGCAGACAAAATATCTTTCTTCTATTCCCCTTTGTATGTAGCCATAAGTCACATGAGACTTTTTGCCACTAATACATCAGTGTAGATGTGGCAATGGAGAAACGGCATCTAAATCTCTCGAGACCCCATGCAAACACTGTCTTCACTGAGACAGTAAAGCCCCATGCGAGCTCATTACTACCCTTAGTGTGTTTTGTCAGAAGGCAGCTCATTTATCACATAGCCTGTATTGCTTCCCTGTTTTCATCGTTATTTATCACTCAGCTAATATTTGTCATGGTGCAGGTTTTATCAGCACTATCTTATGTGTATTTCCAGAACACACATAAAAACGTTGAACTGTTCCTGTAGAACCGTTTCCTGCAGAAACTCACCAGGAATCTGAGGAGTCCGTAAAACTCTGTCTTAAAAGGTTCTTATTCGGCAGTAACTACTTTAACACATTTCTCAGTGCTATAGAAATGTCAAACACAACCATTCAACTTACTGTAGCAGACACCCGTGAAAAAGAAATCACACTTATCCCTACGCAGATCCTTCTATTAGCCATTCTCTCCCCCCAGTTCTCAAATTTCTCTGCTAATTTATACACCATTAAATGATTCTTTAATGATTTCTGGGTTTGAGAATTTTACCTGGAGCTAACGTCATGCTAATTGGTCAATAGTGGCCTGACATCTCATGTTTAGTTTTTTCACCATACCAGTGGAATGTAAGCGACACTTTGGAGAAATACTCATTGGTCTTCAAAGCAGCTCCCATTTGCTGTAGGAATCAGTAAAATAATAGATATGTTTCATCTTAAGATCTAGGAAGTGCCACAAACCTGAATCTGCCTGCTCAGCAGCCTGCCCTTTTACAGATGGAAATGTCAAGATGTCAGTATTTTCTAGCCATTCTGATTAAAATGTTTATACCATGCCTCTCTGTGTCCCCATTTCTGAAACAACTTGAAGGTGAAAATGGCTGTCTGTTCTTACTGTGCCAACAATTTCATTCTCTCGAAAACCAGGACTGAACCCTTCTGAAAAGTGCTATTTTTGTCAGCATGAAGCAGTGGGGCTGTGGATGGGGGTAAAATTCAGCCAACTTCAGAGATGTCAAGTTCAGCGACTATTACTACACTACAAAATTGACAGCTTACTTAATAGAGTAATCCTAGCTCGGCAAAAGCCTTTGTCTGGATTTGTGCCCAACATATAGCCCCAAGCCCTAGGGCCCACCTGCAATGTGCAATCTTTGGGGGAGAGGGGCGGAATACCAGCTTTTCAAATTAGTTGTTTCCAGTATTTTTGAACTGGGATGCTGAATTTTCACATAAAAGAGCCATCTACGTGCTGTACTGCTGGACCTAAACTTTCCAAGCATCTGTCGAATGCAAGCAGGTTATTCGAGGTTTAACAGCCCTTTTATCAGCATGCACTAGTCCCCTCCCCCTGCTTGTATTTCCCCGGACTGCAGCAGACTCAGCCGGCCTAATTTCTACAGGCAAGCTTGCGACTTGAAAATATTTTTCAAATCTAGATGCCTGCCTTGGTTTTCACAGAGGCAGCAGCAAAGCAGCTCGGCCACCAAACAGAATAAATCCCTGGCTTGCCTTCCTTCTCCCTGAAGGCCTGCGCGGGTTGCAGCCCAGGCCCGGGCAGCCACCAGCGCTGAGGCGGGAGCGGCTGGGGGGCGCTCTGGACAGGGCAGGATCCTCGGAAACTCCTAGAAGCAGACTGAGGGTGCTTTCCCCGGGGCACCTATACCACGCCGCTGCCCCCGACCGCTCCGAGACTCCAGCCCCTCCCAGCCGTCATCGCCCCCTCCTCCGCCTCCCGCCTNGGCGCGCGCCGGCTCTGGTGGGGTAGGAGCCGTGAGGGCCCGGGGGAAGGTCTGAGGGGGCGGCGGGACGCGGCTTCGCTTTACCCGGTTTTGCGGGCCC
>VZTI01002864.1:435248-469461 GCA_013397865.1 Struthidea cinerea | reverse complement strand
GGGGAGGTTTAGATTGGACATTAGGAGGAATTTCTTCACAAAAAGGGCGATTAGATATTAGAACGGGCTGCCCGGGGCGGTGGTGGAGTCACCGTCCCTGAAAATGTTTGAGGAAAGGCTGGAGGTAGCACTCAGTGCCGTGGTCTGGTTGACACGGGGGTGATCGGTCATGGGCTGGACTTGGTCTCAGAGGTCTTTCCCAGCCCCACTGATTCTGTGGGGGCAGTGCTCGGAGTCGCGGCCCGGCTGTGGCCGGTCTGTGCCGCGGGGGCGGGCATTACTCGGTGGGTTAGCGAAGCGCAAGTAGAGAGATCCTTAAGTCCTAAAGATCCCAGTAGCAAAAAAAAAAAAAAAAGAAAAGAAAACGGGGGTTATCTCTCACTTTACTAAAAGACCCTCTTTGATTTGAGTAAGCGGCGCTGTTATGTGTGCCTGACTGCCCTGCCTTGCGATCTGGTGCTTTGAGGGCAGCAAGAGAGCAGTGACCGAGGTCAAACGGAGGAGTCCGAGGGGAGCTGGTGTCCTCTGCGCCTGCTGCCGCCTCTTGTGTGCCGGAGGAATCGGTAAACCATGCCCACTCGGGCCCCGAAGGTGCCGGGAGTTCTGCCCCAGGCCGTGGCTCACCGAGCGCACGTGTGCAGGGATGTGTGAGCTCCGGCACACCGAGCGCTGCTGCAGGAGGGGCTGTTTGTAGGAGGAAGTTCGCCGAATCATTATCATCATCCCGTGACAAAAGCTTTTTTAAATAGATCTCCAGACTTGCAACTTTGCGGTTCAATTAGGACTAGTAATACCAGCATGGAGCTGCCTTAGCTGGTTTATTCATGCTTCTGTCTGTGTGATTTGCTTATATAAGAAAATAGCTTTTGAAATCAGATTATCTATTTGTTTTTTCCTTAATAATAAGGACAGATTTGCATTTATCTGTCGTAGATGCTTGCAGGAAAATTATCTTTTCCTTTGCTGAAGTTGAATTAAACCTTGAATGTTTCACTGAAGAAAGTTATGGCACCAGTTCATGACTCACAGTTTTTAAAAAATGCAGTGATAGGTGACTAGGTGAATTTCACCATGTACTTTCTTTTGTGAGTTCTCTTTAGCAGGTGTATTTGCATAACCTAGAACTTCTCTCTTTGAAGGGACAGAAATGGCTGAGTGAATTTCATCTTCTGAATGTATTCTGCCAGAGATCACCTAAAAGGTGAAGCCAGAATATGCTGATTTCAATTTAATGGTCTCGTTCTGTCTAGAGGAGATTTCTTCTCTTGAGACTGACTGTAACATTCAAGGAGCTTTTTCCATCCTTATTTTCTTACTCTACCCCAGCAGCAGCTGCTACTGTAGGTCACCATAACATGCTGTGACAGCCACGGATCGCCTTGAAGTCAGTTGATCAATGCTGACCAAGTGCTGCTTCAGTATGGGCATACTGAAGAGACAGAGCCAATCTAACACGTACATCTGGTGGTGGAAACTGATTTTGATCACTCCAGAAGAAAAGGGTTGGGTCCTCGTGCTAGAAGAAACCATTAGGATAGGGTAGTGGCGCAGTGGATAGGGCACTGGGTTGTAGTGTGGCAATTCAGTCCTGATCTCTGCTTTAGTAACCTGGAAGATTTTACTTCTGTCAGCTTCCCTCACCTACAGAAGAGGGGTAATGAAACCGGCTTTAATTGTGTGGGACTGATAAAGTGTAGGTGATGCTGTGCCATCTGTATACCATGTGCTGTAGAGTTTCTGCATCATTGACCTGTTTTTCTCTCGTGTTGAGTCTTGAGAGAGAATGTGCAGCTTCCCATTCAAGTTAACCACTTGCAGTAAAGCTATTTTTTGTCTGGTTCTAACTTGGGTGTCTGAGCTCTTACTCCCTCCAGTCTTTAGTGGATTAAGAAAAGTTTTTTGCTGGGTGGATTTTGTTACAGAGATGCTTGTCATCTCTCATCAAGTCATCTCTCAATCTCCCTTACTAGGTAGAAGGAAGGATTATGAGGTTTTATGTACAAAGTCTCAAGCAATAATAAGTTCCAGAAATTATCAGAAGTACAAAGCCATAAGAGAAAGCAATTTCCTTCTATCTTTTAATGTTATTTTTTTAGCATTCTCAGAGTGCTTGAGTTGTTAACCACAGAGATTCAGCTGTTGATCTCCATTGATTTATCTCTTTAGTCTCCTGCTAAAGAGATAAAATCAATGGTAGCCTAAGATCCTCATGAGCAAGAATGATGCACTACCAGTGCATCGAGTGCTGGTCCTAAAATCAGTGTGACTGTGCCAAGCCTAGTTGGGACAGTCCTGCATGATGTGACCCTATAAAAGATGTGTTTGAGTGCCTGCTGTGCAAGAGGTTTGAACAATTGGCTTAGGAGTTTCTGTGAGAACCAAAAGAAAACACAGCTAATTGTGGGGATCCCTGGAGAAGTTCTGGTGGTCTGGTACCAGCAAAAGTTAGGGTAGGAGCTATGACCCAAGTTTCTCTGTAGGGCCATAGCCGGAGTGGCATAACTCCAGCTAGCTTTAGGCACAGACCCTATTTTATGTGATCCTATGGAATCATGTTTTAAGTGAGGAGGGAGAGCATCTATCTTGCCTTAACTTCCTTTTTTATCTGGTCTAACTGGAATCCCTTCCCACCGCTGCTGATTTGCAAAGAGCAGGGAGATGATTTAGCCATGGCAACAGGAGAGTCATAAATGTTCAACAGGAGTGCTGATGTCTTTGCTTTTCATTGTAGGCACAGTGAGCTGTACTTTTTTCCTGGCAGTTAATGGTTTATATTCGGCCAGTGATGATGTCATAGAGCTCACACCAACTAATTTCAACAAGGAGGTCATCCAGAGCGAGAGCCTGTGGCTCGTGGAGTTCTATGCCCCATGGTAAGAACTGCAGCTGTGTACTTGCTTTCTCTTATCACAGAGGAGCAGCACAGGAATCTGCTGCTGATCAGTTCAAGGTTTCATTCAGCTGTTGACAGCACAGTTGTCATTTTGATGGTCACATGACTAGCAAAATAGCTGTACCTGTGATTCCTGTTTTAAATATTTTCATGAGGGAAGAAGGCAGGAATTGGCATTTCAGTTTGGCAAATAGGGTCTGCTAGAAAAATCTTATATGCCATTTTTCTACTTCAATTTTTCTAGTTAAATTAGTGTTAAAAATGACTGATTAAAGTACAGTAGGTAAATGAGAAGGTCCCTCACTTCTGTGTTTCTGAACCTAATTCTGATGTAAGAGCACGGATCTGATATCACACTTAAAATTTCCAATTTCCATTGAAAAATATTGGCTTTGTGCATCTTAATTTAGCACATCTCTTTGTCTCCTGTTCTGCTCAGGTCCAGAGTATGGAGTCTATTCCATTTAAATTCTGGTGATATATATATTCCATCTTTGTACAAATCCTCTGTGATGTTGCCATCCAAAGGTCCACATTCTGGAGAAAGTGGCCTTTTGTTGCAACAGCTTGACTGTGTCTGGACTGAGGGGTTTGGGGGAAGCCTTCCTGTGCCTCTTCTAGTGTTGCTGCGGTCTATATAATGTGGAGGTTTTTCTTCAGAAGCCTGAGTGATTATGTGATCTTGTGGCATAGCCTCTTCTCTTCATGAGTAAATCCTCAGTCTCCTACAGTTTGCTGTGAGTGAATGTGAAATAGTTGTCAGATCTGAATGACATTTACCTTTTTTGTTTTTTTTTTCTAAAAGGTGTGGTCATTGTCAAAGGCTAACCCCTGAGTGGAAGAAAGCAGCAACAGCTTTAAAAGTAAGTTTAGCCTTTCAAATGTGCTTGTGGAAGTGGATTGAAGAGAGTTTGGCTGTTTGACATCTGGATTGGGAACATGGAGGGGTTTGGTCCTTAAAACCATTATCACTTTAATCATACTTGTCTAGCCAGAGGAGTGTTATTCAGGCACTTGAAAACTTGAAATTCAGGATTTTTGTTTGGTTTGGTTTGTTGTACTCTTTTTAAAAGAAGCCATTGAATTGTAGAGGAAGAAAGTCAGTTCTGTCCCTGTGAATTCCCATTTACTGTTTTCTAGGACTGAAAACAGCTTTGTAAGTCAGTGGTGTTCACTGTTTTTTTAATTACAGAAAAATTAGTCATGTCGTGATTAGCTGAACTCTTGCCTATGTAAAATATACATATGTTCTCCTTCTAAGAAAACCAAACAAAAAAACCCAACTAAATAATAGGCCAAACAATTTAAAATTTACTTTGTCACACTGAAGAAAGAAGTGGACATTTATATTGTTCTGTATGCTTGTGGGTTGAAATACCTTTCTTCTGTTGACTATTCTGTTGCAGTCCTAGTAACTGTCCCTCTCTTTTCCCTGCTTCCCTTGTGCCCCCAGCAGAGAGTATAAAAGGTATTAAATCACTGTAGAAGTCTTAGGTGTCACTTTTTGGTTTGTTTCTGCAGGGTGTAGTGAAAGTGGGTGCAGTAGATGCAGATAAACATCAGTCCTTGGGTGGACAGTATGGAGTCAGAGGGTTTCCAACTATCAAGATATTTGGAGCCAACAAAAACAAAGCAGAGGATTATCAGGGTAAATGTGATGATCTTTTAAATGTTGCATGCCTAAAAACTTCCCTGAATGCAGTAATTATGGTAGCTGTGTTGTGTGGTGTTTCCTTCCTGTCTAGCTCTTGTAGTAAGTGAGAGACAGGTGTGTGGGAGTGGTTTGACCAAATTGTGTATGTCTTAGCATTGTCTAACAGTCACACGTGCAGTTCATAGTTATTGGTGTTTGATAGGCAATTTGAAGGAATTATTCCTTTCTTCCTGTTTATTTGGAGCTTGCCATAGAGTCAGCCCTCATCAGAAAAGCCAGGGAATGAAAAGGTGTAGTGAAGTCAGTCCTGCTGCTTGTATTTAAGTCAGATGTCCCACCACTAGTACTGTATCACTCATAGCCCAGTCCTGCTTTTCCTAATAGGTCATTAGGGTGAGGAAGGAATAAGTTTGTAATTAAGTTAGGAGCACACCTTAACTGGCCTTGTGATCGTTTGATCACCTATTTTTCTGCACTGCAGGTGGCAGGACAAGCGACGCTATTGTTGATGCTGCTCTGAGTGCTCTTCGGTCCCTGGTGAAAGAACGTCTTAGTGGCAGAAGTGGAGGATACAGTTCTGGAAAACAGGTATTTGAGGGAATATGTGTTTGTTTTTCAACTGGAGACTGTCTTGTACAGGAGATCAAAGCTTCCAACTCAGTCACAGAATTGGAAGGGATATCTGGAGTTTTATCTAGTCCAGGCACCCGGCCCAGTGCAGGGTCAGCTGGAGCAGATTGCTCAGGCCTGTGTTCCTTAAAGTTGTGAGTGTCTCCAAGAACTGAGACTCCAAATGGTCTGCGTTCTCTGGGCAAACTGTTCCAGTGTTTGACCGTGCTCAGAGTAGAAATCCTTTCTCTTATGTTTTAGGTTATGGAATCATATAATGGTATTTCTTTTATTTCAACTTCATCCCTTTTGTCTCTTGTTGCAGAGAAGAGCCTGCCTTTGTTTTCTTTACTCTCCTTCACCCTCTCATCAGATGTCAGATGCTTAAAGCCCTTAATCAGCTCTGACCATTGGCTGGACTTCCTCCAGTGTGTGCATGCCTGTTCTGTGGGGGAGCCCAGAACTAGACCCAGCACTCCAGGTGTTCCACATTGTGCTGAGCAGAGGAAAAGATTCCCTCCTCAGACCTGCTGGCAACTCTGCCTAGTGCAGCTCAGGAGGCTGTTGGCCACCTTTGCCACAGGTTTGCAGTGCTGGCTCATGTTCACCTTGTCCACCAGGACACTCATGTTCCTCTTTGAAAAGTTGCTTTCCAGCTAGTCAGTTCTGAGTGTGTGCTGGTGTATGGGGCTGTTACTCCCCAGGTGTATCTCCCTTTGAACTTTGGGGTTCCTGTTAGCCCTATTCTCCAGGTGGTTCAGGTACCATTTGCCTAGTCCTAGTCTAAATTAGATTAAGGTTTTTTAATTTGGTAATGTTTTTCTGAAGTTGGCTTGCTGGATTTCTCCCTGAAGGTAAATTGAAAAGTTTCTGGTCCTACTACAGTTTCTAAATCATGGTGCAGGGTACACTCTGACATCCTCAGGGTGGCCAGATAGAAGACCTGGGTGGACTTTACCCTGTAGTATGTATCATGCTCCCCCATGTTTGTTCTGCCTGGAAATCAGGACTTGGTTCTAGATGGAGGTAGGGGTTGGAGAGCACTTTGTTCATGGACAGATCAGAGCATGAAGAACTGAGAAAGTGTTCCCACATCTTCTTGGTAGTCATTTTAACCCGATTTCTCCTTTTTCAAGAGAAGGTTCATTTGCTGTGTTTTGAAAGTGCTATGGGGAGTAGGCTGTGTGTACTGTCAGTTTTAAAAAGGGAAAGTCGTATGACCTAACACTGCCTGTTTTGTATCTTGCTCAAATAAAGATCATTTGGTAAAATGTGACACACAGGAGTTGGCCTGTGTGGGAGACCAGTTTTGGTTACTTCTTACGCGAGGGTCTGTTTGTTTCTTACAGAGCCGGGAGAGTGGAGGTGGAGATAAGAAGGATGTGATTGAGCTGACTGATGACAGCTTTGATAAGAATGTCATAAATAGTGACGATGTGTGGATGGTGGAGTTTTATGCCCCATGGTGTGGGCACTGCAAAAAGTAAATGGGGTTTTTCTTTAACAATTCAGTTCCTGTTAGTGCCTGTTTTGTGTAATACCCTTAATCCCCTAAAAGAGACCTTGCATCTCTGGTATACTAGAAATTAGGTTTTTTGTGAGGTGATCTAACAAAAATGTGTGGCATTTTAGCAGTAAAATTCCCAGTTATCAGTAGAAATAAGATCCGAAAGCTATATTAAACTTTTCATTCCTTCAGATGCAAGACATCAGTCTTGTTTGGATAACCCTCTTAGCTGTCATTCTCAGCAAGAGACTTTTTTTCTTAAGTAAAACATGCTACATAATGTTGAAGTGTGTATACTTTTGCTAGCTCTGAGAGAGCTTAGGGCACTTGTACTCTCTGTTTTTCAGCCTGGAGCCAGAATGGGCAGCCGCTGCCACTGAGGTGAAGGAACAAACAAAAGGAAAAGTAAAGCTGGCTGCAGTAGATGCAACAGTCAATCAGATGCTGGCAAGCCGATATGGGGTGAGTGTGCTCTGCAGTAGTTACAATTGCCTTTCCATCTCTACCAAGTCAGATTTCTCTTCAATTCTTACTGAACTGTTCTTTAATCTGGTACTACTTAAATGTTTTGTGCTAAAAATAAGTGTCACATTCAATTTTTTTCCCACAAATAATTCATGAATGTCAGTAACAATATAAATCAATGAAGAGAGAAGAAAAGAATTAATTTGGATATTGCTGAGGAGAAAGGCTGTTTTATTTCCATAAGACCTTGTATACCTTTATAATCTGGAGTGAGAAGTCTCTCTCTTCAGACTGTAGGCTGGTTGGGCGCCTCTGGAACCCTTGGAGCCAGTTATCAGGGATCACTGAAACAGTATCAGCTGCCCAGATCAGGTGTGTTGCTCACCAAAAGAGAGCAGATACTCTTGGATTTTTAGTACAGTCCATGGAGCTTACAGTGTATTGTGTAGTTTCCCTCTAAGTGCACATGACTGACAATGAAGGGGAACACTGAGCAAGATTTACTGGAAGTGTTGCAGAAGGAGCATAAGGTCCACTTGTTGCCATGTAGGCACAATATTGTCTGTGGGACAATACTTGTCCCACAGACAAATCAGGAAATCAATGTCTAGTAGATATGAAGGGTGAAGATAGTCCTCATAGTACTTTCCCCTGCAGTGCTCGGTGCGTCTTAATTGAGATGAAACCTTTGCTGGTTCATCAGGCCAAAACCCAAAAGCAGCATTATAGTGTATAGCATTACCCTTGTTTTGCATTGTTGCAAAGGTAGGAAGCTACAAAATTGAAGTTCAGTCAGAACATGTGAGACTTGATACACAAAGAAGTTGTATCTCTTCCCTTGCTCTTAATCTAGAACACATCAGACAAGCAGATAATTTCCACCATAAATATTCAAGTTTATTTGAGCTGATGGCTTAAACTTGTCTTGCAGATTCGTGGATTTCCCACCATTAAAATCTTCCAGAAAGGAGAAGACCCTGTTGATTATGACGGTGGGAGAACTAGATCTGATATCATTGCTCGTGCTTTGGATCTGTTTTCTGATAATGCACCACCACCTGAGCTCCTGGAGGTACCTCTACATTGTCTTCTCAAACTGCTTTTCTATCATACTCTTGGCAGCAGTTTTTACAGGTCTATATGAACTCTAAATAAAACTGCCTAAGTGTGATGTTTGTGCACTGTTTTGCCCCAGAAAGTAAAGGATGACAAGTCTTAAATAACAGAAAGCTGAATGTTCATTTCTACTGTCCATTTGTTGTTGTCTGGAGGACGATCAGAATTGATACAGTGAAGGCATTGACAGGATGGTGCCAGGGGGTCTGAATCTGCTCTTGAGGAATGAGTGAAAAAGTTGGGTTCTGTGCCCCACCTCTTTTCTTCCAATAAGAGGGCATGGCCTTGTAATTTGTAAGGTGTTCATTAGGAGATGCATGATGAGTAGCTTTGCTTGTTGTTCAAAAAACTCCACCTTCTGTAGGGTGACTTCTTTTTTCAGCTTGCTGTTGGTAGATTTGAATTGGTGATCACTTGTCTCTAAAGTGAGGTGCACGCAAGACAGTCCATTGGGATGCAAGAAGGAAAAAAACAAAAAGCAATTGTACTATTAATAAACCTAGAGATATTTTTAAATGGTGCTTATTTCATCTTTCTCATCCTTCTAAATTTTTTATTTTGTATGCTTTCTAATATTAATACAGCAATGCACGTTGATGTATGTGCATATGCATATAATTGATTTCTATATATCAGGGGCTGCATGCTTAGAAATTTATTTAGTGGTGGGATGCACAATCAAAGGTTGGAGACCACTGGTGTAGGTCACTGGATCAATTCCCTTTTGAGACAGATCCCACAAAACCAGCATTTCTGTTACTGTTGCTTGAATGTCCTTATCCACAGCAAAGGCTGCCTCTGCTGGCTCTCCTCGTGCTCGCAGACATTCACATAGGCCTGGGGCTGCTCTTTCCAGCCCTGGGCAAGGACAATGATTTTGAGCAAGAAGTGGCATATGACTGTGCTTTCTGTAAGCCTTATTTGGTACTGCTTAGTTTCCTGTTGCTGCAAGGCTCAACAGAAGACTTTGTGAACTCTTTGTAAATTACTCTTGTGCTGGGGACCAGTGAAGTAGGAGAGACTTGTAAGCTCTTGTGTCAAGTTGTTTCAGTGCCTACTCCCTTGTAGGATGGAGTTATTAGGCTGTTGGAGGGAAGTGCAGTCACAACTGAAGAACTAAATCTTACTGTAATTGACTTTCTGCTGCTTTCATCTAGATAATTAGTGAGGATGTTCTGAAGAGTACCTGTGATGCTCATCAGCTCTGCATCATTTCTGTCCTGCCTCATATTCTTGACACAGGTACACATACAAGCAAGCAGACTTCTGTATGAATTTGTCACTTAAAGCATGTAGTTGTGTTTTTTAACTTGTCCAATTCTGTCTAACAAACAGGAGCTTCAGGGAGAAATTCTTACCTGGATGTCATGTTAAAAATGGCTGAAAAATACAAAAAGAAGATGTGGGGGTAAGTGTCATTGTCCACTGGTTGTCTTGGAAAAGATGTGAGCATTTCTGGGGGTAACGGGATAAAATTTGTATGATACCCAATTAGCTACAGAAAAGAGTTGTTCCTTGTTCAGGGTAGCATATCTTGATATTTCACTAATTACTGGCGAAGGGAATATTGTGACCTTAAAATAACCCATTTTTTAAAATTTTCATCCACCTGTCAAATTCTGCATTTACAAGTGATATCTAAGCATTAATGAGATTAAGCATCTTTTACTCTTGTCCTGAATACTAAAGTATTTTAGGGAGGTTTCTTTTACCGTCTGCTGCTGGTCAGTGAGTCTGCCAGTGTGACCGTTGAATTCTCAAAAAAACAAGTAAATTGCAGCTTATTAACAAGTTTTGTGCTCTCAAAGAAACAGACCAGCAGGCTATGCCTTTCCTCCTCCTTCTCTCAGGTGCAGGTTAGGATCTTTGGGACTCATCAGGAAAGTGAGAGCTGTTCTGTCACACTGACTGCTGTGAAAGGGAGCAAAATGGCATGCAATCCTGGGGGAAAATGCTGAGATTGGCTCGTTTCAGAGGTTCCTCAGAGGACTTGCTAAGCATTAGAGGAACCGAGACCTGACTAGTGAGGAACAAATACTGAGTGTCCTTAGCTAGAAATCCTCTATAGTGATATTTGGGCCGGACTTTGTAATCTTTACATCTGTGACTTGACTGCTTTAAAACCTTGCTTAGTACCGGCTAAAGTGTAGCAGTTTGTTTAGCATGGTAACATAGTTCTTCCCCTGCACTGTGTTTAGTGGCTGTTCTTATGCAGCTTTCAGTGGCTGTGTGGGTGGGACTAGCCTAGAGGTGCTTCTGAGAGAGGGCTTTCTTCTATGGCAAGGTTCACGATTGGGACCCTCCTTTTCCCTGCTGACTTTGAATGTGTCAAGGGCAATACAGACCCTTGCTTGAACTTTTGCAGGATTGCAGGACATGTGTGATTTGAAAATAATTGTAGTGCCTATCCTGATTATTAATTTTCTACTTCATCTTTTCCTCAAGGTGGCTGTGGACAGAAGCAGGTGCTCAGTCAGATCTTGAGAGCTCTCTGGGGATTGGAGGCTTTGGGTATCCAGCAATGGCAGCTGTTAATGCTCGGAAGATGAAATTTGCCCTTCTGAAAGGATCATTCAGTGAGCAAGGGATTAATGAGTTTCTCAGGTATGAAATCTTCAAGTGACTTAAATCTTCCTGTAACTGGGGCTATGACTCTTTAAACCACAAGCAGACTCTCCTGGATCAGACGAGACTTGCACAGTTAAGAGAACTAAGATAATGAGAATTCAGTGGAGGAAGGGAATGGTTTCAGTGGGGATTGCAATAAAGCAGTCATTACCTTTTTGTGGTGTGCAGAATTGAGTTGGCCATTTAGACTTAAGAGAAGTAGTTTTAGTACAACTGTTGAAAATAGAAGTGGGCTTTGATGTTGAAAAATTCTGTTTCTCTGGTAACTTAAGAAATAACGTAGTAATGAATTTCATTTAATTCAAGTGGTGCATTCTGACTAGTCATTAGTAATGGGAATGTTCCCACTGTGGGAATCTAAATGGGTGCTGTTGAAGTTCCTGAGCTTCTGTATATTGCTGTTCATCTTTCTGATTCAGTCTGGTCCTGTCTTCCCCCTGCCACCTTTCCATTCTCCTGGCACTTGATAAATTGATTGGGGGAGCTGAAACAATCCATCCAAAAAGTCAGTAGCTCACTGTTCAGCGCAAGTTCCCTGAAACTGCCTCTTGTGTAGCTGGGCAAGAGCCAGTGCTGGGAAGAATGGAATAGGGAAAGGAAGTGGAGAGGATGACAGAAGGTCAGCACTGAAATAGAGCAGCTAAACTTAAACTGTTACTTTAATGTGGTCAAAATGAATTGGGAACTCTGCTTCCGGGTAAAGCACCAGCTGCCATAAGTTATGCAAGACCCCTTGAGACCTTACATTAGCAGTGTTACTTCCATGTCTGTCCTTGGAGAATGGCAGAGAACAGCCAGAATGGCAAAAGCAACTGCAACAGTCTCTCCCTAGCTTGCCATAAGAAGCACACTAATTGAATGCAGTTCCTGCTGGATTAATGGAATCAGTGCTATATTCTTACTTGTGAAAGTGATCAGACTTTCTTCTTAATGCTGAAAAAATAAACATTCTTAGAGCATCAAGTAAAATTCACGATTCAGATGCGAGAAATACCAGACAGTTTGTACTAATGCATGTGAGAGAAGTGTCTGCTTTTGTCAGACATGGCAAATTTTCTTAGTCTATAAAATGCATCTTAGAGAAGCCTCTCCTAGGTGAGGTTGGATGGTGCTTCCAGGACACAACAGCCAGTTTAACAGCGTATATTGCATTAGGTAATTGGTTTGGTATTGTCTTATCATGCAGCCTACTTGCTAGAATAATCTCTTACTTGACATTTCAGCTCGGCTGTGCTGCCTAGAGAAAGCAGTATAATCACAGCTGGTGCGGCTGGCCATTCACTCAGCTGCTGCAGGCGGCTTCTGCAGTCTAATAGGCTGTCTCAGCAGTGTAAACTACAAGTAAGGAAACTGGCACTGTGAAGAGCATAAAAATTGTGAACTCCACTTAGGGAGAAATGCTAATTCAGTCTTATTTGCCTCTGAAAGATGCAAAGGGAGTAGCTCCTCAGGATTTTAATGCTGGGCTTTTTGAGCAAGCCTAACTAGCAAGTGCAGGATGGAGTGTCTCAAACTGGTTACCTTTGGAACCCATGGAGGCTAATTCTCCACTAACAGAGATCACTAGTGATCTCCACTAACACTTGCAGGTGACTTCCAGAACTAGAATTACAGGCTCCCCTTGGAGATGCCTTAAGTGATAAACTGTTAAAGAGGATGCACTTATCTGTGATTTTTACACTGCTGAGATATGAAATAGCGTCTCTCACAGAAGTCTTTGCATCCAATTGTAAATTTTCAATGCTGCTTTAAGGGCTCTGTCATTTTCTGCTTCTTGAAGTTTTTGCATCCAGACAGCTTAGATTTACTTAGAGATGAAATCTTAAAGTTGTCTTCCTTTTATCTGAAGCAGGTTTTGTTCCAGGTGGATAGAGGTTGGAAGAATTTCTTAAATTTAACTTTTACTTGTTTTTTCTCAGGGAACTCTCCGTTGGTCGTGGCTCTACAGCACCAGTCGGTGGTGGAGCTTTCCCCAAAATTCATTCAGTTGAACCTTGGGATGGCAAAGATGGTGAGGTAAGAGGTGCTCCATTTCTGAAAGTGCTGAGGAATTGCTGGGTTCAGAAGTGACAAGATAGAGTAACTAACACCTGTTAGTGTGAAAGTTCTTGTTTGTACAAGATTGTGGCAAGTTGTGTTGATGGTTTCCCATTATCTAAATCCTGCCAGCAGACCAAATGGCACTGATCGTCTGACATTGTGGATCAGATGTTCCTGCCTAACTGTTAGGATGTGATCTGAAAGCTGGATCCCTTGAGGCAGAAATGTATTACCAGTGCTGACTAAGGGAGCTGGTAGTGCATGCATTCAAGACCCCAGTGTTGTGGAGACTTGGGTTCTGCAATAAGCTGACCTTGCCATCAAGGTCTTAATGCCAGAAAGCTTGTCAGGTAAAGCCTGTGTAATAAAAAACATGGTGACTTAAGTCTACCTTCTTAAAGTTCAACATTACTGTAAAAATGAAAGTTTCTGCAGTCTTTTGATCTACTTCAGATCGATAAAAACATGCAACATGGTAGTAGTTTTGTTACATAGTTTATTTGTATAGCCTTCATCTGGAGTATTTTGATTAGTAAAAAACAGTCTCCTGGTCTAAACTCTGATCACTTGTCCTGTGCTTAGTGCACTTGCCGCTTTATGAATGAAAGAGATAACAGGAGAGAGCTTTACTCTCAGGATGAAGTAAGAATCTTTCCAACGCGGGGATCTCTTGGCACTAAGCGCATCTAAACATGTACTCAAAACCTTCCCTTTTTCACAGCTTCCAGTTGAAGATGACATTGATCTCAGTGATGTGGATCTGGATGACTGGGATAAAGATGAGCTGTGAGATCTTCAGGAAACTTCTTTTCTTGGGAAAGTCTGCGCAGCAGTTTGCAGCCTGGATCACAATCAGACAGATTTTTCAGTGGCCTTTTTATGGAGAAGTAGCACATGACACACTGTGCTATTGGATGCACTGCAGCAGTGGACTGTACGCATCTCAAGAAAACATTGCAGAAATTCTATGAATTGTCATAACCAGTAAACTTGATTGTATTCTGTGTAACAAATATTTTGAGGACAACGTGGATATTTCTTTGGAACATCTTGGCTTTTATTTTGTTGATAATGTGCTGTTTGAGTGTTACTGGAGGCTGTTAGTGTAACCAATTTTAACTGTAATTTTTTTCATGGAGGTGGAACCTGCTCGGCTTCTGTTTCAATTAAAGAATAAAATATTTTTTGACACACAGTGTTAGTCTTGTATAGAGTAAGAAAGGTGCACATAATACAAGCAGTCCCATTTTGGATGACTCTTGAAAGTGAGCTGTAGAATAGAGAGGCTTGTGCAGAGGGGAATCCTAAACCACCTCCTTGCCGTGAGATCTTGACAGTTCGGCCTAAAGCCTGATAAGAT
Source organism: Struthidea cinerea (assembly GCA_013397865.1). Classification (NCBI taxonomy): domain Eukaryota; kingdom Metazoa; phylum Chordata; class Aves; order Passeriformes; family Corcoracidae; genus Struthidea; species Struthidea cinerea. The sequence goes on along the minus strand of VZTI01002864.1, from coordinate 455,189 downwards.
GGACAATCTTAGTTTAAATGCTCTTCAGTCTTCCTTTTCCTATTTCTTCTCAGGGGCTTTCTCTTTCTTTGTGCCAGACTTCATAAGATCATTTATACATTGGAAGTGGGGTTGCTGCTGCAATGAGAGATGCTGGGAGCTGTTGGTCTTTCCCCTGGGTTAGTGACGAAGCTAATCCATGTTTTAGGGCGTAAGGATTTCCAGGTGCTAACAGAAAACCACCCTGGTGCTGTCTCCAGCAAATTGTGTAATATTTCTTCACTTCCCATCTGGCATTGTTTTGATCTGAATTGCTATTTCCTTGGAAGGGGAATCAGGACTGGGAATAGGGATGTTTACTGCTGCTTTTTTAATAAAAGTACCATTATTTTATTGCTCTCCATGTCTTGTATATTGGTGTCTAGTGAAGTGACCCTGATGTGATCAGCTTGTTTATAAATAAGGAATGAAAGAGCTGAAAGATTCCCCTTCTTTCAAGGAAATAACATCATGAGGATATTTGTCGTCTTGTGTCTGTAAGAGATTGCCCGTAGCTCATCCCCATGAAAGGCAGTGTCGGAACCACAGGCAGCCAGCAGTAACTGCTGATTCCATGCAGGAGATGTGCTCCAGCTCTTAAGTCATCCCAGCAGATGAGCTCTAATGGAACTGTTCTAACTGAAATACCTTTGCAAAAACTAAACTCATGAGTACTTGGGACTGTAAGTCATATTATGATAAGTTCCACAGCACTTTTGAGGATCTTTCCTCTTAAGCTTTTGGGTTTTTTGTTAAATTACAGGAACTTGGGGCTTTGCTCTGATGCTTTCTACTTTTTCTGTTTGGATTTTTTTAAGTTTGCTTTGTTAGAAAAAGAGGACTGTATACACCTAGTAGATCCATTAGCCACCACACTTTTCAAATTGTTTTATTTCAAGTCCAATAGATATTCCATCTTTGTACTTTACCAAAAAAAAATAAATACTACCATAGTACCTCTGCCTCTGAAATATGTTTTTGTAAAACTATGAATAAGAGATACTTATATTGTAGTCACTGTAAAAATTACTAGAAGTGGTAGGAAGATTATCCTGCTACAGCATCTGCATTATAATTTGACTTTCAGCAGCTAAAGATTGTTTTACGGTAACATTAGAGTCTTGAAAAGTAATAGATGAAGCTTGAGCAATTCTTCTTTAACTGCAGTCAAGAAGACTGAGGTCAATCTTGAAATAGACGTAAGGATAGTATTCTTGATTACTCAGTTGTAGCCCAGGGATGTCCATGCCAGGCTGCAAAAGGAAGTAATGGCTTTAGTACCAGTAAACCAAGCTACCGGGGATTGCTTTTGTGCTCCTTTCCCACAGGTGCAATGGAACTTTGTATTTGCCATGCTTAAGGTGGGGAATTCACTGAGAATCTGCTGTGCTTCTTGTTTCAGGTTGCCTAATGTAATTAGTATTGAGAATTCATGCTTGTGCTGTGTTATGAACTTGTAGCACTTTTGTGTGCTTCAGCTTTAGAGCAGCTCATCTCTGTTCCCCCTTCATGTAGTGGGACTCGTGCTTGCTGGTTTTAGGCTGTTTTGAAGGCCTGCTAGCTCATTTATTGCTTTATCCTAAATGTTTTGAATTGTAATTCAAGATATGGGGAGGAGAAAGCAAGTACTGCTGCTTGCTGAAGGCCTAGGTTATTTATGAATTACAGCCTTTTACAGGGGACAGAGGTGTCACAGTCCTAGGATTTAGTTCCAAATTAATTTTTCTTGCTTGTCTTGATCTGAATGTTTATAGTAGATTTTAAGCTTTTTATGTAGAGGAACAGCCATAATTGAGCTGACCTATTTTGTTCTGGTAGCTGTAAACATCAGATGCTTCAACAGAAAATGTAAGCAATCTCTATGCATCTGCCTCATAACCTGAGCCTACCCTAATCCAGTCTGTAACCACCTGGGATTAGAGCTGCGTCCAGGGCTCCTAGCATTGCAAGATGTGAGGAGATGCATGCTCTAACCCCAGGACAGTGGAAGTGTTCATTTAGCTAAGCTGAGAGAAGCTACAGCATGTGCACCTGCAGTCCAAATACATACATCCATTATACTTGCTGCTGCAACTTCATCCAGGTGTTTGAAGACCACGTTCAGGACGTCTCTCAGGCGCTTTACAGACTTCCTATTTGGCTGCAGCAGCATTGCTTGGAAATTCACAGGGAGGCCATACCTCGGAACACAACATACATGATCATCTGCTGGGAAGGGGCACAGCTGTCTGCTCCTGCCCTTCTCCCTCCTCAGCTTCCAGGCATGCCAGCTGGTGCTCTGTTGCAGAAACAATGCTGCCTCCTTATTGGAAAGCATTTTGTTTTTGAAGCCAAAAGTCAACTAAACAGTGTCTTTCTGTTTTCCCCTTCCCTGTAAGTGCCCCCAAAGAATCGTTTTTCATCAGATTCATATGTCACCTTTTCGGTGGACATCTGTATTGTCTCCTGTGAGCTCCTGGAGTGAAGTGTGTAAGGCACACACCCTGAGCGAGACAAAACAAGGTGTGTAAGGGTTCCTCTCACAAAAGGAACTACACCAGGAAGAGAGCTGTACATTTGACTTCCCCAGGGAACTCTGCTTGCACTCTGTGTTTACCCACTTACCTCAGGACAGATTCAACAAAAACTCTCAAGGCTTTCACGTGAATCCAAGCCACAAATGCTTCACTGAAGTTCACCTTCAGCCAGCGCAGTAAGGGGCCCTGTGAGAACAGAACAGTGCTGTGATCCCCTCACTGAGTGAAGCAGCTCCATAGCCAACACTGCCACTGAGGCCATCGTGGGCTGCTGGGATAGTTCCCAGGCAGCCTGATAGTGGCTCCCAGTCTATCAGAAACTCAAGTGACCTTGGGCAAATCATTTTATTTATCCCATGCCTCAGTTTTATGGGCTAAATGGAGCTCACTGGAGACTGTTGGAACCATAAAGCCTTTTCTGAGAGAGATGCTTAGGCAAATGCTGGTAGCAAAGGCCACCACTATGCGGGCCATCAACTCATGAGGTGCTACTCACATATTGTTGTTTCTTGTCAGAAGCTAATTTCATCAGCTCTTCCTTTTCACATTTCAGTTCCTTCTCATCATAATAAAATTCTCGAACCATGAACCTACAATGGAATGGCATTTGCTCTCACAAGCTGTAGTCCAGGCAATATGCACACTCATTTCTTTTTCTCCTGGAGAAGCAGGCATGGGAAGCTGCTATCCATTAAACAAGAGAAAAGCATGTGGAGGGTGGGAGTTGAAGTCACCCTCAGAAAGCCAGCTTCCTGCTGTTGGCAGTATGAGAGCAGAAAGTACAATTCCAGGATCTGTAACTTGGAGCTTAAAGAACAGGACCACTGATTCTGCTTCCAAAGGTCCTTCCCACCCTGCCTTCTCAGTGGCTTTAGGACCAACAGCAGCCCAAGCAGTCAAGAGGTCCTAAAAGCAGTGATGGATTCAGCACGCTGCACACACAACAAGCCTCACCTTATCCTCATCTCGCTAGCCTGCCCTGCCCAGCAGTCAGTGCTTCTTACCTGTTCTCCCTGGCTTTAGCCTTGAAGTCATCCATCACTTTTCTAAATAGGGTCACAGTGAAGAGTCCTCCCTCTGCATCCTCAGCAATCATTCTGTGGGAGGGAAATCCACTGCTGTGATTTGACATGGCAAATCCCTCATGCGTTTTTTACCTACCTCACCTTCCCCTTTTGCAATTATTTTTATTTTCCTTTATGATACTGAACAGTACCCTGCTTTTTGAAAACTGCTGTGACTGAAACAGGGAACAATGTCTTTACTTGCACTGGCTACTCTATCTCCAATGTAAAACTCAATTAGTTTACTTCCTGAACCCACTGTAGTATACACACATTCTGCCTGCCTGATATTTCTGTGTTTCCTGGTAACATTCCCCCACCTTTACACGCACTTGTGGTTTTGAGACAGGCGATAGAAAATAGTTTGTTTCTTTCTCTGTGCTTTCCACTTTCTCCATTTCAGGTAATACTCAGTTCTTGTGCCCTGGACCCGATCTCATGGTCTGTGTGAGATGAGCACTGGAATATTTAAGTCCTAGGAAAGATTTTTCACCCCAGGTGAAAGGAGGAGTTAATATGGCATTTGCCAGTACAAATGACAGTATACTGAATTATTCTATGCTACAATAGGAAGCAATTAAAAATGCAAAATTAGTGTTTGATCTTTTTATAAAGTACTTTCCACAAAACTTTATGTGATTGCATGTGTCTGAACTATACCTCAATTAATGTAATAAATTGCCTGTTTTACACAAAATGAAGCAACGGCCTGGTTGAAAGTAGAAAGAAATAGATTACTGGAAAAGGGAACGAGCTAATCGTAAAGAAACTGACTTTTTTTCTTTCATCTGTACTTCCCTTCAACAAACTAATTTCTATGTGAATTGCAAATATGTTAATGTGGAGCCTATGCATTAGACTAGTGATTTCCTCCAGGATCCACCAATTTGAGGGGCTGAAACATGACAGGAATCTCTGAAACAAACAGGGAGCTGAACTTGGAATTTCACTTACTTGGTGGAGCGAGGCACTACCATATCTGAGAGTGATTCATAGGTCTTCTGCCACTGTATGTAGCTTGACCTTTGAGCGACACAAAACAAAGCACAGTAAATAAATACTATATAGTGGAAAGCAAATGTTGACATATGTAGCTAATTAAGCTAATAACTTAGGGTAGAAGGGTTGAGCTCTTTGTGCTGGGTAATGTCATTAATTGTGCTGGGTGATGTCATTAAGATACATTAAGCCTCTCCTATCCTTTCCTCTCCTAGTCACCAGCTGTTTCCCTCAATGCTACACCCTCAGACTTCAGTTTGGATCTTGGCTTGAGGAAGGGTCAACATCAGGAAGCTGATGGTGGGAAGAACGTGGCACACACTTCCAGGCTGCCACACAGTCTCCCATGCTCCAGGACCCCTGCACAAGCTGCCCTGATCCACAGGTAGGTGTGCTACTTCTGCTATGTGTAATCCCAGAGCTCATCTGGTGCTAGACAGCACTCATGGCGAGTGCCAGCACTGAGAGAAAGGGAACAGGGGGATGGTGAGAGTTTGCAAAGAGAGAAGTCTGTTTTTAGGGTGAATAAACTCAGACAATAAACCCAACAAACTCACCTCAGATAGCTTTTTGCAACCTGGTTTTCACAGACAGAAAAGTGATGGTGCCTTTACCGTGTGTTGGGACAGGGCTATACAGGGAGGAAATGTTTCGTGTAGGGCTCTGAGGAGAACATAGTGTAATTTCACCATTGATGGCACTACCTACGTGTAGGCACTTACCAGGGCACAGCCAGCAGAGACTGTGAGTGGGACAGCTCTAACTCCTTTTAGAAACTGGCTATGCTGCAGTAAGAATCTGTTTTTGTTTTAGCTCATACTATTCCTATCAGGAGACTGATTGAGAACCCAGTTGTAACCATGAAATACCTACATCCCAATTGTCCTGCTCCAGTTTTGGCACAGTCTTTTGTCTCCTTCTTTTGTGCCAGCACCACTCTTGGCAGAAATTGTTCTTTCTTCTTTGCTAAGGGCTCCAGCTGTGTCCCACTAAGGGCACTCATGAACTGCCCCAACCTGACCCGCTATCACCCAGTGCTTAGGCCTGGGACTCAATGCCACACGGGGTGTGTGCACACACTGTTGCCTTACTTTGGCACCACGACGAGCAGCGTGATAAGATACTCAGAATTCAGAACAAAGTCTTCTTTGTGCACGATGTCTGCCAGGGTCCGGGTCAGCAGATTTCCCCTACGGTGAAGAAGACAAAGTAAAAATAACAGTAGCAGGAACTCAGCAGCAGAACCTTGGAGGCATTGTGCTGTGGGGGGAGGTGCTAATAGTATATACTGGGGTAAAAGAAGGCCCAGAAGGAGGTGGCTAAAGGACACAGCTGCACTTCCGAAATGGCTGTTTTGTTATTTTTACTGCAACGAAAAGAATCAAAAAGTAACTAATACTAAGGACATGATATTGGTGACTAGCACATGGATAGTTTATGCCCTTCATGTGAAATTACACCATTTGCTGTTATTGTTTTTACAGTAAGGCTGTAAATGCTTGGGAAGTGCACATCTGCTCCCAGTCATTGCCATATCTTATGGGAAGCACCTGCTCTCTCAGGAAGCCTGTTGAGCTGCTTGTGTGACCATGCTGCAGGCAGAGTGACCCATGGCAGTACAGATCTAAGCCATCACAGCAACCCTGGCATTCCTGGACTGCCGTGGACAAGCACACTGACTGAGACACCTCCTGCTGAACAGCAGCGAGAGCAGCAGTCTCGTGCACAGGTAGGACCTGCAGGAGGTCTCCACAGACTAAGCCCACCTGATCACATTAATTCCTAGGACATGTAGATGTCCAGAGCTGGCTGTGTATGGCTGGAAGGCACTAGGTGGGTAAGAGAAGAGCAGCTGCCCTCCCTGTCCCTGGGTAGGAGTGAAGAAGGACTAAATGTAGTTTTTGATTTGGGGTTCACTGGGCCAGTCTAAATATTAATTAACTGGCTGGTAACTGATTAGATCTTTTTTCAACCCTGGGAGCTATCTGGCACTGGTGGACACCAGAGTTGTCAGCATTTAAAGGTGGAGAGAATGGTGAAAGGAAGATTGTCCCTGGCCATGAGGTCTCCATTCTTCTCCCTCCTCACATTGCTGGAGCCCTGGCCAGCAGGCTGCCTATGCCCTGTGCTCTGTGGCCAATCCTGAGTAGGAAACGCATGAGCATGTGTTGGTTGAGGGCTTGCACAGCATCATCTAAGTTGCTTTAAATTTACTGCTTACTGGATTTTACCATTCTCCCCAGTGATATCTTAGAAAAAAACCCAGGTATCAGCACTGACATAGGCAAAGACCATAAGCAGATGAAGACAGGAGAGAGAACATTTGAGAAGCCCGAACAGTGCATTACCAGAACCAACAGAAGGATAGAAAGAAAACAAAAATATAAGTGGGATGCTCGTGAGGTACAGGATCAAGCAAGACTGAGCTGTTTCCTATGGGAGCTCTGCAAATGCTGTTCAGAACATAAGGCACAGTTCCATGTGGCGAAGGAATCCACCAGCTGACACAGCTCATCTAATTTCTGACACCCTGAAATCCCATCAGAGCAAAACTGTGCATTTGGTTTTGACTTTTTCCAAGACTGCCTGCTCACACTGTCAATAAAATCCTATTAGGAACTTCACTCTCCCTGAGCTGCTTTTGAGACATGCTGATGACACCAGCTACCCCACCACCTGTTTTCACTGGGTCTCTACATGCTCAGCATGTCCCAAAGATGGAAAACTTGTTCCCACCAGAACACACATGGTCCACTGCACAGCAATGGGTGTGAGCACGCTGCCCTCATTTCAGCCATGCAGCAGCATCCCCAGTGCAAAATACTTACATCGTTTTCTTCTCCAGGCTTTGCAAATTTCCTTTAATGTTGTTGTACGCAGCTGATCGGGTCTTTAGGTCTGCTTCTATTTGAGTCACTTGCTAAACCAAAGTGAAAAAACGGAGTCAATGCAGTGCTTGAGGCCTTGTTCTCACCTGTCCCACTACCACTGCACCTTAACACAGAGACACAGCTGCCATCCCCCATAAAACCACCACCCTGGAGCCAAGAGGGAGCTGGTGTCAGAGCTCCCCTGGGGCAAAGGCCTCTGCAGAAAGTCGGGTTCAGTCAGCTTTTGCTAGAGTTCTACCTAAGGGGCAAGTTCATGGTTTCACTTGTTACCTACATTGAACACCACCACATCATGCCTTTCTGAATGAACTGACAGTGTAAATAATTCAACCAGCCTGCAGACCAACAATTTCACAAAAAATACCTCCGAAGTGGAGAATAATATGGCATTATATGGAAAAAAAAAAAAAAGAAAATTCAGTGAAGGGGATTAAAGTGCAGAAAACATATCAGTGTACTCTAGTGAATCTGATAAAGTGCCATATACTTACAGACTGGATAGGTTTTAATATATGTATCATTATTATTGCAGTAGAAATTAAAATAATATGAACTGCTTCAGTAAAAGTGTGTGCTTCTGACCTTGTTCCTGCCCAAACCAAAGGCAAAGCTCCCACTGACTGCCATGAGAGGAGGGATCACAACCAGCCAAAAGACATGCTACCCCATGATGACATCTTAAAATCTGGAGTACAATTTACCTTTGCTAATGCTTCTGATATATTCTTCAGTGGCTGCTTTATGGGATATTTGGCCATGTCCCACTCAAACCGTGTCAAGTAGCTGATTATGTCAACTGAAAATGCAAAGAGATGCATGAAAGAAGATAGTGCACCAGATGGCAGGTCAAGGTTTGGGGAGTAGTCCCCAGCTATAGCTTAGGCATAATTTTGATTAACTTTAGATAGTTAACCAGGAACCCAACTCTGAATTCTTATAGAGATTTGATCTAGATCAAATCTGTACAGATCTTATGCCCAATCTAATCAACTTTCTAAACAACCCCAAACTTAAAAGTTAAACCAGGAACTTTTTCTGCATTACACCTAAGAGTACAGAAAAGGTGTAAAATTATCTGTATCAAAAGGACACAGCAGTGTACAGCTATTCTTCTTCTCAGTAGAAACAGTTTTGTGTAATCTTGATCTTGGTTTCTGCAATATGCCTGAATTTAAACCCAGCAACAGCTATCAGGAAAATACTTTGTGCCCAGGATCAGCAGTAATACTCAGGGTTGTTGAGAGCTTGAGCAAAGGTATTAAGAGCATAGCAGATGTCACCTCTCTGTGATTCAGTCACTAGAAATCAAACAAATTCAGGTGCAATGAGGAATTCCTCATTGACCTTGCACGCAGAGGTTCCCGTTTCACGCAAAGCTAGAGACTAGTTATACAAATGGATACATCCAGTCACAGCATCCAAGAACAGAAATCCACAGCAAGGACCTGTGCATGCAACCCCCAAAACAAGGCACGCTCGGACCATGGGGAGCCACGGCTTCTTTCCAGAATCAAGGGGAAATGAACACATACAACACCCATCTCCTAAAATAAGATTTTCCTGTTCCACTGTTTGAAGATTTAGGGTTCTTGATATTAGAAAACATTAAGGCTTAGTACATTACGGTACCAAATAAGGAATTCTCCTCCAGTAGCTCATGAAATCAAACAGTTCTTTGTCTGAGTCCTGAGAGCCTTTGGATGCTGAACACACCACCACACAGTGTTCTTGCAGATGTTTATAGGATGGGATAAAGTCATGCATACTGCCACAACAAGGAGATGGGCTGGGACCGCCCCCCTGAAGGTTAGGGAGACAAGGGGAAGGCAGCAGACAGAGTCTCAAGGTCTAGAAAAAGAGGCCAGAGGCACTGCCACCTAAAGGGTGGTCTTCCTTCCAGACCAGAAGGGGAAACATGGAGAATATCTGGGAAGTTGCTCTGAGGTGATGGGGAGCAAAACAACCTCAAGGTGCCAAGTAAAAGGACACACATGCTGGGGCCCTTCAGTGCTCTTTGCTGCTTTGTCCAGGGAGTGAATTCAGTCCCACAGCAAGGTTTGAGCACAATTTCTTGTGGGCTGGACTTTGAGGGTTAGGGGAAAACTTTTTGAACCAAGATGCATGAGAAGGAATGTGAAAAACTGTGTAATTGCCATACTACCAGGCTGAGGGTACTCTGCAGTCTCATGTGATACAGAATACCCTTGGCAGGAGAGCACTATCCTTTCCATGGGCTTCTCTCACCCCACAACAGAGTCAGTTTACCCTATTAGATTTCCAAAGCATGGAAAGTCTTATGTTAGGAGAAATAGGCTTCTTAGCAAGAGATAAACTGCCTGGAAGGCAGAGAGCACTTGCCATGGCTGTGTTCTCCCCCTCTTTCAAAACCACAGCTGTGTCAACATTCCCCACATCCAATGGACAGGAGTCACGAGGCAAAGATCCAACCCTTCCTGCTAATACCTGATCAGGAATGAGCAATTTCTCCTGCACAGGTAGGGTGTATAAAAGGGGGAAAACTGCAGAAGGCTGGGAGAGCTATGACACAGCTGCTGTGTGCACAGTTCTCCGTTGGTGCTTGCTTGTGATCTCTGTGGGGAAGGCAAAGAGGTCAAAAATACTTCAGCAACAAAGTTCACACAGCGTTTACAGCATAGGGTACACAACACAAGGATTTCACCCTGCTGCCTCTCTTCTACGCTCGTGTGCTTAGGCTTTGCAGGCACAGGCTCTTTAAAGACAGACACTGACCTATTTATAGCTGATGATATATAAAAGCTCCCTGAAGAACTTCACATGCTCTTTCTATTCCTCACATTCCTTGAATCTCAGCAGCATCCAAATGTTGGGCAGTTGAGCACAGCATGAGTTCTCAGCCCAGTTTTTCAAGCTCGCTCTGGAGTGAGCTTGCCAGTGCTAGCTGGCACTCGTGCAGGTTAGCTAAGCAGCCTGATCTTGGGGATGGCACAAACTACTGTGAACACACTAGCAGAGCTGTGTTTAAAATGCCAAGCAGTCCCAGCACCCTGATGCTCCTGGAATGGCATCCCTCATTTATGCAACCTGTCAAGTTACTTCTAAAAGGCTTCACACAGCTGCCCACTCGGGAGAGGTGATTCCTACCAGCTCACAGCTGCCCAGGGAACGCACAGCCTGAATGTCTCATATCTAACTTACACACCCAGCTCTAAAAGGCAATGTTAAACACTTCCCCTCCAAAACACTTAATTCTTCAAAATTGTTATACTTCCCATTTTGCTTTGTTTTGGGATCACTATAAAGAATGGAGTTATTTCACCACTTACCAAAATTTTAAATTCATTTGGGTTTAACATTACCATAAATGGAAGAGAATTTGGTATGAATCTGTGAAGAAAAGCTTTACTTACATTTCAAGAAAGCTTGTTTATGCAGTTATGATATATTAAAATTTTCTATATTACACAAGCACACATTTCCCTCTATAAGAGAGAAATTTCCATGTGGCTGCTTTCAACTGTTGTCCACTGGACAGCGCTGTGTGTGTATGTGTGTGGACGCATTCATGTAACTAGAAGTGCTGTATTTTTTACTACTTTGCATTTTTCTTCATACAAATCTAGCAAAAAAACTTTTTAGACACACAGCCACCACCAAACTGCTATTAGGGTTATATACAAGTGAGCTAAAGTCAGTGTTACTTAAAACTGAGTTTGTCTTGGGATGGTACAATAGTATGAAATAGGACCACGCAGCAAGAAATCATATCTTATAATTTTCTTTCTGATTTCAGAACCTCGAGGAAGTCTTCAACTTTAGAGTCCTTTTGCTAATCAGAAAGGGAAGGAGGAAGAACAGGTACAGTAAAGTTGCTGATGCTTATGAAGACTGACACTGGAATTTATTAGGGGAATCCTCATATACTAAAGCTGACTTCATTTTTTAAGATGATGTCAATAATCTTAAAAAGGTTAATGTCCTAATTCAATACAATTTGTTTGGATGACCAAACCCAGACAGAGGAAATTCATAACACGTGCAAATAATTTCCACATCCTTCTAATACAACACATGCAGAGCTGATAGGAAAAAAAATGGTGCAAAAAGGGGAAACAAAGGAAATTAATGAAACCTGTTGTTCCTCAAGTCATAGGGATATCGTGATCAAGCTACGAGGTTGTTACTTGAGAAATCCATCGTAACCTGATCACTGTATCTCTACAACCAGACCAAGACTTGTGTCTAGCACTAATATACACAAATGCATGCATGTAACAACACCACAGCCATCAGTCCTCAACATACTTTTGAGACATTTCATTTTATCCTTTAGCCCTGAAACACAGTAAGTGTGATTATTGTATTTCTCGAACAGTTGCACCCACCAAACATCAGTCTTATATCATTCAAGAGTATTTCTAAAAGAACTTCCTCCCCATTCTTTACTGATCCAGGTCTGAAGTACAACATTGCAAAAAAAGGGAGATGGAGTACACACTCCTAGTTTATTCAAAAGCATCATTCTGCAAATCTGTAATCAGCATGCATAACACATCAATTTTGTTGTATTTTTCCAGAATAGCTGGCAAATGCAAATCACTAACAGATCACTGACAGATGTCACACAGCCATACAAAATGAGATTTACGCGCCCATAGGAAATCAAGCCCAGACAGGGCACAGAAGTGTGCTAGGTCATGTTAGGAGTGAAGAGGGATGTCTCCTACTTTCATCTTCACTCCAAAGTTAACTTCCACTAACTGAGAAAAATGGGAGCAGGCTAGATATGTTCTTATAAAATGTTGCTGATGATTGTCCTTTCTAAAGTGTTAGGGTTTCAATTCCACATATTCGTATTCTGAAGCAAGCAAAAGCAGCATCAATGCATTTAAACCCCCACATTCACAGCACCTACCTCCATTGGCCAGAAGATTTTCCTGGACTTTATCTTTTGAGTCCTCCATAACTTCTCCTATGTACTGGGCTATTTTCTTTATTATGCTTAAGTGCAACAAGAGAAACTTTGTTAGTGAAGAAACAAAATTATTACAAAGCAGTTTTCACAATGATCTGATAAACACAGAAATGCCCAAACAAAACACTTCTGAAGCAAGGCAGGTTAATTTGCAATTCAAATGATGATAAACTATCTATGACACAATGCAGAACTAAATGTCTTACCTCTAAATACACTGATCTCTTCAAAAACATAGGCAATGTCATTTTGCCAGTGCTCTGGGCTTAGAGCAGATCAAGATTCAGTCTTCTGTACACTCATTATATACATAGCAAAAACCAGAAGGCAAGAAAGGCAAGAAACTAGTTTAAAACCCCCAAGGCAATGAAAGAACAGGAGGCTACATACAGACATTGACTGCAAATCTCTTCCACAGGATGCTAAAGAAACCCTTAGGGATTGCTGAGAAAAGGTTCTCAGAAAATACTCGGGAAAACAGCAGTTTTGTCTTGCTTGATGGGGAATTTCTTCCTTATTCCTTTTCTTTGGGGGACTCTTTCTCTCTTTTAGCATGGTGGACAAGACATTCCTTTAAGGTGTAGGAGAACTAGATTCAAATCCTTCTGCCCAGTTCAGAATAGTGATTTGTACAGAGACCCTCCTGGAGAACACTGTCCCCACAGAGTCACTTATTCTTTGCTTATTTTAAGAAATGGATTCATCAAATCCCTCTAGCAGGAGATCCCCCTGTCTCTAGTCAAAGTACCTGTCTCATACAGGCTGAGAAACTTTCTGGTTGTTCAAGTATCCTTCTGCACTCAAAAATATTCACAGAATTTGGCCTGCAGTTCCCTAACTGTCGTAGGTTGACTACACCTTGTAAGAAACCCAGTAGCTGCAAGGTTACTGACTGATCATTAAACTGGCAGAGACATGAAGTGGACACAATCCTTGGCATCGTGACAGGGAGTGTAATGGCAGGATTCTTATCTCTTTCTTGCCTTACTGAGGGGAGACTACTACAGCTGCAGATGAGCTGCAGACTGAAAGGGCATCTACAGTGTTTGGACAATGTGTTGTGTGACATCCTGGGGTTTCCAAGAGCAGGAAAGGGACTTTGGGCCAGGTATAGATACCAGGAAAGCATCAGAGAAGATGATTTTCTTTCATGTGCTGCAAAGCATCTATCTCTGTTCCTGTGAAGAAACAGTCTTGGGAAAGGTTTTCCAGTCCTATGACAGGTACGAAAAATCTGAGATTGCTGATGCTGCAAAGAATGCAGTAGTTAAAATTTATGCTGTTTAGGGTCAATTCAGTCTGAAGAACAGAAGATATTATTGAGACCTTTCAGTATATAAAGGGTACTTATAAGAAAGCTGGAGAGAGGCTTTTTACCAGTGCCTATAGTGACAGGACAAGAGGCAACAGTTTTAAACTAAGAGTAGATTTAGATTGGACATAAAGAAAGAAATTCTTTACTGTGAGGGTGATGAGGCACAGGTTGTCCAGGGACGTTGAGGATGCCCAATCCCTGGAAGCATTCAAGACTAGGTCAGATGAAGGTTGGATAGGGCTTTGAGGAACCTGGTCTAGTGAAAGGCGTCCTGCTCACGGCAGGGGGTCGGAACTAGAGGATCTTTAAAGTACCCTTTCAACCCAAATCATCCTTCTCATGACCTGGACAGGCGCAGTTTAGAGTGCCTGTAGGAGGAATCCATACCCCTGTGCTCCAGTTCACATCCCTCTCTCAGAGCTGCGGCAGTTTTTCACCACCTGGCTGCAGCCCCGAAGGGAGCCAGCACCAGCTGAGGGTTGCTGGAGTACAGCACATGTTGCGCACACTCAGCCTGTGGGAGGGGTTGAGGGATCCAGACAGAGGTTCCCTGACCTCTGCAACCTTGCCAAGCACTTCTGCAACTTTCAGCTTGTAGATAGAGCTGTTTTTTGTCTCCTTCATGATGCTCAGAGAGCCCAAAGGAACTTGGAACAAGACAGCAGTTGGTAAAACCAGCATAGCATGAGGCTAAAGACATTATGGAGAAAGCAGTTCACAGGGAAGTTTTTAAACCAGGAGCTTCTCCAAAGGGCCTGAGCTGCTTTCATTACTCTTGAGTGCAGCTGGTGGCTGACCTGACAGGTGGGAGACAGCTCTGGCCTCTCTCCATAGATACAGAGGGTGGGACAGTTGTGAGCTCTCATGCACCTGGCAAGTCCTACCTGCCTGGGCAAGGCTTGTCTCCCTTCCAGCCCACACATCCCGTGGTCCCTGCAGCAGGATACAGCCACAATGTGTGTACTACACTGTGCCAGACAAATGTTCTCCAGGTCTGCCTTAGCCTCTGTGCCTTGCATTGCATTCTGTGAAATGCAAGTGGGATTCACTCACCCAATACATTTCCCATGCAAAGACAGAACACGTCCCCTGCACACCATGATGTCTGGGGCAAATGACAGGAATCAGACCCCTGGAGGAGCCCCACTGACTACACTGACATCCAACAATGGGCAGTTTTCACAGCCAACCATCAGATCTCTGCCTTTAGATGAGATGAATCTCATCTTGAGCAAATATCATGTTCAAATGATGCATTATAAAAAGAGTTTCAGCAAAACTGCTTAAAGAAGTAGTAATAAAAATCTGTAAAGAGAATAACTCCATTTAACCTACTATTGTCTTGAGACTCTCATGTTTTGCTTCTGCAACTGCTGCAATGTCATCACCTTCAAAAAAAAAAAAAGGTCTAACACTCTTTAAGTGATACTGAGAATGAAAGGGTGCTCCCTGCCAGACCTCCAAAACACTGCAGGGAGCAGAAGTCCTGCAATCTGAGGCCACTCCCAAGTATGCCACTGACCAAGAGAGAACCCCCAGGTAAGAGTGACCCAGGAGACTGTCAGCTTTTGAGAGAGCTTCATGCTACCACAGGATGACATGGAAAAACACTCCTCCTCCCCGTGTAAATAAATAATAAAAGTATGTGGAAACAATAGCTCCTGCAAACTCTTGCCCCTTCTCTGCTGTCCTGGCAGGAGGCAGCGCTGACAGGTTTGCACTGCCTGGCTTTACTGGCAGCTGTGTTTATCCAGCAACAGTTCAGCAGGCAGCTCTTTCAGAGGACCGGGAACATGAATGCTCAGGTCATCTCAACAGGCTTGTAACCCTCTGGATGCCATGTACTTCAACCAAGTGCAAGTGCTTGGCATTTTAACCCTTGAATCACAATTTAGACACAAAATCTGAGGCATTTATTTAATGCAAAATACTTTTGTATGTCCTTGTGGGACTCACTCTGCTAATACATTTGATTATTCTGTTGTTTTGATTAATCCTTGTTGATTATTCTCTGTTACTACCCTAACGTTACTACTCTAATGCATTTTTCTTATTTTTCAAAACACCTTTCTTATTTTTAAATCTTGTTGATCCTTCCTGGTTACCTATCTGGACAGGCAAATGAGACAAACAGGAAGAGTCCTTGCCTCAGCCGATTACAGTGGAAGGGCCTCACTGACTGCTTTGCTCAGTGCTTAGAGCACATCACAGGGTAAGAGTCATTACTGGCATTACAGGGACAATTAGAGGAGTAAAGTGGTGTTCAGCCTGAACAAGAAGCTGTACCGTGCTGGCAAGTAAAGACAAAGATAACAGAAGGAGTCTGTAAGCCTAAGGAGCTCCTACTGACATTTCACTTATAACTACCCTCCATGATCTTACACGGATTCTGCAGTCAGCTTTTCAGAAGTCCTAATTCTTCACAAAGCTGCGAATTAGTTATGCCTTTCTGAAAAATCAGTTCTGATCATTCTTGGCAGCCCTCAAACCCAGATCACACGGTTGTTTCCTATCTGATACCATGACTAGAGACACAGAATCACAGAATATTCTGAGTTGGAAGGGACCCACAAGGATCATTGAACACTTTCCATTAGAACAGATAGCAGGTATTGGCACTGCCTCTTCCTAAATTTGCCCCCATTCCCACTTCCTCAAGAATCTCTGTAATTGAACAAGAAGCTGGAAGGTGTTACAAAGAATATGGGGCAGTATTTTTGGCAGAGCCACGATGGAGATGGTTTTGTTGATGAATTAAGTTGCTCTGTCTTGCTTAAAGTCCTGAAAAAGCAGCATGGTTCAGTTTTAGGTAGTCCTGTGAGAAGCAGGGTGTTGGACTCAATGATCGTTATGGGTCCATTTCAACTCAAGATATGAATCATATTCTATGATCCTAAAAGATCAATCTTGTGTGCCACCCAGAGTTATCAGATGCAATCATCCTAATACAGCCCTTACATAGCACCAGTAAAACTAGGAAAAAAAAAAAATCCTACGCAGAAATGTATTCTACCAGACCAACTTTTACTTAAACTGCCTAGCATAGATTCAAACAGTTTCTATCAGGGTTTCTGTATGTCTTTGCAACTGCCACACGAAGATCTATGAAAGGATTGAGCATATTTAGACAAGAAAATGCTTATCAGTCCAGACTGGAAGAAAAAAGGCAAAAAGACCCAGAGCTAACACCTGCCTCTGTGACCAAAACTACATGTGAGGTACACTGCCAAAGCAAAAAATAGAACAAAGCAGAAAAACCCAGCAGCTTATACTTTCATTGCCTCAAAGTCTACCTTGTGCCATGAAGTATCTTAAAACCTGGCATTTTCTCAGCTTGCTGTACTACATTATTCTTTTGTACACCCAGGTCAGTTTGTCCCAAAAGGCAAACTTGGCAATTGTCAGCAAGGAGATCATGTGAGTCTTTGCTTAAGTAGTTTTGATGCAATGTGAGTAAATATTCTGGTTTTTAAGGAGTTTAAAAGCCTGAGAGGGAAGGGCTGGACTTCATTCAAAAGAATATAATCCTTAGAACTCCACTAGCTGGTTGGAAAGGGATAGAAGGCTCAATAGAAATATTCTGTCAGAACAAGATCAGGGAGGGCTTCATATTCTCTAAATGTTTTATCAAGTTTCTGGATGAGGTGGGAGGATGTTCTTTAAAACAAAAACAAAAGCACAAAATAAAACAAAATAACCCCACAACCCACCATTTTAAGCAGTTTCCTTACAAGAATCAGCTTCCCTAGCACTGCCACTCAAATGGATTGCTGTGCTGACAAAACTACCGTGGACATAATTCAGCTAAATTTTAAGGAATGATCCTTTCTTTGTGATAACTCCATGACAATCAACACAAGGGTTAAACAAAGCCTATCCACTTTAGTCCAGTTGTAGTCCAGGCTGAACTGAGTCAGACCGAGGTGAACACAAGGACATACCATCCCATAAAAACAATGTCTGTTTCTCATTTGTAGGTGGTAAATAAGATCTATTTTACCTTTCAGCAAAGCTATCAAGTTTTCCCAACTCATCTGACAGACCAACAAGAGCATCCAGTGTCCCCACCTGTGCAAAAGATGAGAATTAGCTGAAAGATGCACAACTCTGTCTAAGGCTTCTGTTGGCAGAGCCTTAAGGAGACTGACTTGTCCTTAGCACATGTGAATTTAACAGTTTGGCAGAATTTTATTTACTTGGTGGAAAATAGTAGCAATTCCTTTACCCAAGAACTAGGGCATAAAAAGCCTTTTCCAATAAAGGAAAAAAGAATGTGTAGTCTCAAGATTACATGTCAGTGCCTTTCTTCCCGTTTTCACTTCATCCTCTATCATCCAGCTGCATAAAATAGTCTTTAACCTGACAAAACAATGACAAGAAATGCACACGAATAATGCACTCATACAAACAAGTCAGATATGCTGAGAGAACCAAGGGAAGCAGAACTTATTCAAAAGGGGGTATCTGTCTGAGTTCTTTGCTATTACCAAAGCAAGTCTCTCACAAAGCTATTTCTGACCAACATCTGCTTTTTGAATGACTGTCACAGTCATAACCCCATATTCATGGTATTGCAGCATATTGCCAAACCTTTTCTTGTAATGTTGCCAGCTCAACATTATGAAGGGTCAATCTAAGGGAAAAGAAACAAATTTTATGTAGAACACATAGAATGTGAATGGGCATCTTCAGATATCCCAAATGCTTTACTTCCTTTAACATAAGCAGACTCACACCACCAGCAGTGGGGTAAGGTCCACAGATGGTAAAAATAAGGTCCATGGATGGTGAAAATCGTATCAATCTCAGGTGTGCATACAAAGAGGCAACACTCTTTTCTCTGTCAGTAGTCTTGCTGCCACGGCTGTGGAGAGTCAGCTACTCCCTTTGCATTAGTAATCCATTATGTACCATGCTGTATGACTCTCACGATTAGGAGCAAATTGTACATGGAACACAACAGATCAGTTATTTAACATCACACTCATGTTCACTCCTTATACATGTACTATTCCAATGTGAAGTTCAGCTTCAAGCACAATGACTTATTTCTCTCCGTTCAGTTGACTGAACACAATTCAGCCCCCAACCACAATCTCCTTCTACTCTCTGCATATTACCCCAAAAGATAAATCCTGTATTTATCCCAAAAGTCTTTAGCCCTGGCTAATGCTGCTGCATATACAAACCCCTTCCTCACTTACCTTTAAGTCTGGAATATGGAATTTACTGTTGCTGGACAGGTTGGATTTAGATGTCACAGTGTTCATTCTCTCCCATGCCTGCAGATTTGTTTTGTCTCCTGGGGCAGAAATTAGCCAGAACTCTGACATGATCTAATATTTTCCCTTCACTCCTGGTCACTGTAGAAACTCAAAGCAGGTAAGCAGCTAAAAGAGCACCACACAAAAGGTGTTCTTCCCTAAAAACAGAAAGAGTTAGGATAGATCACAGATTTTTTTTCTTCAGAAACACCAGGAGAGTGAGTCAGTCCTGTGTCTCAAGCTGAAATGGAACATGACCTTCTCCAGAATGTCACGGAAAGAGTGTGGCTGTTCCTTCCTTCTCAGGGTTGTTCCATCCAGTTTCTGCATGAAGGAATGAAGCTTCCTCCTCCCCTTTTCCCTCCCAGCCTGTTCCATTTGCCTTGCGCTGGAAGTTCAGTGCCTGTTGGGGAGCTCGGGGGCTTTACCAAACCACCCAAATGTAAAAAAGCATTTCTGCTTGATAAATATTCTCTCTCAAACTGTTGGACATTTGCAAGAAAAAGTGAAAGAAAGACCTCTGCTGGACATAAAGGCTGCAAAAGATACCACTGGCAAGCCAGAGTATTGCTCTCCCCTGTGTTTTTTCTTCCCAGGCTCGAGAAGAAACAGCTGGAGGAAGGCGAGTCCTGGCGTACAGAGACGGTATCAGCAGAACCACAGGGATGGAACAGTGGCGAGAATAGGGGGAGGACAACTACTGTGGTGTGAAGCAAAGAGAGGAGGGCAGGAGAGCGATCAGCCGGCACCACACCGCCATCCCCCGTCCCTTCCCGAGGGCTCCCGCGGAGCATCCTCGCCACACGCCCTCGCTCTCAGGTGCGCGGGACAGGGCAGGTGTGGCACTCGCCCCTCGGCACCGGGCCCCGCCATGCCCGAGCGCCGCCAGCACGGCTGTGGGGGCTGCCGGGGCCCCGCGG